>CM074277.1:12910650-13238150 GCA_037194245.1 Opsariichthys bidens | reverse complement strand
GGACCACCTGAGGACAGTGCGAGTAAAGGTCAGACCACTACCGGAGAACCGAAAAAGAAACCGTGCCGAGCGTGTACGGATTTTAAATCATGGATGAAGTTGCAGAAACAGACGTCCTCAGTCTCAGTGCAGGTGAGTGTTGATCTCTGACAGCGAACAACAATTTTGAATGTTCAATATTCCGGAATCAGGAGTCAAATATCTGTGAAAACAAAAGAGATTGAATAACAAATATACACATCCTTGCTGAACTTAGACTTGTCAGGACAATTGAATCGGTAAAGGTTTGGATTCTTGACATTTCATAACGACATTAATCTTTAATCTCTCGTACTATAGTTTTGTTTTGCTATAGTAAACCTGAATTTAGTAATAACTGGTCAATTTTGTCATAAATATTGCAGATTCATATTAAATAATCGAGTAATTGAATCTGTTTGCATGACAATTATGGCTGTTTTAGTTACACTTTCTAAATATATTGGCTACTATAATACTATTATAATAAGTGTAGTTTTTCCAGGGGCCTGCAAGATGACTTTAAAATATTTATGATAATTAATTTCATTGTTAATATGTAAATTATAATGCAATTATAATGTAATAAAATATAAATATAGTAATAATAATAAAATTTTATTAAATATAATCTAAATCTAATATTACTTATTTTACCCCCTCTGTAACTTGTTTATTATGAAGAACAGGCAGTTCAATACTCTCTGTTTCTCTTAAAAGTAGTTTGAAAACAAGCAGATTAATTACAGCAGAAATATCTGAGGGACTGTTAGTCAGGGACTGTTGTGTTCAACATAAAGTCAAACATTTTGAGAATAATTGTTTTATAGGAACCATAATTACACCGAACCAATCGATAAAAGAAACCAGTCATGGTTATAGATACTTACCAAGAAATACAAAGTTCTGTCATGAAACTCTAGATGGCGTAGGCTGATGGGTTCTTCACTCAATCTGCTTGCATTCACATCATTCTCTATAGGGCACAGCTGATTGGTTCCTGCTGTATCAATAGCCAATGAGCTCAACCTTCAAATACTGGTCAACATTTGCAATAGCAGACCAGTGCACTTTCAGAAACCCTCCACCTTCCCCAGCTCCACCTGTATAGATCTGCTATGAGTAATTTATGTGTGCTATTTTGAATGTACTGGCAGTAGCACATTCTTCTGTATTTGCTCTGCAGCAGCAACAGCGTGGCAGATTTATTCCCTCAAGACCAAACATATCAACATTGTCATATCCATTACCACGCCAAACATTCAGAGAGTTGTCAAGACAGAGTTACATAGTTCACCTGCCAGAGCGTGGCTCCAACCCAAAGTCTTGGGTTCAGCACAATAATGTTCTGCCATGACAGTTGCTATTGTTTACAGGTCCCTCACATAATCAATCATATGATATTTCAACAGGAGAGCAAGGCGGTGGAGGAAACTAAGCCAGTTGAATGCCCTCTGGACAGAGAGGAACTGGGCAGGAGCTCATGGTCTTTTCTTCACACTATGGCTGCATATTATCCAGATACACCGACCACAGAACAACAGGGGGAGATGACACAGTTCATCAACCTCTTCTCAAAGGTTTTCCCGTGTGATGAATGTGCAGAGGACCTGAGATCCAGGTTGTCATCATTTATTTTGATGTGGTTTTTATGTTTGTCCTTTTTGGCAGAAGCATTGCATTGTTTACATTTATCTTTGGTAGCATGTTTCAAAGATCTTGTCTCTTCAGATTGAAAACAAATCAACCAGACGCTAGCAGCCAGCACAACCTCTCGCAGTGGCTCTGTCGCCTCCATAATGACATCAACATCCGGTTAGGAAAGCCAGAGTTTGACTGCAGCAGAGTGGATGAGCGATGGCGAGATGGCTGGAAAGATGGTTCTTGTGACTGAAGTTGTCCAACACAGTCATGAACTAAATATAGTGACATATATATATATATATATATATATATATATACTGATTATGTGGACCTGTCTTTTTTGTTGCTACAAATACAAGTTGCAAGTTGAATAAACATATACATGTTGACTTTGCACTTAAACATTGTTCTAGCTAATAAAATATTTTATTAATATAAAAATGTCTAAGTTGTGCTTTTAATCAGGAGTTTGTCAGTCTAGAAGACTATGGCGTTACGGCCCATACTTTTTTGGAATGGTTGAACTCTCGGTGGATATAAATAACCCAGAGGAAACTGGATGAACTCTGTTCCACAGCTGGAAATAAAAATGCCCTCTTTGTTTAGAGCAGGGATTCTTAACCTTTTCGACTGCAAGGTTTTGTCATTATCAAAGACAATATTTGGAACCTAAAAATAAAAAGATAAAGCTGCTCATTTTCAAAGTTGTTTTGATAACACTTTACGATAAGGTTCAGTAGTTAACATGAACTAATAATGAACTGCAGCATTTGCAACAACTAATTGTGCAGCATTTATTAATCTTTGTTAATTTCAACATTTTCTAATACATAATTTTGTTAACATTAGTTAATGCTCCATGAACTAACAATGAATAACTGCATTTACATTAACTGATGTTAACAAAGATTAAAGACAGTAATAAATGTATTGCTCATGGTTAGTTCATTTTAGTTAATACATTAACTAATGTTTAACTAATGAACCTGATTGTAAAGTGTTACCATTTTTCTTTACAGAAACTTGGAGTGGCAACATATTAACATAATTGAACAACAATTTTTAATGTCATTTTACAAATAACTGTGTTTTTCATGGTTTATAATTTTTATTACCAGTCTAGATTTGTAATTAATTTTTTTACTCACAAATAGCCATTTGTACCCAATACAATAGTAGCCAGAGCATGTTTTATATAAAGTTGTTCATATTCACTCCCCAAAAGGATTATTAGGAACACCATACTAATACTGTGTTTGACCCCCTTTCGCCTTCAGAACTTAATTCTACGTGGCATTGATTCAACAAGGTGCTGAAAGCGTTCTTTAGAAATGTTGGCCCATATTGATAGGATAGCATCTTGCAGTTGATGGAGATTTGTGGGATGCACATCCAGGGCATGAAGCTCCCGTTCCACCCAAAGATGCTCTATTGGGTTGAGATCTGGTGACTGTGGGGGCCATTTTAGTACAGTGAACTCAATTTGAAGTGATTTGAGCTTTGTGACATGGTGCATTATCCTGCTGGAAGTAGCCATCAGAGGATGGGTCCATGGTGGTCATAAAGGGATGGACATGGTCAGAAACAATGCTCAGGTAGGCCGTGACATTTAAGCGATGCCCAACTGACACTAAGGGGCCTAAAGTGTGTCAAGAAAACATCTCCCACACCATTACACCACCACCACCAGCCTGCACAGTGGTGACAAGGCATGATGGATCCATGTTCTCATTCTGTTTATGCCAAATTCTGATTCTATCATCTGAATGTCTCAACAGAAATCGAGACTCATCAGACTTGGCAACATTTTTCCAGTCTTTAACTGTCCAATTTTGGTGAGCTTGTGCAAATTGTAGCCTCTTTTTCCTATTTGTAGTGGAGATGAGTGGTACCCGGTGGGGTCTTCTGCTGTTGTAGCCCATCCGCCTCAAGGATGTGCATGTTGTGGCTTCACAAATGCTTTGCTGCATACCTCGGTTGTAACGAGTCGTTATTTCAGTCAAAGTTGCTCTTCTATCAGCTTGAATCAGTCGGCCCATTCTCCTCTGACCTCTAGCATCAACAAGGCATTTTCGCCCACAGGACTGCTGCATACTGGATGTTTTTCCCTTTTCACACCATTCTTTGTAAGCCCTAGAAATGGTTGTGCGTGAAAATCCCAGTAACTGAGCAGATTGTGAAATATTCAGACCAGCCCGTCTGGCACCAACAACCATGCCACACTCAAAATTGTTTAAATCACCTTTCTTTCCCATTCTGACATTCAGTTTGGAGTTCAGGAGATTGTCTTGACCAGGACCACACCCCTAAATGCATTGAAGCAACTGCCATGTGATTGGTTGATTAGATAATTGCATTAATGAGAAATTGAACAGGTGTTCCTAATAATCCTTTAGGTGAGTGTTTTATATTTTTTATATTTTCCTTGCTATTTCCAGGTCTTGATATCAAACTTTTAAAATTTCAAAAACATTACATCCAAGTTGACCATATTAATAAAAACAATGGTTCTTAAATAAAAAAAGACATTTTTAAATTTTCACTTTTAGCTTTTCATCATTTACTCGCTCTCATGTCATTCCAAACCTGTATGAGTTTCTTTCTCCTGTTGAACACAAAATAAAATATTTTGAAGAATGTCAGTAAACAAACAGTTGATGGGCCCAATTGACTTCCGTGGCATTATTATTATTATTATTTTTTTTTTTTTTTGATATTGTGTAAGTCAACAGTTGGTCCATCAAATGTTTGTTTACCCATATTCTTCAAAACATCTTAAATTCATACAGTTTGGCACAACTTGAGGATGAGTAAAGGATGACAGAATTTTCATTTTTAGGTGATCGATCCCTTAAAAGTCATCTTGCAAGCCCCTTGGAAGTGTGCTGAGGCTCCTAGTGGGTCCCAGCCGCTGGTTGAAAACCACAATGGTCTCTTACATTGTTAATAATATACAGGAAGGGGTACAAAACAATGAATCGTGGTTCATGTTCAATTGCATCAAGTTAAGCTTCTTAAAGTTAGCAAAACTGCTTGCATTTGCAATTAACAGTATTATGAACTAATTAGTTCTTCCACATTGCTTTCCTTATGATGCTTGTTTTTTATTTGCTGTAAGTATTTTTGCGCGTCGTACTGGAGAATGACAATGCCAGACTGCATCATCTTAGAATTGCACTCATTTACATGAACTTATGTTGTGATAGTCAAAAAAACAAAACAATGTATTTCCAAACTTCTATGACTTTAAGCAGAATACAAACAGACAAATATTAGGGTCCAAACAACCCTGGACCTCATTGAATTTCATTAGTTTAGTTAAAAAAACAAACAAACAACAGTTTAGTTTTGTAGTCCTGCATCTGGTGTTTGTCTTGTAGCATCGTGGACCTTCACTGTGTGCAGACTGAGATGATAATAAAGCTATACCAGCCCCCTTTTTAATAATACTATTCCCTTCCTATACAAAATATTATGCAAGCCCCCCAAAAATGTTCAGATTGGTGAAGCTGAACAGCCCCTGTATGAAGCTGAGGACGTGATGTAGTCGGTAGATGTTGCTGTGGAGAAAGTAACCGCGAGATTGCGCGCGCCTCTGACAGGCAGTGGGGTGTGTGAGTGTGTGAGTGTGAGTGTGTGTGTGTGTGTGTGTGTTTGCCAACCTCGACCAAGAGCCCAGAGCCTGAATAACAGTAGGAGGAAAATGGACGGAGTGGGTTCATTTGGCGCTGGGAGAGCCGGGGCTGCGTTCGACCCTTTTGCCTTCATCCAGCAGCCGCAGACCATCCTGAGAATATTATCATGGGTAAGACATTCATTTCCCTTCAGATCATCCCGTCAGCCCGGAGGAGACAAATGTAGTCTGTGGGAATATCCCACAACATATCATACCGTTTTTGTCACGCGCGCATTTAATAATTTAACGAGGTCATTAGGAAATAGACGCTCATCTTGACATGCGTTTATTTGCGACATGTAAGATTATTTTTTCGTTTACATCGCAAATTTTGACGTATTGATGTCATGAAGCGTATTTTCCTCTGGTGACGAGGTTACTCATGTGATTCCTGCTGGAATAATACGATATAAAAGCATGAATATAAAAACATGCGCTCATTCTGGAATCTTTGATGTAGTTTCGTTTATTATTGTGAGATGAGAATTCGTGCATAATAGCATTAGGCAATATTATTATTATCAATAGGCCTATCACTAGGTGTGACTTCAAATATATATATATATATATAATGTGTATGCTATATGTATTTATCTATATAGATGAACGTTTCTTTTTTCATGCAATATAAGGTTTTTCAGTAAAAACATCATTGTAGTGTCTAAAAACACAGCGAATGAGTCATGTTGACTATCGTTTGTGTTTGATCATGAGTGTTGCTCAGAAAGACTGTTTAGAAAGGCATCCACCAGGTTTTGATCCGCAGCCACAGTCTGCTTCTATATGGCCGGCTCCTCGATTCTGATTGGTTGTTGCTTTACTATACGCTCATGTACTGTTACTGCCATTTGATGTTATTTGCGTCATACAAACACATCACGTGGACCATAGCTTTGTGCCATAAAAATCTCTTTCAGTCTAAGGTTTTTATTTCTTGTATAAAATATGGTTAAGTATTTTCAGAATTGAAAGATTTAATGCGGAACATATTGATTTGAAACATAAATGATCTATTTACTGTAGGCATAAGTAATGTTCATTGAGTAACATTGTGATGGTCATACAGCAAATCTTATTATGGCTGTGTAAGTTTATCTTTGTTTCATTTTGTAATTGAAATATTTATTTAAAAAACATAGATAGACACTTTATGATGACTTTAATTAAGAACATTAACAAACATTACTACATTACTACATCATGTGTGTGTGTGTATATATATATATATAATATATTATATATATATATATTATATATATAGCTAAGGTGTATATTATCTCATTTATAAATGTAGAAATTAAAATGTGTATTTTTAGTTGTTGTAACTGGTCACCATTTTACATATTTCACATTTTAAATAAAGTTTTTATTTGGTTACTGAAAGGTTCTGCTCTCCCTGATTGAAGTACAAGTCTCTCAATTAATGTGAGAGATTAAAACTGTAACTATAATTCATGTGACAGGAAGTGACTGCTTTTATACTGTATAATAGTGATATAATAGTGCATACATTTTTTATGTCATTTATAATAGTTTTAACAGCATTATCATAAAAACATATCATTAAGACATGCATATCTTTTCCCGTGCAGATCTTCTCAATAGTGGTGTTTGGATCCATAATAAATGAAGGCTATGTGAACCACGGCAGCGAGAGGCTCTATTGCGTTTTCAACAAGAACAACAATGCCTGCAACTATGGAACCACCATTGGGCTCATTGCATTTCTAGCCTGTATTTTCTTTATTATCCTTGACATGAAGTTCCAACAAATCAGCAGTATTAAAGACAGAAAGAAGGCAGTGATGCTGGACATTGGATTTTCAGGTAAACAATAAGAACAAGCCAAAACAGACTCAGACTCTCTGTGACTGCATGCTATTTTTAAGCTGTGAATTATTCAGGGTCTGGCAACGATTCATGATCTCCACAGAAGTGCTGTATTGCCTTAAGATGTTGCCACTTTTATTAGTGATTTTGTGTAAACATAGTAGCAGTATAGTAAACTATATTATCATTATTTGTCTAATATATGTATTTTGTGCATGATTGCAGGTTTCTGGGCATTTTTGTGGTTCGTTTGTTTCTGCTTCTTGGCCAACCAATGGCAGCGCACCACCCCAGATGAGCTGCCCTTAAATCAGGGAGCGGATGCTGCCAGAGCAGCCATAACCTTCTCCTTCTTCTCCATCTTCACCTGGGTAAATGAGAAAATGGAAATGAAAGCACATTTTACTGTCATTTTATGAGAGTGACCATCATTCCTGCAGAACACCATTCCATTTTGAGTTCATGAGTACATGAGTAAGTTGTTAAATCATGACCTATCTCATCACCATTAGCTTGCTCTACATACTGGTTTCAGCCCTCAGGGGATTTGGGAACATGTAATAGAATTACTTCCTTTTCCCTGGCCATGAATGAGGATAAGAATAGTGTTTGGTGTTGTGTCCTGATGTGAGAGAAGCAGTGACAGACATAGGCTATTTCTTACATTTCTTTCTGAACAAGAGTGAGTTGTATATGTCGTCCTTGAGCTTTAGTGCTTTTTACATCACTGACTCATGGTTTTTTATATACAGTGTTTGGGAAAGTTACTATTAAATGTAATGCATTACAATATTTGCGTTACTCCCTGTTACTTTTTATCGAAAGTAATGCGCTACGTTACTTTTGCGTTACTTTTTCCTCATCTGTTTGTTTGTTTTTAAAAATGTAAAAGCACTTTCGCACCGAAATTAAAATCAATAAGCCTCAGGCTGAAGGAAATGCAAATTTAGTAGCTCAGATATTTTGTTGTAAATTTAAAAGTAATGTGTTACTTTATTAGTTACTTACAAAAGGTACAAAAAATAATCTGATGATGCAACTTGCGTTACTTGTAATGTATCTGTTTACAGAAATATCAGGCAGTTGTGCTTAATATTTATACAATATTGTGTCCTTCTAGGACCTGCAATTGACCCTTCGCAAACAGTTTGATTGACAGGCGATCTGACCAATCACAGCCCCGAATCCACCATTTTGTCTGACAAAGCAGTCAGGGGAGTTGGTAGATTAACGCTGGTGAACTTGATCTTGAAAAATCGTGTACTCGCGTCTTTCCACAACATTCCTTCTGATGTTCATTCCAGTTTATTTGATGCTATAAATGAACTAGTATAAAGAGATGTTGGTTCAGTAACTAAAGGGGGCGGGGCTTTGCGAAGTAAAGTTTTCATAATACTGTTTCATATTCATCCATATGACAAAAATAAATAAATAAATGAACTAAATTCCAAGTTCTAGATTAATTTGGCACCAATAAAGTGGTCGTTTACTTCAGTACAAGTAGTCAGAGTTGAGAGTTGCTATTTTTAATGAGTGTTTGACTTTGAGTTGCTTTCTCTTTGTATTTCAGGCTGGATCGACTGTAAGAGCGGTGCAGAAGTACCTGCTAGGAACCGACATGACCCTGTTCACCACAGAGCACCTCGATGGCAACCCTCCCGTCCAGCCCTACCCCACCGTCACAAGCACCGAGCCCACCGACACATACCAGAGCCCACCCTTCACTGAAAACCTGGACTCCACCGCCCCAACCTACCAGGTGCCAATTTACTGAAACGCTGCCGAGCGAGAGTCCACGTGCGATGTCATCGGTCTGTCAGAATCAGTGTGAATGACTGGCACTGCTCTTCAAACTGAAGTGGTGTGACAATGTTCATAGGTAGTACCGTTCTGTGAACTTCTGTACAAGAATATGTTGATTGTGGTTTCACTTTCGTTTGGAATATTACGTGTTAATTTATCAGCTGGAATGAAACTGATTGAGGGGTATCAGTGTTGTATAAAAATGAAAAAGGTAACGTTGCATGTATTATATTTAGAGAGCTATTAAGTGCCATGCATCCTAAAGAATAACTTATATATTCAGTTTCCATAATGCTGTTGGG
Source organism: Opsariichthys bidens (assembly GCA_037194245.1). Lineage (NCBI taxonomy): Eukaryota > Metazoa > Chordata > Actinopteri > Cypriniformes > Xenocyprididae > Opsariichthys > Opsariichthys bidens. The sequence goes on along the minus strand of CM074277.1, from coordinate 13,228,877 downwards.
TACTGTATATAAAGTGCAATATCTGAAACATGGAATCACCAAACGTTTGACACATGTAAGTGTTCTCCCAGCGAGAGGTGGTCTTCCTGAAAGAGGGTGGAGTTTCGCTGTAGATAAGGGTGTCTTCTGTATCAAAGGTGTGTAAAAATGGTGTTGATTCAATGTTTGATTTAGTGAAGCCACTACAACTGTTAAGACATAAAGAAAGATTTTAGATTTCAAACAAACAAACAAAAAAGTAATAATGATTTTTTTTTTTTTAAATCAGAGTCATGATTAGTTGGCATTTTAAAAGTGAAGAATATAAATATATAGTTATGTAAAAAGTTTAATTGGCATTTAAAAGAATATTTTTAGGATAATTTCACAAACCTGGACAGTTAGAAATGGTAAGTAAATTTGAATACACAACTGTTCAAAAGTTTATGGTCAGTAAGGTTTTTTTTGTTTGTTTGTTTGTTTGTTTTTGAAAGAAATTAATACTTTTATTTAGCAAGGACATATTAGATTGATCAAAAATGACATAATGTTACCAAAAATCTCTATTTCAAATAAATGCTGCTCTTTTGAACTTTCTATTCATCAAAGAATTTTGAAAAACACGCCTCACGGTTTTTACAAAAAAGTATTAAGCAGCACATCTGTTTTCAACATTGATTATAATAAATGTCTCTTGAGCAGCAAATCATCATATCAGAATGATTTCTGAAGGATCATGTGACACTGAAGACTGGAGTAATGATGCTGAAAATTCAGCTTTGCATCACCAGAATAAATTACACTTTAAAATCTATCAAAATAAAAAGAAGTTCTTTTAAATTGTAATAATATTTTACAATATTACTGTTTTTATTGTATTTTTGATCAAATAAATGCAGCTTCGTTGAGCATAGGAGACTTCTTTACAGAAAATCTTTACAGGCCTCAAACGTTTGAACTCAGTGTATATGCCGGTGTATGTGTTTGGGACACCCTTCAGAAATTCATCAGGTGGCTGTTGTTAAAAAAAAAAAAAAGCTGTTTGGTGACCATCATCAGTGCTTTGTCTGATATGTGGTAGATTTTGGTAATGTTTCTGTGTTCAGAGATAGGGCAACATACAAAACTGATAGTGATTGTACTTCAAAACATGTAAATGAAGTATGTTTGTGAAAGTGGTCAGGGTCTTGTGTTTCCTGTACTTAACTCTGCACTCCTTAAAATGCCTCATGGACCAATATTTAGTAATTTACTGAGGTATGTTTTGCTGGATCAAAATTTGCACCTCTAAACAAGTACTATAGGCGATGAAGAGATGTGTAATTAAAAGCCTTATTTAGTTTTTGTATTTGTACTCCTTTGAAGGATAAAGTGCAAAATTTGCATCAGTAAAAATGCCTTGACCTTGTCCATGACTCTTTTTAAACACATATTACATACTGTATTTGCAGGCAATATATCCCATCTTGTGATTGAAAGATGTAAACAAAAGATTTGCTGTTGTAAGTCGGAATGTCTTCGGACTGCAGTTGTCAGACATTATGAAAATAAAGACATGTTTTTCATGCGTGGATCACCTGTAATTTGTCCTTTAATGACTTTCGCATGAAAGCGAATGGTCACAGAGGTCGTCAGTCCCTGATATTCTGCCTACACTCTTAAAGGGTTAGTTCACCCCAAAATGAAAATTCTGTCATTAATTTCTCACCCTCATGTTGTTCCACACCCGTAAGACCTTCGATCATCTTCAGAACACAAATCAAGATTTTTTTTGACGAAATCCAAGAGGTGTCTGACTCCTCCATAGACCGCAATACAACCACCACTTTCAAGGTCCAGAAAGGTTCTAAAGACATTGTTAAAACAGTGGACTTGCAGTGGTTCAACCTTAAATTTATAAAGACACGAGAACACTCTCGTGAATAACGTCTGCCAATACTGAGCCGGCGTTCTGACGTAGAACCTGGAAGTGCTGAACATAAACAGCGTAAGAGAATGACGTTGAATAAAGTCATTACATATGGTGTGAAGACCCTATTGTAATTGCTCAGTCAATTCTTCTTCTCCGAAATGAATCGCAGCTTTGAGGGCCTAAACATGCTCAGAAACTCTTTAAACTTTGCATTCGTCTCAGAAGTGGTGAAAATTTACATCTGATATGGGTTTCAGAATTAGGTGTGTCAAAATGGCTCGATAGCGATTCCTATAAATTCCAATTAAGTGTCCTTCGTGCAACATTTCACTTTTGTAAGGGTGGTTTGCCAAATGACTACAGAAATGTTATTGTCAAGATGGTCGAAAACTGTACATTTCTTGACTATTACCACCCACCGCAACTTAGACCAATGATGGAAATAAGCAGTTATGATAGCAAAATATGTGGGTCATAACATATCAAAGTTAACACCAAATCAGAACTAGTTAACACATCATTTGTAATGAAAGATTTTAATGACAATATCTGGTCATAGTTATACACTTAAAATGGTTACAAAATAGATGGTATGATGTGAAAAAAAATACCGTTAATTGTACCCTGAATATGTAAAGTTACCTGAGAGATTAGAAAGTGAAAGAGAAAGACAGAGAGTGCTGAGAATAAAAGAGACAGAGCAACCATTAAAATCCTCTTTTATCCCTTCCTTGACCATGTGTCTTCAGTTACTGTCATAGCGCCACCTGTGAGCAACAAGAAATGACATGTTTTACACTGTGAATATCTCCTCATAGAGATTAAACCAGATCAACAACATATATGGTCAGTTTAATCTTGAGGCCTTAGCAACGTTCCTTTGCAAAGATCTTGAGTTTTCATTGAAGTCCGGGCCTGAACACATCTACATGATAATATTAAGTTATAGTAATAGCGCCACCCATTTGCAACAGGACGTGACGTGTTTAACGCTGTGATGCACTTCTAGCAACATACTAAAATATGCAATTGAGTACTTAACATGATAGAAACATTCTAAAACATGCTAGCAACACAAGTTGTTGTAACTCAGGCATACCATGTGCGATCTGCTCCAAACTTCACATGTGATAATGGTCCTGGCCCGAAGACGTCTACATTGCAATATTCAGTCATAGTCAAAGCACCGCCTGCTGACAGCAGGAAGTGTGGTACATTAAAATGACTGATATATTTCTCCTATATTTACCACCTTAAATGTATGTCATCCACTGTTTACTGGTTTCCTAAGGCCTGGGGTGGTGGCCCCATGTGCGAGGGCCCTTTCAACTTTAATTTTTGTTTCGTTTTTTTGAGCACAAAAAGTATTCTTGTCGCTTCATAAAATTAAGGTTGAAATATTTTAAGGATGTTTTTAGTACCTTGACAGTAGTGGTTAAATTGCTGTGTATTGAGGAGTCATAGAGCTCTCAGATTTCATCAAAAATCTTAATACACATTAAGTACAGTGTCAAAAATTTCCTAATTTGTGCTCTGCTTTTCACCCATCCAAGTTCACACACAATGTTAGGTGCCTTGGGCAATGATAGTGAAAGAGAGCGCTGTTCATTCACGGCCCCCAGGAGACTCGAACCCGTGACCTTTGGATTAAAGTCGGACTCTCTAAACATTAGGCCATTAGGTGTGAACAGCCTTTAGTATGTGATGCCAAACATTATTAAAAATAAAATTTGTAAAGGGGGTTTTTTGCAGTGATGCCATAGAAGAACCATTTTTAGTTCCCCGAAGAAACTTTCTGCGAAAGGTTTCTTAAAAGTTTAAGAAAAGTTTCCTAGTTGTAAGTATAAAGAATTGGAGCTCAAGAAACCTTTTTCCACTATAAAGAACCTTTTGTGCAGTGGAAAGTTTCCATGGCTGTTAAAGCTTCAACATGATGCCAATAAAGAACCTTTTTCTCCTTTTGTGTTGCACTTAAAGTGTTTTGTGAAATTACAAAATTGTAAACTTTCTCTAAATATCACTGTAGTAAATAGTTCTGAGTATGTTGCACACAACAAACAGAGACTGGATCCACAGTAAATTAATCTAAAGGTTGATCATGTTTGACCAGCATTTATTCTGCAGATATGTCCTGACACATCACAAATTTTTGGCGACAGGGCCATGCCACAATTAGCAGTTCCTGTAAGAGATTAGAAATGGTGAGCGTACTGAAGTCTCAACAATCAATGGGAGGGTGAAAAATCATTGAAGAGGCACAAGCACAATGGAAATTAACAAAAAACCAAGCAAACAAATGATAGAATTATCCATCTGTACTCTGATCCTATCCACCAACCTTTCAAAATGTCCCTCTGATGTTACATTCAAGGGCAGGTGCAACTTTCTCATACTGATGTAGTTGTATAAAAGAGAAAAGACAATCACATGAGCCCTACATGAGTGCTGAGCGGTGCGTTTTGTTCCCTGGCTTGACTGTTTAATTGCAAAGTTTTTAAGCACAAACAAACATTCAAAAATGTAATTTGTCAAGTCAGTTGACAGATCACGGTAGCTTACTGTAAGAAAACTATATATTAACCATTCGTTTTATGTGTTTGTAAACAGAAATGAATATATTTCAACTGAACGGCAGGAGCATTCTGAAATAAATAGGTTATTTTTCTCAAAGGCAGACAACCTTACAATTTAAAAGAAAAAGGGAAAAAAAGACCATGCTACTAGCACTGGAAAAACCGGATGAAAAGAAGTTGTCAAGGTGAACTGGAATAAACGTTAGAACTCAAGCTTTCAAGTAGATTAAACCTGTTTCTCTTCAAAACAGTTACAGTTCTACTTGCACGTTTTAGGGGTGATCTTTCCTCTAAAAAAAGTAGTTGTCAAAACTTTCTGAACCTGAACAATCCGAGTAAACATTATCACTGCATCATATTCCTACAACCCCTCACACTTTCAAGCCTCTTGCAATATCCTGGTGCAGCTCCAGGTCGCGTGCGCGTCACAGACAGCCGTGGACTTGCGCCTGCTGACAGCTAGCTGATAATCTTGCTTATGGCCTGTAGAGAGGGGAAGTCATCATCATCAATGTGCAGGGTCTTATGGGTGTTGAAGTCTTTCAGAGCCAGCACCTGCTTACAGGTGGGACACACTTGGCAGTCCAGCTCCAGGCTGTTGCTGGTGGTGCCTGTCTGCCAGGCTTTCTTTTTGTTTTTTTTAGGCTTTAAGCCTTGCTGCTGTTTCTCCAGAGCCTTAAAGTCTCCATGGGCAGTGAGAAGCTCCTGTTGCTTGCGAGTGTCTGGTAGGAGAACCAGCAGCTCATTGAAAACCCTGTTGAAATTCTCTCCCAGCAGCTCCTGGCAGCTTTTGTAGTACTGGACAGCAGGTATTATACCCTGGTCAAAAGAAAAAAGTTTATTAACATCCAATTAATGACAAACATTAGAGATCAATGTAAAATATAGTGTGTAAATGGATTTTAATAAACACTGAGTTTTTAGGTTGGTTTTTTTTCTAAGGATGTATAAGGATATATTTTTTTTATATCTTTTACATTGTCAATGGACTTGCAGGATGTGACAAATAAAACTTGAAAAATAATATCTTCAATTCATTTTTATTTGTATGGCACTTTGAACAATACAAACAGTAGCTTTACCAAAAATGCAAATATTACAATATTTTAAATATATTCCAAAAAATATTATAAAAGAAATATTGCTGCTTAAAATAGTTTTAGACATTGCATGATTAATAATCCAAAAGCATTTCATAGCAATATGTATTCTGTACAAAAAAGGTAATTGAAATCTTGGTTTGACAGTTACCTGTCTAAATTGGCCTGAATAGTTTTTGAACTCATTGAACTTGGTTTCATCATTTTGAAGGAAATTCTTAATAGACTGAATAAGGTCCATGTTTCTCTGCTGAAAGTTTTCAGGTATGAGATAGGATCCAATAGCAGGTGTCGGTCTGAAAGAAAACAATACCCGAGTGAGGTAAAACACTTTTAATCATGATAAATATATTAAACATAATTCTTTGTTGTGAAGTGATTTCTTCAGGGAAATAGATTATCTCACAGAAATGTGCAGAACGAGACTGCATTCTTTTTTTTTAATCAAAAATAGTCAAATGGAAATACTGTGAAATATTATTACAATATAAAATAACTGGTCTCTATAACAATGTTTATGTTCGTAAATGTAAGCGAAGTGAAGTCCAAAAGAACATCATTTATTTGAAATGTAAATCTTTTGTAATATTATAAATATCTTTACAGCCATTTCCAGAGTATTCCTCACTTGTAAGTCACTTTAGATAAAAGGCTCTGCCAAATGAATAAATGTAAATGTAAATGTATATTTAGACATTTTCTGGTTGTCAAAGGTTAGTGGATCAAGTTCATAGTCAATGAGATAAACTACACCAGTGACAACTCTGATAGGGCACCTTAAGGGAACCGACTCCATAAATCCACTACAAATCACCTTGACACCAACTGATTAAATGCAATTGCAAAAAAAGTTCAAAAAAGTGAATTTAGTGCCGAGAAAAACTCTAGCATGCCACTTGGTTTTTTACATTAAAACAAAATATACATTATATATCGGGGCCCTATATCGACATTCATATATTGGTTTTGAAACAAAGTCTAAGGACTATAAATCCATATTGGGTCGACAATACGGGGTTGTTACAACTTTTATGTACTCAAAATACACCAGTGACAAGAAACCACTTCCCCCTCATATTACACACACCTATAACAATACACATCACATCCTCTAACCTGTTAACAGCAGACACTGATGATTCCACCACATTACTGTTGAGCGGGATGCCGGTGAATCCTGGGGGAGGTTTGCTGACAGCAGGTCCAAGGCCAGGAGGAGGAGGAGGAGGAGGCTGTGCACTCTGAGTGCTCTTCAATGGAAATGCACTTTTAAAGCCTATGAAACACAAGGAAGCACTTATGAGTAGAGCTGCAAAAAACTGATAATGCAACATATTGTTTTTTTACTACCATATAAATTGTGATATGACAAAACAGGATGTTTCGCTAGCTCTATTTGTGAAGAATTAATCATTCAAGAACGATTGGGGTGATTTGGTAATGCATCTGGGTAGAAAAAAAAAAGTGAAAAAAAAAAAAGAGAAAAATTTATTTTGGTAACACTTTAGAATAATGTTCATTAGTTAAACATTATTTAATGTATTAACTAACATGAACTAACCGTGAGCAATACATTTGTTACTGTATTTACTAATCTTTGTTAACGTTAGTTAATGAAAATACAGTTGTTCATTGTTTGTTCTTGTTAGTTCACAGTGCATTAACTAATGTTAACAAGATTTTAATAATGTATTAGTAAATATTGAAATTAACATCAACAAAGATTAATAAATGCTGTATAAGTGCAGTTCATTATTAGTTCATGTTAACTCATGTTGTTAATTAATGTTAACTAATGAACATTATTCTAAAGTGTTACCTTTATTTTTACTCTGAAGACTTTAAGAGCAAAATTCTAAATTATTTGGGGAAAATTTGAAAAATTGTGGTGTCTGTCGGAGCCAATAGCCTCGTGGGCAGCGCTCCTACACGTAGTGCAGTTCCGTTTCGGGCAACCCGAGTTTAAAGGGTTAGTTCACCCAAAAATGAAATTTCTGTCATTAATTACTCACCTTCATGTCATTCCACACCTGTAAGACCTTGGATCATCTTTGGAACACAAATTAAGATATATTTGATGAAATCCAAAGCCTTCTGAACCGTACACAGGCAGCAACGTCATTGCACCTTTTGAGGTCCAAAAAAGTTCACTACATGAACTAAGTATGACAACTGTTCAAATTGTTAAAGTTGTTATTTTTGTTTTTAACACACAAAAGTATTCTCATAGCTCCATAACATTAAGGTTGAACCAAAGTAGTCACATTGACTATTTTAACCATGTTTTTTTACTACTGTTCTGGACCTCATAAAGCACAATGACGTTGCTGCCTTTGTATGGTTCAGAAACTCTTGGATTTCATCAAAAATATCTTCATTTGTGTTCTGAAGGCGATCGAATGTCTTACAGGTGTGGAATGACATGAGCAATGTCATTTTGGGCATTACCTCTTTTAAGAAAAAAACCTTACCAGGTGGAGGTTTTTTGGAGATAAGAGCTGGGAATTCCTCTTCCTTGGACAGAGGGGCTTGGTCGGTTACAGGCTGCTTTAAAGGGGAAGGAATATTTTCAGGAAATGATGTACAGGACAGTGCTTCTGCTGGCTTCTCCATAAGTCCATTTATAAATGAGTTTGTTTTGGGCACCACGGGAGCTTTGGCGAGACTGGTATCTGATGGCTTCATCTCAGGAACGTTCTCTTTGTGAGCCATTTTGGACACGGCCTCCGGAGTGTGCGAGGGAGAACCCAGAGATGAAGTTGTTGCTGGCTTCTTCTTCTTACTGGCTTTGGGGTTGGGCTGAGATGAGCCACCTTTTACCGTCAGCAAAGTGGAAATGTCAAGCATCGTTGGTACCGTCCGGATCTCCTGGGCCGTTTTACCGCTCTGGGAATCCTCATCGTCAGACGAGGACGGACACTTCAATTTAGGTGGAGCTTTGTGGGTTTCAGCCGAGGTGAGCTTCTTTTTGCGGCGAGAAGAGGCGGCAGTGAGAGACTGAGGTATGCTTCCACTGGGGGGTGGGTCACTAGCAGACAGTATGGATGAAGAGACCACATGGGCAGTTTTGGTGGGGAGAACCACAGGCTTATTATTGGGAACCACCACAGGTTTGCTTCCAGCTTGAGACCAGGCTGACGTTGTGTTCGACTGGGGCTTCAGTGGTTTGATCTTGGACACCAGTGCAGGGAAATCCTCCTCCTGGAAGGATGAATGTTTCTTGGGTTGATTCGTGTATGCAGGTGTCATCGGAGAGGAAACTACTGAGCCAGACAAACTTGGAAAATCATCTTCTTTCAGGGAGACAGACGTTTGTTTGATAGTGCTGCAACGATAGGAAGACATGACATTATTAACTGCTGATCTGCTGATTATACTCAGTGTATCATACTAGATTTAGGGGTTAGTTCACTCAAAAATGAAATTTCTGTCATTAATTACTCACCCTCATGTCATTCCACACCATTAAGACCTTTGTTCATCTTCAGAACACAAATTAAGATATTTTTGAAATCCGATGGCTCAGTGAGGCCTCTATTGCCAGCAAGATAATTAACGCTTTCAGATGCCCAGAGAGGTACTAATGACATATTTAATAGAGTTCATGTGAGTACAGCGGTTCAACCTTAATATTATTAAGCGACGTGAATACTTCTTGTGCGTGGTTAATCAGTGGTCAATTGTCTTGCTGGTATAGCTGAGCCATCGGATTTCATCAAAAATATCTTCCGAAGATGAACGAAGGTCTTCCGGACGTAGAACGACATGAGAGTGAGTAATAAAATGACATCATTTTCATTTTTGGGTGAACTAACCCTTTAAATGAATGCTTTTAAATACCCTCTAAATGAAAGGTTTTGTTTTCAAGAATTCAGACAGGTTTTTTCTGTCATGTTTTCAGGAGAGTTGTATCAGTCTGACTATTTAAAAAACAAACAAACAAAAAAGTTTTATTTCTAATAATGGAAATTATTTTTAATAATTTTAGCTTTAGTTAACAGTACTAATTTCAGGACAGTTTTGTCAGTCCATCATTTCTGACCTAATGCCATCTAAAAAAAAACCGGCAAAATAAATTACAAACATCACAGAAATTAGTGTATTAAAGACACTGAATTGAAATAAATTAATTGATCTGGACAAAATAAATGATCAAGAAAGCACTACTACTAATAAATAAATAAATAAAATAAAATGAACATTCGTACATGGAAAAATACATAAAGGTGACAAATTTTACAAAAAACAGGACAAACATACCTTTGAATTGGGGCTGGAGGTGCAGCTGCCCCTAAAACTGGGAAGTCCTGACCAGCCAAAGAGGCATTACTCTTCATTGATCGAGCTGAAATATAGTTAAACATGCAGTTTCATCCACTTTTGAAGAAAAGAAAAAAATCAATACAACAATTTATCACAGTTTCAACTCTCATACCTTGTATTTCATTCGTCGGCTTCACTGTGCCTCTGTTATTTCTCATCTCATCCGGCTCCACCTTTTCTTCTTTGCGTGGTTTCTGACTGCTTCTGTCTTGTACATGGTTTCTCTCTTCTTGCCGGCTGACCATTGAAGCTCGCAAAGCAGCAGCCATCTCTCGGTCCTCTTCCTCTCTGCAGATAACAACTCTCTCAGTCTTCCAAAAGCACTCTTAGATGTCAGAATAAAGCACTGATGAGGACCTACCGATTATATCTCCAGCTCCTGACATTCTGCTGTCCTCCTGGGCCTCGTCCTCTTCCTGGTCTTCCCTGTCTGTTGAAGCGATCGGCTTCCTCAAAGTCATCGCCACCAATTACCAGACCTTAAAAAAAGACAATCGAATGAGTTTAAGGGATACGGCCCCTGAAAAATCATATCCAACTCACAAAAAGAGCAAACTCTGCTTTACCGTCATTTCTTCGTTGCTGTCTGGGCGCATAGTTGAACTGAATGTCGATTTGGCGATTCTGCCGTGCCTCTGCTCGGCTTTTGCTGTGGGCAGCAGCTTTGTGAGCCTTATAGTCAATCTCTGTGCGGAAAGCGTGAGTGAACTGCTCCGTACTGCAGCGCCCCTCCTCACAGAGATAATGGCTCTCTCTGAAGTGCTCGCTGAGGTACTGATAGTCACTGTAGGACAGAAATATCATTTAAATTACGTAATACTGACTCTGCAGCTCAGCTGACACTAGGCGTGTTTACATGCACTACTTTTCGTCAATCAGAATGAATCTAATCTGATTTCAGCAAATATTTAGTTCAGTCTCATCCACTATTCAGTTTGTAAGACATAAGATGTAAAACATGCACTCCTTTTTTTATCCAATTGAGAAATTAGTCAGTTTGAAATGTTTACAAGCTTAATTTTTTCCTGTTGATTGAACTATTTCGGATCTACACAACCCTTTTCAATGCGATCAAAATTCAATTCGCATCAAGCTCAGTCGGATCGACTAAAGTGTGTATTAAGTTAAAAAAAAAAACAAAAAAAAAAAAAAGTGAAAAAGTGGTCTACCTGTAATACTCCTGAGCTCCATCTGCATCACAGAAATGGCAGAAGTAATGATCTCGTCGCAGGTGTTTCAGTAGCTCATCATTGTCTAGGTATCGATCATCACAAAATTTACAAAGCGGATGCCCACGATGCGAGGTATCGTCCGGGTCCCCTTGCGTTCGATGGCGAGCCAGGTCTTTTCGATTGTACCACTTCCTCTCATATGAGAATATCTGTACACCGTTGAGCAAACTATTCATTGTAGGAATGAGGAGCTTGTAATCAAAATAATTCAATAATAAATTAAGATGTAATACACTACCTTCAGATGCTTAGCACATAACTTGCAGCAGAAGAGCTCGTGTTGTTTCCGCATATGTTGCTCTAATTCTTCAAATTTGGAGAACACTTTTGGTTCTGGGCAATGTGGACATTCATGCAACAAAATTTTCCTGCATTTGTTGTAAATGACAAAAACAGCTTGTAAGTAATAAGTATCATCATACATTGCTGATATTAAGGTAGAATTAAAATTAAAATATAGTGGAGACCTAAATGCACTTTTTATTTGGTAAAAGTAAATTACATCAGAGTTGATAACTGATTGATTTTTCGTGAATTATTGTGTTTACACTGGTCCACAGAGTTGATTCAAAACTCTGATTAAACTTAAAATCTCAAAAGTGTTTTAATGTGCCTTTTTATATATATTTAAAGGGTTAGATCACACAAAAATGACATTTCTGTCATTAATTTCTCACCCTCATGCCGTTCCAAACCCGTAAAACTTATTCATCTTCAGAACACAAATTAAGATATTTTTGATTATCTCTCTGACTCGTCCATAGATAGCAATACAATCAACACATTCAAGGGCCAGAAAGGTACTAAAGACATTGTTTCAACAGTTTCAACAGACATGAGTGGTTCAACCATACTGTTATGAAGCGACGAAAATACTTTTTGTGCGCCAAAACAAAACATAAAATAATGACTTTGTTCATCAATCTCTTCTCTGTCATTATCCATACACAAGTGAGGCAGTGAACACAGCGCAGGCTTCAGTGTTTACGGCTCAGTATTGGCCAAAGCTGATCACATGAGCAGCACAACGCATGCGTGCGATACTGATGCAGGAGCCGGCCAATAGTGAGTCGGCGTTCTGACGTAGAACCTGGAAACGCTGGATGTAAACAATGTATCATAATGACCCCAAAGAGTAGAGACTGTTGCATTATTTTAGTTTTTGCGCACAAAGTATTCTCATCGCTTCATAACATTAAGGTTGAACCACTGCACTTACTACTTCACTGGACCTTGAAAATGGTGGTTTAATTGCAGTCTATGAACAAGTCATAAACCTCTCGGATTTCACTAAAATGTTCCAAAGAGGAACGAAGGTCTTACAGGTGTGGAATGACAGGAGTAATTTTCATTTTAGGGTGAAGTAACCCTTTAAGAAGTCTGAGTAAAATGTATATGTATGTAAATATTGCAGTTTATTAACCGTGTGCTGTTATCATAAAATATAAACAGTGCTGCATATAAGAAAATTCTTAAATATATTTCCCCTCGTGATTCTACAGAGAAACCATGAGGGAAACATGGCTTGATTACTTTTAACAATTTAATTTTCAATATATTTGGCAACAATGAAGTTTTGGTTGAAAAGACAGTTTCAATGATTTCTGAGCAAATACAATACAACATTTTCAAAAGGCTGAAAACATTGAGACACTTTAGCATCTCTGAAAGGTTAAATGAATACCTGAACTGTGCATAGATCTTCCCATCTCCAAAATATATGTCGTATTTCTTCTCACACTGATACTGAGGAATTTTTAGAGCTGCAAATGGTTCAGGTTTCCTTATGAAGACCACCTGGGATATTAAGCAAAATAAGAAATCACATGATTAATTACAGAAGAATTTCAACGAATGAAAGACTTCATCAAACAGCATGAACAACGTTGTCAATGAAGCAGAACGGCATATCAATGTCAGACTTTGTGCTCCACAGGCACTTTAGAGCCACGTGATCGATTGACACGCGACTGAGTAACTCACTGTCAACATGACGTCACACTTTGACAGCCTGTCAGAGAAACTACACGTCTAGTAGTTTCTAACGGGAGTTATCTGAAGCTGATTACATAACAGTGCCATTCAGCGGAGCTGTCCCGTGTATCTCGTTATAAATAATAAAAACAGCAACTTAACTTCGCTCCTATTGGCTCTCATTTATGTGAACAACACGATGAAAGACGACAACTAGGCAATAAATCACCACTACTACTACTAAAGAGGCTCACATCTAAACTGAAATCAAGTTTCCAAGTTCAGCTGCAATCAAAAACAGATATCATAACGGTCACTCAAACGGCAACCACATTTGAAAGATGACAAAACCGAACCCAACTGACAAACACAAGCGCTGCCATCATAAAGCGACATGTTAGCTAGTGTGGTGGGAGTGGTGCGCTCGCGCTTCCGTGTGTTTGGGGTGTCCAGTGCGCGAGGCCTGTGCTCGCGCTGGAGGAGAGGCGGCGGCGGTACCTTGTCGAGCTGTTCCCGGCAGACGGCGCAGTACTTCTGCTCGCACAGCACCCGCATCTTGGTGGAGCAGCGGTAACACACCGGGTGATCGCACTTCCCCACCGCGAACATGTCGATGTCCTGGCAGCACAGCACACAAGTGCTCTCCGCGTCTTTCCTAGGGGTGGATTCCATACTGTTAGAAGGCACTGGCTGTGTGTGCTGTAGTTTTCTCGGAATAATCCGTATAGGTTTTCAGGGCTTGTTGTAAACGACAGTACGGGCAGTGAGGCCGGGTGAAGCGCGCTCCTGAGTGCGTAATCGTTCAGCGCAGTGCATTGTGGGGACGGATCCGCTCGCCGTAGACAGGAAGAACTTTTATTATGACACACCAGACTTTTACGCCGCATTCCTTGCTTGAGTTGTATTAATTTGCTTGAAATTATTACTGTAATATAATATTAATATTATTAAATGTTTAAGAACATGACCATTATATCAGTATTATTTAATTTAATAAACAAAAAACGTATTACACATTTAGAATATCAATTTCTTCTAATAAAACAATGTGCAAAACTATACAAGATTATTTGAAATATATATTGACGTAATATTCATTCAACTGACTGTATTAATAGAAACAATTTGAACGTTCAAATGACCATAGAATTAGGCAAACAATGACAAATACTTAAGAGACATGCAGATGCGTGATGAAATTTTATTCAATACAAAATACATAAATAGAGCATTTGCAGGTGAAATCAGTGGCGGAAAATATTTGTACACATAGAAATACATTTATATATGCAGACAAAAAAGCTGCGGTGACAAGAAACAAAATAGGGCAGCTCACCATCAATAGCAAAAATGTGTTTAACCTCTAATCAATCCCTTTTATGACAGCCATAACAAATCTGATTAGCATAATTAAAATAAGAATATTTATTTCCTTGGCTAAACAAATTTCCCTGTCCAAGTTCAACAAACATTCAAAATTCGAAAAAATCTATCAAGTAGTCCATACACAGGACCATAACTTTTTCTCTTCTCTTTTATAAAAAAAAAAAAAAAAAAAAAAAAAAAAGTACAATCTGTGACTGATAAATCTGTGTCAGCTAAATAGCTAAAACACCCTGGATATGTGAAGACCAAATCGTAGTAGCACCGTTGTACCAATACCACTAGATTGCCAGTCATAGCAATTACAGATTGTGTTTTTAATTCAAATCGCTGGGTTCAACCTCTGTCCACTGCTGCATTAGTATGGATCTACTGGGCAGTTTACGGGCATAAAAGCATAAACTCTTCATTCTGACACAAAAGTGAATAACATCCCACATAAACTGTGCAATTCATTAGTCCATCAGCATTGGCATCAGAGTCTACATCCCAAAAGTGGGGCAGTAAAACAGGTCAAGCTGATGGAATGAACATTCAAAGGCAAACAATAAACAAAAAAATCTGGTATGAGGCACCAAATCAGCATTTCGTTTAGGTGAGACCTGAAACAGACATGAGTGTTGTGCTTTCAATAACAAAGTCTTGGCAGTATATGGGATATGCATCTACTGAATAAAACACCAAAAGTGTAGCCCAAACTAATGATATAATGAGTAGTCTTTAAAATAACCGCTGCAGAATTTAGAAAATGTAAATCCACTATTCACAAATACTTTTGCAGCCAGATGGTTAAAAAAAAAGAAGAAAAAAGTAGACTCTCCCTCAACAGATATGTTCTTCTAAAAACCATCCCTTAAAGGAATACAGCATTTGATCTCTTAATGCTTACTCAAGTGCTGTATCATTTAGACTCTTCCTCTGATTTTTAATCTACACATAAATATAAAATATTGCTTCAATTAGCAAATATATATGTGAGCTTTTTAAAGAATGATGCAGTGCACATTAAAATGGAAGGTCTGTTATGAGTGGTGTGGTTTTCTGAACCCTAATGCTCATACTGCATTCAGACAGATCGTACGAAGCCGATTTATACAAGTGAGGTCTTGAAGGCGCTCCATGCGTGGAAACAACGGGTAAAACAATGAGGCTCGTTGCCCTTGCGCACCAGGCGCAGTTTTCTCGGGTGCTCTGAATCCTTGGACCTCATGTGTTGAATGTAGACCTGATTGAAGGGGGACACAAATGTTAAGCAGGCACGGGACAGGCCTGAGTGGATGTGTGTGTATGCAAAGATGAAAAATTAGTGCTGGTGTACAATAAACTAATGCTGGGACCAGTTGCATGTTTTTTTTTTTTTAAAGAAAAATTAAGGGTCAAAAACCCCAACTCACATTTAGGCATTTATTTATTTTTTAGATGTGAACGGATATAAACAGGCTGCACATCACTGAAAACACTAAAAGCAGTTTTGCGTTTCTCAGAGCGATTCCGTTCTTCTGGGTTGAAAAGCAAAGTCACATCAATTTCACGGAATCTGACGCAGTGTGTGTGATCAGCCGGCGAGGCACGATTCTACATCAGATTCTCTGCATTTATTAATGAGAATGAACTCTCATCTTAAAGGCGTAGAACGACATGAATGGGAGTAATAAGTGACAGAATTTTCATTTTTGGGTGAACTAACAAGATTAACGACCAACTAACAAGATTAAAAAGTCTTGTACAAATTCAGTTACATTAAAAAGTAGATCTAATTATATTAGTAGAAGTAATAATTACATTAAAAAGTTACTAACTGACTGACTGCTAGCTGTTTGTACTAGTTCTTATGGCACAGTCTTAACATAATGGCTGTGCTCATACAACTGGCCCCAGTGCACAATAAAACTGCCACTCAATCTGTCACTGACCTGACAAGCCTTCAAGCTCAGTTTAATCTCCACCTGGCTTGTCTGTGTGCCGACCCACATGTAAACCTGTGAAACAAGCAAAAACAAAACAACTCAGCAACAAAAATCACTGCCAGCAGTATCTGTTCAGATGCATGCATGAATGTCTACCTCTTTCCCATTGTCCAAAAGCATGATGTCATCATCAGCCAGGTCATCTTGACAGAAGTCGGAGCACTTCTCTGATACAGCAAAGTAACCCTTTTCATTTGAGCACCTGAGATCAGAGATAAAACCTATTATTACCTCAAAATATGGTAAATGGAGAGAAGCAACTTAAATAATTTAATAAATAAACATAACTGCTGAAAAGTTTAGGGTCAATATACTTGCCAAAGCTGCATTTATTTGAATTAAAATGTAGGTTACATGCACCACTGTTCAAAAGTTTGGGGTCGGTGAGATTTTGTTTATGTTTTCCATTTTAATATATATTAATGGGATTTATTCTTGTGATGGCAAAGCTGAATTTTCAGCATCATTACTTCAGTCTTCAGCGACATGTTCCTTCAGGAATTATTCTATAATGATTATTTATTCAAGAAACATTTATCATTATTATCGTCAATGTTGAAAACAGATGTGCAGAGGTACACAAATTTTTTTTTTTCAGGATTCCGTGATGAACAAAGTTAAAAATGACAGCACTTATTTGAAATAGACACCTTTTGTAACATTAAAAATGTTTTACTGTCCCTTGTATTTTTGCAATTTAATGCATCCTTGCCAAATAAAAAAATAAACTTACTGACCCCAAACTTTTGAACGGTAGTGTATTTAAATAACTTTTCTCTTATGCTCACCTAAACAGTCTAGCATATTTCATGTACTCTGCATCTTCATCGTATGGTTTCTGTGAGCCAATGCCAACCCAGAAGAAATTTTCTGGCTCTTCTCCTTCATTTATCACCTAAAGAAAAAGGGAAAAAAAGAAAAATGTAAAAAAAAAGTCATCATGTAGTTAGAGTGTTTTTGATTCTCATAGCTGTTTATTAACCTGTTTGCTGTAAGTGTCATCAAACATGGTGTTCATGATGTCCTCAGCCAGTTTAGCTTCATCAGGGTCTGCGGCTCGGCCCACCCACGTGTACACTATTCCCTGGTTGTCTGTGCTTTCAAATGGCACCTACACAAATAACATTGAGTTATTAACCATTTATAAGCCACAGCAAACATTTACATTGATTCCTTTATTCTTATCTGATGATTTCTAATACATGAACAGGTTGAACAAAGTACATCAAATGCAAGTTTACCTTCAATATGAAGCAGAATTCAGAGTTGAGGTTACTGGAATCTGTGGCTATTTGAATAGTCCTAAAAAACACAACAGAAACCACACATTTACATTTTTTTTAAAAATGTATGATATAGCTGATGCAAAGACACTACCTGTACATAAGATTATAGTTACCTGGTGCATAGTGCACTTCCATTTGTCCTAATGTGGTATAAGCTTGGCTGCACACTGTCCACTTTCAGCTTCCTCTTGCCTTTGTGGATGATGAACTTTCTCTTGAAGTGTGACAAGAACTTGAGATTCTCCTGTTGCTGAGTCATCCTCACAACCTGAAATATACATGAGTCTCCTTCAAGCACAAGCCCATTCATGTCATGACTCGTGTGAAAAGTATTGTCGCTGTCCGACCCGTCTCTGGTTTTTGCAAATATTTAACCAATGAAAAGTATTAAAAAGAGCTTGTGACTAAACCTCGTAACTCCACTGGATCCTAAATCTGTCGGTACAACATCATAACACCATCCCACCTCTATCGTAAATTAATTGTCGCACAGAGTTCAGCCCATTTCTGCTTGTTTGCAGCGTGATTAAAAAAAGAAAAAAAAAAAAAAAAACGGATTCTATGAATACTTACAGCTATGAATACTTTACTCAACACACACACATACACATATATAAAAAAATAAATACACACACACACACACACACACTATGTTTTATGTATTTGCAGAGAGGAGAAGAGTCTAGCATAGCATTTGTCAGAGTTATAGCCAATGCAGTCTTAAATAACCTGTGCGTAGCACTTCGTCTTTAATATCATGAGACTTTGGCCTAATGAAATGAAAAAAAAAAGAAAAAGGAAAAAAGGAGGCCCCAATAGTCAAAGTAAACTTTGTAAAAGTTGATAACCTGTAAGTTGATGAACTTAATGCGATGCAATTACAAAATGTCCAAAATTCAGACTCGATTTTTGTAAAATGTTAATAATTAAATGACACATGCAAGTGTCTTGACAATATATAAAGCCACTGTGTGATATAAAACCATATAAAGTCAACTATTAAAAACAACATGTTTAATGATTTAAAAAAAAAAGAAAGAAAAGTAGTGATTTTGGAGATCCTATAAGTTTATGCCTGACAGCAATGATATGAGGATTACATAGGTCAAGGCAACAAGAGTCATTACAACAAAATGAAGGCCAAATATGAGATGACCATGTTAGCATGCAGTACCTCCAGTTTGCCTGGGAACAAGCTCTCAAACTTCTTCTGCAGGCTGAAAGTGAAGGTCAGCCAGCCCATGTTTGAGGCCTCACGACCCTGCCAGAAGTAAACCACACACTGGAAGTCTTCCTCTGGCTGTTTGTCTTCATCGTCTCCCCCTTCTCCTTTCTCTTTGTCTTTGTCTTTGTCCTGATCATCCTCATACTCCACTGGCACCCAGTACCTGAGACAGACACAAATGTCTCATTTCAATGAAAGATGAAAATTATAACTGAGACAGTAATAGTTCTTTTAGTTATAATAACAACAGTCATAGTTAGTACAAATCAGTAAATGTATACAGTGCCCTGAGGATGAAATTTAATAGGAAGGGTGTCTTTTTTTGTCTAAAGATTTTACCTAAATTATCAGAATTCTGTCATCTGAGAATTGAGTGACATCACAACCTGGCTAAAATTTTTGCAGTTGATTTTAGTGAAGCCCTTTGACCAACCTGCAGAGAAATACATAGCAGTCTTGAGTGTGAAAGTGACCGAACTCCTCCTCTGGTAAACGGGCAAACTTTTTCCCCTCCAGAACAAAGCCCTCCATGCCATCCAAATCCTCATTCCACTCCTCCATCATCTGCTCTGCCTGTCAGATTTAAAACAAACCCACAAAAGACACAATACATTTTAAAGAACTTTGACAGAGCTACTCAAAATCATCTTAATTAAAAATTGGGATTAATGAGCCGTTAATTCAAGTCTCACCTCTGTGAGGGGCATGGCTGGCTGTCTAGGCAGGAACAGAGCCGTTAAGTCAGCCTTCATCTGGCCTTTCTGCTCTGCATCCTTCTTCACCTTTCCAGACAAGCCCTCATTTTGCTTCACACTCTCTGCATTCCTGGTATAATCCACCTTCAGCACGTCATCCCAATTCTTGAACTTGGATTTGAAGACCTGTTGAGCATAACATGGAATTGAGAGTATAAAATGTTGTATAAAGAGTAACTTTAAATAAAGGCAAAACAGTTTTTTAATCTTTTATTTTGTCAATTTTACCTGGCACTCTGTGCCCTCCAGATTACGGATGACCACGGCGTGTTTTGGCCGATGAAGCATACTGCACACCTCTTGGCCCAGCTTCAACGCAGCTGCCCTCACAAGACGTGGGGACTTACGGCCAATCCAAATGAAGACATCAGACCAGCAATCTAAGATGTACACACCTTTGGTGTCCAAAAGACCTTGTACCTGTAACAAGAAAATATTCCATCAGTTTGTGTATTCGTGGACGATGATTCGAGGACCCCAAATTTATACATTTTGTATTAGAATTTTTTGCTGCTACAATCATTATGGAATCATCAAAAAATTACCAGTCTGTGCTCTGGAACCACATCTAGTTTGAGCTTGTCCTTGTGCTCCACAGACAGTTTGTAGTTGATCTGAGGAAGTTCAAGGTATCCCAAGCCCAAGCCAACCTAGCAGAACAAGGAAGTACTAAATATTTTACACCATGGTGGTTTAAGAAAAGGAATGCACAACAAACCATAGACCATTCCCTGACCTTATAGAGCTTGGGCCGGACAGGAGTGAAGTCGTCTGGGACGTGTTTCTTGATTTCTTCTGGCTGTCCTCCAAGAATTTCCCAGAATTCCGGAGGTTCGTGATTATGCATCAAAGTCGTGATCTCAGCTTTGCTTTTTCGCTCATTTTTGTTCATCTTTTCAGCAAATAACCTGTAAATAGCATGAGTAGTATTACAAATCTGAACAAACAGATAAGAGAAAAAACAGATTAATTGTTTGCATATTACCTTGCTTTTGTAGTGCCACCAAGTGTTGCATTGCCACCCCTCCAAATAAATAATTCAAGACCAGCGTCCAACAGAAAGACAAATCTTGAAACAGAAAAACATAAAAAACCTCATCAGACTGATACACTCCCATCAACATACTTGGAGCAAACGGCACACAAACTCACCGTGGGTCGAGTGAGGATGCTTTCAGAGGCACAGATTCTAATCTGATGTTCTTTTTCCCATAAACCCTGTACAACCTGCCCAAAACACAAAACAAAGAGGATTAGAGCGAGTCAGATCAGGGGTGAGCTAGAGAGGCAGTCCTGGGTGTTGTTTTTGGCGGGGCACCTGGTTGGGTATTGCGTGTCCTCTACGGTGTAAAATCCACTAGAAGTTCCACCCTCAATGTAAGAGATCTCATTGTCAAACACCTAAAACACAGAGCAGAAAAATATAATAAAGCATGTGCTGATCATGTAGCATTATATCATTTTGTGCAGGGAATGGCATTTGTTTTACTGACCGCGGTGAATTCTTCACTCTCATCTCCCATCTCCTCTCTGATTGTCCTGCACTCAGCACCCAAATAATTACGGAGATTGACAGCATGGATAGCAGCGCCGGCTTTCTTATCAAGCGTAGCTTCCTGTCCGATCCAGTAATAGATCTGCCAGTTCAGCGCTCCGTTGTCATCTAAAAACGTCTGTAAAAGTGCATTACAAAGCATATATTGAATGAAGGGATGCAGATTGGGAGCAGATCTTACAAATGAAAGAAACATTATTTAAACAATAGTATGCTTAAGAAACATGATCATCATTATAATTTTTATTTCTTTTTTTAAATACAGGGCTGACCTTGAGAACAATGTAACAGTCTGCCTCATAGAACTTCCCATGGAAGGCCTCGTCCACCTGCATGGGTACAAAGTTTTCTATTTGCCAAATCGAGACACCAGGGATCTGCCCCACATCCTCCAAGAAGAACTCAGAGTAATCTAGCTGAGGTTTCTCCAGGTTCTTGTCCCAGCGTTTGGTTTTCAGATCAGAGTATTTCATGTCTCCATTCTCCTAAAAGATCAAGAGGAATGTGAAGACCAGGAAGGTTTGGACCAATATAATCGTTCCATCAATCGTATTAACTCTGCTGTTCCCTCACCTCAATAGATTTGTTCTTCTCCTGAGCCACATCTGACATTCCCTTTAGCACCTGTTTAGCCTGATCATCCTGAGCCGAGTCCTTTCGTCTCCTTAGCCTCATCTTCCTGGCCATATGGTCTCTTGGGCTATTTCCTGTATAACACACAAAGATCATGTTGAACTTTCAGTTGGTGTTAATTTCAAAATAATTTTTTATTATTTCTGCCAACAACATTTTTTTCACAGACGAAAATGAGATAAGTACATAAAAACCGGTTTTGAATAACAAAAACTATGACGAAAATCTACTGACACTTTCATCAGCGAATAAAAACGAGACGAAAATGTTAGAGAGGGGTGATTTGGAAATAGATCCAGTCAGAACTGATGTCCTGCATGGTAGATGTGCACATTTGAATTGTAACCCTACGGGACACAAGTTGGCATACACTTGCTGCATGTCTAATCAAACGTTCAACGGAGAAAGAGAAGAGCAGACATATGGATAGATCTGAGAAACCATGACGACACAAAGAGAACTCCATCCAGTATGTTTTTCTGCGAGCACACACGCCCACGTACAAAGAAAGCTAGACAGCTACAAAGAGTACTGAATTGAGCTCTTTCAAATTTGAAAGAAATACACAGAAGATTATGGCAAAATGTCTGTTTTGCAGAGTATTACCCAAATCACAGTGGTAAACAGCTGGGAGAATGTCGGATGTTCACCGTCGCATTGGATCCACGCATTAGGTTTTAAAGTGACAGCAGCCTAATAAATCTAAGGGGTTTGGAAATTTAATTCTTAATTGCATTACAATTTAACTAAACCCATTAGATCTTAGTCACTAAATCTCCTGTAGATTTAGTCAACTAAAATCTTATATTTAGTTGACTAAAATAATTCAGATGACTAAAATATGACTAAATAGCATTAGTCAATAGATTAAGACTACAACTAAATCAAAATTTGCTGTCAAAATTAACACTGATTTCAGACATATTTTCAGCTTTGTTACTTCACACTCAGTATCTTAAGCTAACAAGGGTTCGTTTGTTATAGCTCAATGTAATAATATAACTCGTAGGGGGAAAAAAGCATATTGTACCTCCACCAGCTGCTGCCACAGTAGCTGGAGATGCACCAGCCAATCGCAGCTGGTTCTGCAATGAGAAGTCTATGTTATACCACTCAGCTGTCCTGTCCACTGGCTTAGGGGGCATGACTAGATTTGGATTCTCACGAACATCCAAAACCTAAAACATCAAAGTCAAAGATAACTTTAATCAGCATTTATTAACTGGTTTAACATATTATTACAGTTATTTTTTCAATAAATGGTTCTTACCTCAAGGTCAGTGAGAAAATGGATGGCCTCTGGTAATGTCACAAGCCGGTTTTTGTTCAAGACAAGCTTCTTTAATTTTCCACACCTGAGCAAAATCAAATAGCCACATATTACCATTATCAGTTGTTTGTGCACGTTGGTTTTATAATTATATCTAACCACCAATAAACTGTGTTATTTCTCACCTGCACACCCCCTCTGGAACCAGCTCCAAATTATTATTTGCTGCCATAAACTCAACCAGGTTGGACAATTTTCCCACACCAGATGGAAGCCCATCAAAATCAATTTTATTCGAGTTCACATACAGCTTCTTCAGCTTGGACAGCTTGCAAATGGCAGACTGCATATCACATCAAACAAAGAAAGAAGATTAGTGGCACCAAGCAAATATCAATTATATAAATGTAAGCTGAAAGACAACATTATTAATGTGATGAAGTATCAGCTCATGCACAAAAGCACTTTTAAATCCAAACAACTTCTGACAACTGATAAGTTCCTGTGTTTTACTTTATTTGGCAATGAGGGACTTACAGGCAGAGATGTGAGCTGATTCCTAGAAAGGTTGAGCGTCTCGAGTTTTGTCCACTGATCTATACACAGTGACAGTTCAGATATCTGATTGCTGCTCAGATTTAGCCGTTTGAGATTAGCCAGCGAATACAAGCATTCTGGCACCCGAGTCAGATCATTGGAGGACAGGTCCACGTCTACACAAAAACGCACAAAAGCGTCATTATACAAGGAACAACAGCAATTAGAGACACACTTGAGATTATTTTACAGAGAGAGCAGTAACACCGCAAGATCTCCACCTGCTAGATTGGTGAGGCCCTCCAGACTCGTGGGCATATTATTTTGAGTGCGCTGTGTGTTCCTTAAATGGAGGGTCTGAAGAGCTACCATAGCAGGTAACTGCCTGTTACGACAAAGGCATACGGATTGGAGCCAGAGTTATCAGAGGCAATGTTGATAACACAATGAGGTCATCTGAAATGAACGCAGCTTTTCTCTTACACGGCGATGTTCCAATTGCATAGATGGAAATTAAATCATAAAAACTACCCATCTTACCTCAGCTGTGCGTGCATAAGTGGATTATTATTGAGTATCAGGGTCTGCAAATGGACCAAGCGTCTCATCTGAGGCGGCAGACTATCCAAATTATTGTCACTGAGGTCCAGGTACAGCAGATCAGTGAGGTTAATGAACAGCTGATTCGGTATGTTATCAATGCTGTGAGAAAGCAAACAACAGAGAACTGCATCAGACTAACATGAGTTTACAGAAATTCATGATTGGAAGCATTATGACTACAACAAAAGGGATGTGCACTTTGATCGCTCAAGTAGGGAGGGTTGGCGCTAAATGATTAAGTGGGTTTGGTCTGCACTATTATTATTTTTTTAAAATTGCGGGTCCATGTACATTTGTTTAGAAAGACAGGCCGGGCCCAGAATGGGCTCTCAGAAAACTTACAAGGGGCCTCAAGATGACTTGTGATTTAAAAATTGGCCAAAATAACTGAAAGCGTTAGTTGACCCTAAAATGAAATATCTGTCATTAATTACTCACCCTCATGTCGTTCCACAACCGTAAGACCTTTGTTCATCAAGAACACAAATTAAGGTATGTTTGATGAAATCCGATGGGGTTTTTTTAATCCCCCATAGAAAACAATATAATTACCCCATCAGTGTCCTACACCGTTTTACGCTGTACACATAGTGTACAATACTTCTGTGTAAGCCAGAACGCTGACTTATTATAGGCCGGTTCTTACGTCAGCATCACACGCATGCATCGTGCTGCCCATGTGATCAGAGTCGGCCAATACGAAGTCGGAATTCTGACGTTGAACATGGAAGCATTGTGCACTATGTGTACAACGTAAACAGTGTAGAGACTGACAGGGAAAAGAAGAAATTGTTGAATAAAGTTATTTTTGTTTTGGCGCACAAAAAGTATTCTTGTCGCTTCATAATATTAAGTTTAAAGCACTGCAGTCACGTCTACTGTTTTAACAACGTGTTTAGTAGCTTTCTGGACCTTGAATGTGGCAATTATGTTGCTTTCTTTAGGGGATGAAAAAAAAATCTTTGATTTCTTCAAAAATATCTTGATTTGTGTTCTGAAAATTAATGACGGTCTTATGGGTGTGGAGCGACACAAGGGTGAGTAATTAATGACAGAAATTTCATTTTTGGGTGAACCAACCCTTAACTAACCCTCCCCTTTCAAAGGGCCAGGGTTCCCACTGTCTTGAAATATAATATGAGGTAGCCTCATTTTTAAAATTGTGATTTTATCTCTGAAAAACTCATGTAAATAAATTAAATCCAATAACTCCAGAGACATTTTATAAAAAGATTTAAAAAAAGGACATTTTATATTCATTCCAAATTCTAAAATATTTAATTGGGTGGAAAAATATTTTTAAAAACCCTTATCCACTACATCACAAAAAGCTGGAAAAATCATGTGGCCTTTAAATATCGTTGTGGAGAAGCCTTGGGAGTTCAAAAGGTTTTTGAACTATTTTGGTTATTTTCAATATTTTGTGCTATGTGCATAGCTTTCTAAGAAAGACAAATTAAAAATAGTTAAATGTCTACAAACAGGTCTCAATATCCATGAGTTCTTTTCCATTCAATCAGTGGCACATCTAGCACAAGTCTAGTCTGCACACATAAATGCATCCTTAATGTACGGCCCCAAATCATCACACAAATCATCTTCCAAAAAACCACGGTAACAGATCCCAATATAAAATCCTAAAATGTTCAAAGTGCGTTTTCATGATTGATCGTTATTCTTCAGTACTTGGGTGCAAAATAGACAGACACAGACCGTACCTATTGTGACTGAGATTTAAGACCAACATGTTTCTGGAGTTCTCCAAGTCCCGAGGGATTTCAGTTAGTTGGTTGTAGCTCAGATCCTAAATAGCAGAGGGAGCGATACATTTTAAAACACACCATCATTACACACACACACTCTATGACAAATTCGCATAGTTTCACTAATCAAAACACAGCCATGCTTACATAAAATTAAATCATGCCTGTAATTTAGCACTTAACTGAGAAATAAACACAAAGTAATTCTCTACATACCAGCACAGAAAGATCATCCAGCTGAAAAATATCATCAGGAACACCAGAGTTCTTCAGGTTGTTTGCTCTGGCCACAACCGCCTACGGCAAAACAACAGATCAAATGAGAGTCTGAGCAATGTACATTTTACAATAAAATAGAAATTCATGCTGAGTTTATTGACAAAAGCAATTTTAAGTAAATAGACTACCGTTTTTGTTTGGAGTCAACATGATTTTTTAATACATTTTTGAAAGAACTCTCTTATGTCCACCAAGATTATTTAACCAAAAATACAGTACTATTGAGAAATATTGCCACTGAACTGTTTTGTATTTTAACAGGCCACATTCACACAGCAGCAGAATATGGTTGTCAGTTCGGCATACGAGTCCTTCATAAGGTTATGTTCACACAGTTCAGTTGCTTTAGGAGTGACAACCGGATTCTACACCTGAACATTTTCAAGAATTAACACCAGCGTTCTCGGAAAACCTGATTGTGTTCTACGCACGACTCAAATGCTCCGCTTTCCACCCCGATATAAAAGCTTCTGTCTATTAATAAAGATTTGACCAAAGAACTTGCAACTCGATTGTGTTGCCATAAGTGAAAATGTTTATTACTTTGGTCACGGTGGCTATAGGGAAGAGAATACGGGCTCGACTCACGTTGCAGATTCAGACAATAAATGAGATGTTGTTGCTGTCTGAACGTAGCCATATGTTTGAAAATGTCATTTATTCCTGTGATGCACAGCTGAATGTTCAGCATCACTACAGTGTCACATGATCCTTCAGAAATCATTCTCATATGATGACCTGATGCTGAAGAAACATTTCTATTCATATATATCATTTCTGCGGAATAGAACATTTAAAAGAACAGCATTTATTTGAAACAGAAATCTTTTGTGACAAAAGCCTTCACTGTCACCTTTGCTCAATTTAATGGATCTTTAATGAATAACAGTAGAAATTTCTTTAAAAAAAACAAAAAAAACAATCTGACTCCAAACTTTTGAACAAAACATCTATATATACTTATGTTAGCAGAGAACACGTGAAGTATTTCGCAATATGGTCGATCACACTTACCCTCAGGTTGGGAAGACTTGACAATTCTCCATGCAGTGTCGTCAGGCTGTTGTGACTCACGGACAAATGTTCCTGATTTCACACAAAAGAGCAAAAAAAGACCCAAGAATGAATATTAACAGCAAAACCTAGTTGCAAAATATGAAAGAGTTGCGTAATACACAATCACCAGTTTCTGTAGGGAGGCCAGTTCCTCTGGAAGATAGCAAAGCCCCGTTCTGTTCAGCTTCAGCCATCGCAAGCTGCTCATAGACTTGACGTGCTCCGGGAAATAACCCCCCTGTGTTCAACACAAGAGACACAGCCTCAAATCACACAGGTCAGTTTCTGGGACTTGGCAGGTTTGATGGATCTGATGTCATTTCCTAAACAATCCAAAGTCAGTTCATCTAAAACAAGACAAACCTGGTACAATGAAGTCATTTCAGGACAGAAAAAAACTAGTGGGAGATTATGGGGTGTGTTTGCTATGGCAACAGCATGAGCCATCAATTGTTTAGAGAACCCAAAATATGATCATCCTTATGAGAGAGACTACGCATCTACTTATTTATAGTATTGTTATATTTATTTACACCTTCAAAATCACTTGAGCTAGAAAACAGTAAGCTGTTCACACAATCATCTGGATATGAGCAGATCTGACTGAAGAGGCTTTATATAAGACAAAGACTCAGAGCATCATCAACATAAATGTCCTGAAGAGCACTGACACGCTCGAGAGGATGGGTAACAACACTGCTAAACGAAAAACGTCTATACTTGACTTATACAATAACAAAACGTTCATTTTGATGCTGCACTATTATCTCGTCTAAAAGCAGCTGTCCTAACAACATGTTTTGAGAGTCTGTCAGCAGCGCAGTTCATTTATTGAGGCAGGAACAAGCATTACTGTCAACCAACAACAAACTTCTAGTCATTTCCCCTGTTTGTCACACCACTTGATTGACCGCGACACATTTTGACAAGTCTCGAGCTAACGCCCAGTGTTCTTCTGAGCTAGCGGTTAGCACGGCTAGCGCTCCATCTCAACCTGTTTTGACACGCTAACTAACCTACATCGCTTTCCTCGCTCGAGCGAATGATTTATTAACAATACCCAGTACTCATAGACGCATTAAATCCAAACTCTTACCTTAAAGTCATTCCCACTAAGGTCTACCCCCCTGATAAAGGGGAGAACTCCGGTCGCGGCCATGTCTAATTCAGGATATGGCAGCAGAGGCAGTCTATTTCAGTTTAGCAGCGGCTGCTGGGACAAACACTTCCCCGCCCCCGCTCTCACAGTACAGCCCACTAACTGCTCAGCGTTACCAGCCACTCGATAAAAAGTTCTTTCCGCTTCTATAAAAGAGCAACTGTTACTTAAACCCGCCCAAAGCATGATAAACTACACCCTTGTGGAGTTACTGACTCATTTCTGAATCAAAATGTTCACCTTATCACAGGGCCCATCACAACATTCCAGGTTGTTTAGGTCATTTGTAAGATGTTCTTCTTGTTTTTGGAGGTCTGGAGAAGAGTACTACATACTACATACTGGATTTATATTACATTTATGCATTTAGCAGTGGGGTTTCAAACTGGGAGGCAGTGCTATGGGGTCAGTGGGAACGTTTAGAGAAAAACAATGTAAAAGTCAAGTAATTAATGCTTGTGAGTTAAAGTAAAGTAAAAATTTTACTTTATTTAAATAGCAATATATATATATATATCCGACAGCACAGCACTACAGTGAGTAAAAAAAAAAAAAAGAAGCAAAAAAATATTTTAAAATTTTTTTTCCAAATAATATTTTACACATTACAAAATTGGGCCTTTATACATAAAAATACACAAGAGTGAAACACTACTGTAGGTCATGCAATATGTAAACATTTTATTCACTAAAATATGACTGCGCACAAACAAATGTTTTACTTTAAAATTATTTTATTTTCTACAATACAATTTGGTATTTATACATAAAACAACGTTAATTTAATTTACATGTGTATTTTACAAAAACTGCAGGAAGCATTTTTGTCATTGGCCCTGAGGACAGGTGACCCGGGTATGACCCGGCTCATGACATATTCCACAGGTTCTTGGTCTTTTGGCACTGGGAGGCTTGTTTGAGGCCCTTTCGTTCCCAGGATGTAAACCACCATTTCCTCCAGAAAAACCTGTGGCTGAAAAAGTGAGAGGAAAAGTAAATTAATTATTAACAACCAAGACAATGTTGAAGAAATTATTCCCAAATAAAATATTTACATATGTAGCAAAATCAGTCTAATATGACGATTTGATGCTTCAGAAACATTTCCTATTATTATTATTATTATCAGTGTTGAAAACCATTATACTACTGAACATTACTGTGGAAAATGGCATCCTTTATTCAGGGTTCTCTGATGAATATAAAGTTCAAAAGAATAGCATTTAACATATAAATGTTTTGTAACAATAAATGTTACGGTCACCTTTGATCATTTTAATACGTCTTTGCTGAATAAAAATATCTTACTGACGCCGAACTGGTAATCTACACAAGAATGATCCTGTTCAAGATATTCCAATAATATTTTGCCTGTATATACAGTATTTTCAGTTCAAAAGCATGATAGACTGCAGTTATACCTGGAGCCACATTTTCGTTTGCCCATTGGAAGAACCCACACTGCTGATCACGTGGTTTCCCACAGGTGTGGAACATTCGGCCCTTGTTTGGCCCATCTTTCATGACAGTCCTGGTAACTGCAGGCTCATTACAGTTACACATGGTTTCACCTTCATCACCTCTGCTGTTTTGCCTCTGTTGAGGCATGTTGCTAAACCTATTTGAGGGCCTGGGAGCTTGAAAATTCTGAATTAGGGGTCCTCTGTTTCCTCCGGGCGCCCCCTGCTCAGTCGATTGGTCAGCCCACAGGAAGAATTTACAATCCCCTGTGTTACATTTGTAAAACTGACGTCCTTGGTTGGGACCCTCTTTGCGTACAGTGAGAAGAAGGGCATCCTGACCACAGTTACACACAATGGCACCTCCCTGGGTTGAAGCTGGTGGTTGTGCTGCCCAAGGAGGTGGCAGACTGGCTGGGGGGCGGTCGCCGTTGGCTCGTGGTCTGGGTGCAGGAGGTCTCACGTTCTCCACCCTGGATGGAGGTGCTGAGCTGGTTCTAGGTACATGATGCTGATTTGACCCAGAGCTGTTATTAATCCGAGAGCCAGAATCTGCTTCTCCTCCTCTGAGATATTTTAAATTCAAGACCTCTCTGAGAGTCTCATCGCATCCTCCAATGCAGCCAACAAATTCAAGGGGCATCATAGGTGGCAAACTTCCTCTCTTGAATTTAAACTTCAGCCTGTCAAAGATTTTATGAATAAAAGCAGAGACAGTATTAAAAAACAAACCTATTAACTTTCTTAATATGTGATACTGATCTTATTGTTGTGGTTTATTAACACAAATTTACACACACACACACACACACACACACATAACACTTTAAAATAAGGCTTAATTTGTTCAGATTAATGCCATATAATCATGAACTAACTAGTAACAAAAACTTTTTCGGCATTGATTAATGTAGGTTAATGTTAATTCATAAATATATTGTTTATAGTGATTTCATGTCTGTTCACAAAAATGTTAATATACACAACTTGATGTGTTTCAAATGTATTAATATAGATTGAAATTGATCTTAATTAAATGCTGTAAAATTATTACTCATTATTTCATTTTAGCTATCGCTTGAACTAAATTAGCATAAAACATTTTTGTAAAAATGCTATCAAAACTACACTACTGTTCAAATCGTCGGGGTCAGTACGATTTTTTTAATGTTCTAAATTAAGTTTCTTCCCATGCTACATTTATATGACCAAAATACAGTAAAAACTGTAATATTGTGAACTATTATTACACTTTAAAATAACTGTTTCTTTATGAATCTATTTTAAAACGTAATTTATTCCTGTGATCAAAGTTGAATATTGACACAATCCTTCAGAAATCATTCTAATGTACTGATTTTTGTAGTCAAGAAATATTTCTTCTTATAATTATCAATATTGTAAACAGTGGTGCCGATTAATATTTTTGTGGAAACCATGATGCATTTTGTATAGGATTCTTTGATGAATAGAAAGTTAAGAAGTTAAGAAGAAAATAAAATCTTTTGTAACATTATACATGTCTTAGCGGTCACTTTTGATCAATTTAATGTGACCTTGCATGATAAAAGCATTATTTTTGTTTAAAAAAATTAATAATTCTTATGGACCTCCTAAACTTTTGAAGGTAGTGTAAGTCCTTTGCAATATTAAAATGATTACAAAGCAACATAAGTACCACTATCCTTACATATGGACCGGATGTGGACGGCACGACGAACAGATGGTTTCATCTCTGCTGACCTCGAGAACGGTGTCTGGAAACCACACGGCTGCTTTACAAGCTGGATATCCCACACATGAGAGAAGCATCCTGCACAGAGTGAGATAAAAAGCATGATCAGAAGAGGAGTAAACAAACAACAATCCATTTCAGATTCAACGTGAAAACTCAAACTGTTCATTTAACACATGGTGCCGTCTCACCCTGTGCTGTCTTTCTTCTTCTTCAGCACCATGTCACGGTTACACTGAGGACACTTTCGCACAGGTAATGGTATCTCCATCTCTCCTTGTTCCTGTTCAGTAATCTCCTGAGCCGGGCCCAGATAATTGGACAAGGCTTCATCCAATCTGCACACAATATGACAACCAATACATACCAATTTGAAAAAATTGTAAAAATGTAATTGCCAGCTGCACAGAGTACAGAAGCAGAGCTGCACATCTTATTTTCTTTGTAACCAAAATTGAAAAGAATGACTCACTTCTTTGCCTTCCTCACGGATTCAATAAAAACAGCCTTGTATTTTGCCACATGATAACTGAGGACAGAAGCTTTGTCCTTCCGGCCCTCTGACACAAGTTTAAGATCGGCCTCCAGCTCCGCTCTCAGGTCTGGTTTAGACATCTCATACCCCATAGAGTTATACCCTGAAACAATGCGACACTCAATTTCACACAAATCACAGAGATTAAAGTGCCTCTATTATACTATTTTAAAGGTTCCTAATTTCGTTTTGGATGACAATAGGTTTGCATGCATCCAAAATAAAAATAAAAAACTGTTTCATTTTCTCTTAATATAGTGTTGTCAAAGGTATCGACTTCGAAACTATGTCGGTACTGAAATTTGAAAAATGTGACACTTTAAGCGCTGTTGAGCGGATTCCTAAACACTTCTGACTGGACATTGTGTTCATCAGATATGTCTGTGATTGGCTCAAATGATCAACACTTCAAAAACATGTCGTAAATAGTCATCAATGACACTCTTCACCGAGTGCTTACACAGATATACATGGGAGCGTTTGAAAACACACGTCTATCAGCGTCTATCTTTCAAATCTTCCACAGATATATATGTTGAGTGTGTGAACACATCAGCCAATCAGAGGTGGTTACAAATCTGCTCAACAGAGCTCAAAGTGTCACATTTTTCAAATTCGAATACCAACTTGATACTTTTTACAACACTATCATAATATATACTCTTTACTCACAGTATCTGAAACGGTGTGATAAAATTTTTAGTCTCTCTAAACCACTCCTTTCAGAGACTACTCTGCTCTGATTGGTCAGATGGCTGTTGTGATTGGTGTATGTGTGTGTGTGTCAGAAACGAAACACCCATTGCCATGCCATCTGAATTTCAGCTCCAGAGGCTTCCTCAGTACTCGGAAACTTACATTGATGCAAACAGTAACGATGCATTTACGTTTACGATGAGAATGTACAATTTATGATGTACGGTTTTTAAACCATCCATTTGAACCTGAGACTTTATCATTTGTAAGTACATGCAAAGTGGATTTGCTTTCGCAGGACAGAAAGCAGCATCTTCTCAACATGTCGACAACACGAACCAAACTCCTCGATGCCTCTGTAACAACTACAGTGTTTGAGGGCGGGTCAGAGTAGTCATTGTTTGCGGGCAGCCAATGAATACCATAGGCTGGCATTATGCAAATTTAATACAAACCTATGCAGGTTTGAGCTGGAAGTAAGGCTGAAATTACTGCCGACTCGTTTCATGCAGTTCAGAGTCGGTTCTCTCTTTTGGGAGACAATAACTCAAATTTGTTATGCACTTTTGACCCTTGTAACTTCGCAGACCTTTTGCATTCACAAACAGCTATTACACACTACATGAAAGGCAATATCTGAAAAAGCACATAGGGGCACTTTAAACCATTCTTTAGAGATTTCAAGTCTACTAATATGCTGATTTCGTTACCTTCCACAAGGCCCATGCCGAGCTCTCCAGGAAGGAACCTCTGGTCAGCCGTCAGCCCCACATACATGCGACTCTTTATGGTCTCAATGTGCTCAGCGTGTGTTGCATCAGTTCCTGCAGCAACAGCTCAAGCTGAGTGTCACATATCTAACTCTTTTTCAACAATGATGTCAAATATTTAAAGGCGTAATTCACCCAAAAATGTATATTCTGTCAACAATTACTCACCTTCATGCCGTTCCAAAATCCTTAAGACTTTCGATCATCTTCGGAACACAAATGAAGATCTTTTTGATGAAATCTGAGAGATTTCTGTCCCTCCATTGACAGCTACGCAACTACAAAATTTTGAAGCTTCAAAAAGTTCAAGAGACTTGATCACTTTATATGATGAACAGATTAAATTTAGGCTTTATTCGCATATAATGCAACTGCATCAAAGTTTCAGTTGCATAGTTGTCTATAGAGGGACTGAAAGCTCTCAGATTTCATCAAAAATAGCTTCATTTGTGTTGCGAAGATGAACGAAAGTCTTTCGGGTTTGGAACGACACGAGGGTGAGGAATTA
This sequence comes from Opsariichthys bidens, assembly GCA_037194245.1. Taxonomy (NCBI): domain Eukaryota; kingdom Metazoa; phylum Chordata; class Actinopteri; order Cypriniformes; family Xenocyprididae; genus Opsariichthys; species Opsariichthys bidens. Next base: position 13,194,609 of record CM074277.1, on the reverse strand, counting down.
AAGACAGAATTTATTTTTTTGGTGAACTAATCCTTTAAGGTACCAAACTTGAACGATAGTTTAGTAAGTTCCACTACCAATGCCATGCTTTTCCATAAGCGATATCAAATCGGCCTCTGTCAGAAGCTGTGGTGGACTGGTCTGTCCTTCCACCATCTCAATCGCTGTGGGCTGGAACGTGGTGTCAGGCCTATATAATGGAATTATCTGCGCAAAAAAAGAGGCATTACAACTGTTGAGAAAACAAAGCTTAACTCAATATGCTCAGTTATAAAATGTGTTATAATCACCTTATTGTACCACTTGTCATAAGGGTACACTTCCAGATAATTGCGCTCAATAATCGTCAATCCACTAGCCGAGAACCTCTCTTCGGCTATTTCAATTTCAACCATCACCTCTTGACCCCGAGCATCTTTTGAGCAACAGGCCAAGAAGTGACGTACAATGAACTCATACAGCCGCTTTTCATTACCCTTTAAAAAAAAAAAAAAATAAATAAACATTGCCATTGCGTAAACTGATAAATAAACGGATGGTTGGTCCTAATAGAGAGAGACTGCTCACCTGTAAACTGTTGGTGTATTTGGTGGGGTGAATGGGGGGATGGGCCTGATCTGATTTGTTTCCATTTCGAGGTGTGGGCCCACCACTTTCCAAAATGCGCTGAGCAAAATTTCCCCATTCATTATCTCGTGTCTGTTGCTCAACCAGCGGGGTAAGGTTCAGGTTCTGTGGAAACATGTTGGTCTCAGTGCGAGGATAACTGATAAACCTGGAAGGAAACAAACAAACTGATTTGTGAAGGGGCACAGCAGACATGCTGTAGACCAGTGTCTCTCAACTCTGGTTCTCAGGACACACCACACAGAATGATAGAGATGTCTCACTAATTAAAACACCCGATTCAACTCATCAGCTTTTTTAGTGTGTTGAATAGGGAGACATCCAAAACCTTATGGTAGGTAGTTGGGAAACACTTCTGTAGACAGCAGAAATGTGGATGAAATAACTAATAACGTACCCTTGAGTGTACAGCTTTTCTGCGATTTTCATGGTTTCTTTGGCACTTATCCTCAATTTTCTTGAAGCCAGTTTTTCAAGTTCCTGACCAAAGAAAAGTAGACGTTAACGTACGTTACATTTTTTTTTCTCCATGATTCAGTTAAATGCACTTAACTCACGGAAAGGCACTACTCATTTGTGGGTCGTTTTGGGCACTCAAGACATTGCACTTTAAAAAAACTTTAGTAGCTAATGACAATTGTAAAACTATGTCAAATTTGTTAATATTTATCAACTGTCAACAAAAAGTACACTACTGTTCAAAAGCTTAGGGTTGGTAAGTTTTTTTTTGTGTGAAAATTAATACTTTGAATTATTCAGCAAGTCTGTAATAAATTGATAAAAATGTTGTTAAGATTGCTATTCCAAATAAATACTGTTCTTTTGATCTTTCTATTCATTAAAATGTCCTAAAAAAAATGCATCATGGTTTAAGCCGCACAACTGGTTTTTAGTTTTTTTAACATTGATGATAATAATAAATGTTTCTTGTTTAAAACTGTTTTCTGAAGGATCATGTGACACTGAAGACTGGAGTAATGATGCTGAACATCACAGGAATACATTACATTTTAAAATAGATTAAAATAAAAATCAGTTATTATAAATTGTAATCATAATAATAATAATAATTCACAATATTAGTTTATTAGTATTTATATTATTTGTAAACTTATGAATGGTTATTTCTGGGATGTGATGTTTAGGTGTCCACATATATATTTCCAGTCTGAAATTTTATTTTGAATCTGTTCTAAATTACTCACCACAGTGTCAAGGGGTAAAGGTCGCCATTTGCTTTTTGGTTTACTTGTAACGGATATCACTTTTGCCGTGGGATCCTAAAGAATTGAAAGGATTAAAGCCAAACACAGAAAACTTATGGCAGAATAATGACCAGCACATCTAAACGCATAATACACAATGTATTCTTTCAAAACTGATAAAGAAACTATTAAAAAGCAATGTTGTTTTTTAACAAGGTCAATAGAAGCACAGACCTCCATGCACATCTGATACAGCACAAGGCATGCTGTGTGATTGAAAAGACGATGTCTCTTCCAGCTGAATTCTACTGATTCCTCTTCGTTAGGCTCATGGACAACTATTAAACAGAAATTTTACATACGGACAATAAAGCGTATGTGCCGAAGCAGTTGTTCATCAATATTAAAGTGTGATGAAAGCCCCCCAGTTTTATCCTAGTCGTTCTGAGCTCGAAAAGTTTGAGAAAATATTGATATGATGTTTATATGATGGACCTTTATGAGTCCTATCTGTGTTTTTTCAGTGGCATGCAACCTGTACATATCTGTTCACATCTCAAAAAATGTGTTCTGGGGCTTCATGACCCTTTAAATGTGAAGTTGAAATCAAAAAATCAGAGTACCTTTGATTTTAAAGAAAGTTTCAGGGACGAAGGCTTGAATTGCTTTAAACCGCTCGACTACAAAGCCAAGGGTTGGGAACTGACAACTGCCATAACTGATGAGCTGATCAGAGAGAGATTCTGGGAATATCTTCTGCAAGCGTAATGTCTGGAACCTGGTAAACGATGCCCCTGGAGGAACATAATGTACATAAGTTAAACATATTACATTGTTTGTGAGAAAGTAGTTCGTGATCATGTTCTCTGATATTTTAAAATGCCTACCGATGCGGAGATCAAGCTCCTGTCTCACGTCCACAGCATCACTGACGTTGATATCCGGGTCAGTGAGGGTCTCACAGGCTCTCCTTATGGAGTTTGGGGTGATCTCAGAGAACCGTGCACGGAAGACCTGTATGTTTGGCTTCACTAAATTAAAAGATATCACAGGGGTCACTGAGAAATCAAAATAGTTCATGCTTACTTTTATTTTTCATTTTTTCATCATTTAGCAGACGCTTTTATCCAAAGCGACTTACAAGGGGAGCAATTAGGTGCCTTGCTCAAGGGCACTTTAGTCATGGTATCGAAGGTGGAGAGAGTGCTGTTCATTCACAATCCCCACTTTCAATTCCTGCCGGAGTGGGAATCAAACCAGCAACCTTCAGATTACAAGCCCAACTCCCTCACCACTAGGCCACGACTACCCATATACAGCATGTATTTATTCTCTGTACAACATTTTTTTATTATTATTTCATATGCCCTCGTGATCTTTAACCAAATAATTTCCCCTTCCTCTTGCAGTGACATCTCTTCTCTTCTCTGAAGATGTAACCTGTCACTCACATGACATCACAGCAACAGCAAATAACAACCATATGATGAGTCCCGCCCTACCTTTTTTCTTATTCAGATATACTCCCACAATAGGGACGGAAAAAACTATCCGACTTCTGTTTCATGCCGACTTTAAAAGGTTGTAAGAGACATGATGCACTAAACTTACCAGCTTTACAGACATCAATGATTTCAAAGCCGATATTCTCTCCTTCTCGGTCACAATCAGTCCAAATGACCAGAGCTTGACACTGTCTTATTTCCCTCTCCAAAGTCCTCTGGATCATGTAAATATATTGTTTTTGTAATGTAAAATACAAGCTCATATTCTAAAAATAAATCTAACTGAATGAATGAAGGGAAGGAAATGGATACCTTGATCGGGACAAAGTTTTCAGGGCAGTACTTTTCCACCTCAGCATCAAATAACAGGACTGGATTACAACTATGCCTGTAAAAACAGACCACATGATTAAGTTTACATAAACTATAGTTAATTAGTTGTTTGGTTAGTTATTATTACATTAAAGATATATATGTGTGTGTGTTACCATTTCTGAAAAGGAGCTTTGAATTCAAGACCCAAGAGATGTCCTGATACTGAAGTCATGTAAACAGTAACATTCTGTGAAGAAATAAACACCATGCTCAGCACATAATGATTATATATATAACTATATACTTGTTTGATTCAGTGATTTACCACACAAGTACTTACTTGGCCAAACAGGTTGTACTCATACTCATATATTTTGTTGTAAACGGAGTAGCCTTCTCTCTGCCAAGAGAATCAGATTCATTAATAATGACGACCATCCTAATTAATAACAGGAACAACTCTTTGATAGCCATAAAGTCTGACATTGCACATAAACATAACTGTATGAGAGTAAACACTCACTCTTCTCGACCTCCCATTGGACATGATCTCTGAAATGCCCTTAGCAGCGTCGTTTTTCTCAGCAACACAAAGCACTTTCTTGATCTGAGTGCGTCTGTTCATGTCTACAGATATTTGCCTATAAAATCGACTGTTAACTGTTACTCTTAGTGATCTCTGCAAAACGTTCATCACTGGGATCTAGCGGCGCATGACACAGCACACTCTGGACATCACAGCAACTTAACGAGCATAAACCCATGACAATTATAATTTAACTAAGATAAAGCATATCAGTGTCAAGCTGAAAGTTCTGAAAACGCATAACGTGTGAAACACAGCAGATGAATCGACTCTAAAAAAACTTCCAATTCCGGCGCCCGACGAGAATTGTCGTAAAAAGACCGTAAAGCGATGTGTTAGGATGCCGGAAGGCTGTGTGTAGTTTATTTCCGCAAGAAAATGTCGTGAGTTAAATAAAAAAAAAAAAGTGAAATTCAAACATTTCCAGAGAACTAAAGTCGAGTCTTGACATACGACACGAGTAATGTAATTTCTCCCCTCGAATAGCCAGAAATCATAACAAACGCCATGTCTGCGTGTCAAAACCTAGATAGTACCTAGGCAGGATGTTTGAGCACCGTATAACATCCGCTGGCTGCGAGCCTCCGAAATGCTATCTAGCTAGGGCACTCACTAGGTTTCGACACGCTGCCACTTCCTCATCAGGACAGTCACGTGGGAAGGTTAAGATCGTTTAAATATGGCTGCTTTCAGAGGCTGTCAGTTTATCGAGCAGCTGGAGCGCGTTGTGACAGCGCTGTTTTCGCGCAGATATACTATATAGATGGCCGATTATGAATAGGTTTGTGTAAGCGGCGGGCAGTGACAGATGTATCAGATTTATGGCAGGTGACATCAAAGGTCTGCCAGGCTGGAGAGCATCGTCTTCAAGCTCGTGCACAGCAGATCGTGATCCGACCCCAGAGAGAGAGTCCTCAGCGCACTATATGTTTATGATGATTCCAGAATGACTTCGTTGTGAAATATTCGTCGATGGAGCAACTCAGAATGGAAAGATATTTCTGCTGATGTCTCTCTATATACGCCGAGAACATGATTGGCTCACCAGATGTGGTGGCTTTTACCAAAGAAGATGACTTCGGGGACTCGTTCTCGGACCCACTGTCACTTCCAGAGGAGTTTTCTGTGCCTTTGTTTACTCATACTGCCAATGCAAATCCATGGACGAAGACGTCCTTTGCGAAATTCTCGAAAGACTTCATACTCATCTCTGAATTTTCAGAGCAGGTTGGTCCACAGCCTTTACTCACCATTCCCAATGACCCCAAAGTGTGCGGGACATTTGACCTTAACTACTTCTCACTACGCATCATGTCTGTGGACTACCAGGCGTCTTTTGTTGGGCATCCTCCCGGAAGTAACTATCCGAAGCTCAATTTTGTGGAGGACTCAAAGGTTGTCCTTGGTGATTCCAAGGAAGGGGCCTTTGCCTACGTCCATCATCTGACTCTGTATGACTTGGAGGCTCGTGGATTTGTACGACCCTTTTGCATGGCCTACATTTCCGCAGACGAAAGGAAGATCATGCAACAGTTCCAGGAACTGTCATCCGAGTTTTCCAAGGCTTCGGAAATTCTTAAAACGGGAAACCGGAAAGCTTTCGCAAACGAACTGGAAAAGAAGCTGAAAGACTTGGAGTACACCAGATCGGTGCTGCACAAAGAGGCAGAGCTGCAGAAAATGAACAACGGCTGTTATTCCACACAAGCTATTGAGAAGGCGAATGAATTGGCAAATATGGAGAAGTCCATCTATGAACATAAAGATCTACTTAGGCAAATCACATCTTACCCGTCCAGAAAAAAGGGAGATATTGATTTTGAACAATGTGAGACAGAGCAACAGGCTGACGCGAGTGTATCGGATGATGCACTAAATAGTAATCATTCTGAAACGGCTGTGGAATCTGAAAGCGATAGTAGAAAGTCCTCTTACACTCCTCAGCTCATCAAGGCCAAATCGGCAAAATGCTTTGATAAACGCTTGAAAACATTAGAAGAGCTCTGCGATTCCAGCTATTTTCACCAAACTCTAGAGCAACTAAATGCGGTCGAGAAGTCATTCCGAGGAGACCTGTGCTTCATTTATACCAGCCAGATTGATCGGGCTCTTCTGGGCAAACAGAGAGTTACTAGTTTCCTCTTCGACGCTGAATGTGACTGGGAGGATGAAGGAACCTCAAAGAACTTCAATATCGCTTCCAGCATCCCGACGGTCCCCATTCTGAACTTGTCCGGTGAGCCGATGAGTCTTGACTCTTACACCACCTGCATAGATGTAGATCACATTAAGTCTGTGGAAGGGCCTCCTGAATCCAGCACATCCGACATCACACAGGAAACCTCTGAGGCCGCCGACACTGAGACCAAAGGGAGTTTAAGTAGCGACAAGAGCATTGAGGCTCTTGGTGGTGTTAGTCCTTCCAGTCTACATTACTTTGATGGCCTTGAAAGAAAGTGCAAGGTATCCATTGCATACTCCTTCGAAAATACACCCCATTCTGTTGCTGTTCCACGTAGGTCATCCGATGGGAATCTAGTCCCGATGGACGCAGCCTGCTGTATCGGACAGGATGGTTTTGTTTTTGAGGAACCGTTACCTGAGCTCGCTCAGGAGTGTTGTGGCGACACTGTGGTGAACCAAGAACCTCTGTCTCTTTTTCAAGGAGATCCTGCCTTACAGGTGAACTACATTCTCGAAGAGTCGGCCCTCGCAGAGAGCCCCAACATGGGACTGACTTTTTCCGAACTAAACCCTTGTGTTCTCTCAGAGGATGTGGCAAAAATTAATATCGAAGATGCCTCTGATAGTACGAGCTTCATGAGCGCCTCCACCAGCTCCGACCGAGCGGTGTCTCCATTCACTTACGGCAGTGCGTTGACGCTAAAGCAGAAGAAGAAAGCTGGTCACAGCGCTCTTCGATTCATCAGGCAATATCCATTTGCTCAGCAAGCCATTTTCTGCCTTCTGAGTGGCCGAACACTTGTTATTTTGGGGGTGGACGAGGGCACAGTGAGGAAGCTGGTCAATGCTTTGTTCGTTTTTGTGCCCAATCTTGGCAAGTATGGTGAAACCATCCAACCATGGCTTACAACACCATTTCAGCTTACCGACTTGCAGAGATGGAAACTTATTGGATTGCAGAGGTATGTTGAGAAAATTAATAACTCTGTATCATAGTTTCAAAAGTTTTTTTTTGTTTCGCTTGTAATGCTTTAAATCAGTGATCAAAAGTGTTTTATATATATATTTTTTTTTTACCTTTTTTCTTCTCTCCAGAGCTGCCTCTCCAGCTGGATCCAGCATCCTCCACTCTTTGAATCGCTACAGTCGCTACATAGGCATTTTGGATTGTGACAGCAAGACCCTCCGGTGTCCACCATACAGAGGAACACTAATAAGCCATTTGGCGGACCACAGGACTCAGATCAAACGTGGCAGCACCTACTTCCTCCATGTTCAGGGTATGTTGACTCAGCTTACAGCCAAGGCCTTCCTTTACACATTCTGCCATCACATTCACCTTCCCATGGACATCAACGACCAGGGCTCGGTAACGTCACGCAGGACTAATTTCTTGTTGCAGCTCGGCTACACTGTGGAGGAGAGTAAAATCATCCAGTACCTGAGTGAGCTCATCAAGCAGCATTACTTTCAGGGCTCCTCGAAGTGGGTCAACCAGCCTTTTTGTTTTAATTACACTATCAGCTATTTGTACAAAATCTGAATGTGTCCAGTCCACTATCTGTTTAGCCCCGGTTCAAATCAGGAGACCAAACCTATTGAATGTAATCACTATTTTTTTTTTTTTTCTTTTCTTTTTTTTTTTTTGTGAATATCCTCCATGGCATTCCAGGAAGCAGCTGGTTGAACGTCTGGTGTAACCGAATGTGGTCTATTTGTTTAGTGTAAAGGTTGCATATTTAATTCTATTGCCTAACTGTTTTCTGTAAAATGGAGAAAATGGGTTCCTCATGTGGTCTGATGACCTTACAGAAGCTCTGCAATAAAATCAAGATTCAGCAAGATCGGCCTATAGGAAACGGCTCATTTAAATATGTTGTTACAGGCTTGTTTTCGTTAACGGCTATACAGGAACATCAGCAGGAGAGCTTCTAATCACCATTTAATTAATCTGGTCCTGGTAACCCATTTAATAATTCATGTTTTTTTGCCTTCATAAGCAATGCAACTCTTGCTGCATGAAAATCACAAGCATAATTTTAATGGCACTAACTTGCTTGGCGTTAGAAGGGTATTTTACGAAGCACGTGTTTAAAGACCAACAGCCTTTACAAACTGTTTAAATTGGCAGAAAAATTTGACGTTAATTCATGGGTTAGTCGGTTATTAGCTTTTTGATTCTTGTATTCCGAGCTTGAGAATTTATTAATGTGCAAATTGATTATTAATATAGGAAAAACATGCAAATTGGCTCCTTCTGCCTTCTCTAGTGGATGAAAACTGAGGGGATTATTATTATTTTTTTATTATACAAAGGTTAGTGACATTGTTAAACAAACAAAAATCGAGCCAACTGCCCTTTGTGTTTTAACGTTAACTGTGTGATAAGGTGAATGAATGTACTGCATGTAAAATGTCACATCGTGGAGAACTGTTACACAATCTTCTGCATGTTTGAAGAACACAAAAATGTAACAATGGCAAAATATGGGGGCATTTATAGACATTGTATCTCATGTGTTGTACTGTTCAGCCTTTCTAGATATATTTAAAATGGATATAAATTGTTGTCTAAGTTGTGTGCAAGCAACATCAGCATGAGTAACTGTGTGGATGAAGTGGCTCTTCATTCTAATGGCCGTTCCAGTGTTGTGAAATGAACGATAGTGGTGGTTGTTGCCAAAACTACATTGTCTGTAATTGTTATTCCCACTACTGCATGATTGCAGTTGTAGTCCAGAAATGCAGACCTTAACTGCCACCACTGTTTCATCACAAGTGTGTCTTAATAGTAAGTTGTTTTGGCTACGCTGTAATTATTGGCCTTTGTAATGATTTGAGCATTTAATTGCAGTCTGTTGAATGTAAATTGAGAATAAGCCATACCATAACACGCACATTACCTTCCAAGGTTTTCTTTTTGCTGGTTATGAACAAACTTTGTTTCCGGTAACTGTCTTAATCATACCGTTTTGTTGCTACTTTTTCACAAATCTATTTGAAAACAGTATTGTGAGCTTGTCTGGGGTGAGGTGTAATCTTCATGCTAAAATATTTATGGATGTTAAGTCGAGTAAATTTTGAGGGTCATCTGTGTGCTTTAAGTTGCTGCCCACTGTGAAATTACTATGCCTTCAGTCAGTTTCATTAAATTATTTCTGAATTAGCCATGTGCATCACATCTTTATCAACGCCATTGTACGTACCCTGCGACCGTTGTGTATTCAGCAAAAACATACTCTCCTTTATGTAGTTAAAGGCACATGATTTGTCTCAATCTGAATTTGTAATGACTTACACATGTCAACTTATTAGGGTAAATAGTAACAGTGAGAAGTTTTATACTCAATTATCAAGACAGAGGTCCAGTCACATTTACAGTAAGCTTTATTTGCTTTGCAAGTACAAATCTATTGTGCCAGTTGGATATTTTTGTGTTGATCTGTTAATCCACCATAGGTATAACCACAGAATCAAGAAACAGCACAGAATACCACCCAATATGTGCTGTCAAAAGACTAAGTCATTTGAATCATTTATTTAAAAGTGAAAATCACTTTGAAGTGCATGACGATTGTGTCGAACCTCTAAGTGCTATTCAAGCCTCTGTGCCTATCAAATCAAAAGAAATCTTTATTTCCGGAAGACCAAAATGTTAGATGATAATTATAACTCTGGCAACCCAGGCATTGGGAACTTTCCAGAAAAGTCTTCGACTTCCTTTCGGATTTCGTTCATTTTCAGTTGGTACTTCTCATTTTGTGCCAGTTCCTCTTTAAACTCCTTCAAAGTTGCTTTAGGATTCATATTTCTTTGGATCTCCAATGTCAACTCAATGCCTAAGGGCAGACACACAATTAATGTCTGAAGTACATTATAACTTTGTATGATATACTTTAATAATATATTATTGCTTAAAAAAAACCCACCCCGGTGAATGAACTCGGCAACCTTACGGAAATCTTCCTCCAACAGTCCTCGAGATGTAAGAGCGGGAGATCCTAAACGAAGGCCGCTTGGGCGCAAGGCACTTTTATCACCTTCATAATGGAGTTTGGGAGGAGAATCAGTGGAAAAACTGGTTATTTTTGTAGTAAAACATACAAGATCAAACACATGGTAAAAGAGCGAGTCAATAACGCAAGTATTGTTAATGGAGTATTCATAAAGCACCTGGGCAGGTGTTCTTGTTGCAGGCAATGGCACAAGCCTCCAGCACCTTCTCTGCCCTTCCTCCGTCAGAACCATTTGAACGTAAATCAACCAAGATGAGATGATTGTCAGAGCCGTCTAAATTTAAAAACAAAAGAGAGTGAACACGGTTACCCTTCTGAATCCAACCTCTATTCTAATGGTTTCATCTACCTATAATTTATACCTAAATCCTTAAGGAACTCACCAGTAACAACTTTGTAACCCTTTTCCATTAGGGCGGTTGCTAAAGCCTTACAATTTTCCAGAACTTGCAATTGATAGATCTTGAACTCTGGAGTCAGAGCCTGCTTCAAAGCAACAGCAACCCCTGCACATCACAAAAAAAAAAAAAGAAAAGAGAAATAAGGACATCAATTTTCAGAAATATTAATAAAGTGTTATTTTAAAAATAATAATATATAATTAATAAATATTTACTGCTTAATTTGACCAAAGCACATACTTGATCTGTTTTTTTTTTTCTTCTACCAAATATACCAATTTTCAGGAATAATAATTGTCAATTATTTTTTAAAAGGATAACAGTAAACTAATTATATAATAAATATTAATGCATAGTTACAGGTTCATTGAAATAAGACTAGTTTACTGTAATACATTTATGTATTAAGCATGAACATAGTCTGAATTTAATTTGCTTAATTTGGAATTTAAGTCAAGTAATTACCCTCAGATTGAAGCCAGTGCATAACACAGCACTACACAGGCCATTACAGAGTACCTACATGACTGGGATGAGACAGTTTTTTTTATAAATTCAGTCATTTTGTCTTGTTCAGGACAGAACTAAATAAAAATAACAATTTTTATGAACCCCCTTAAAAGTATTAAAATGTTGATGAAACTTAACTCCGCTTTTTCAGACTGTCAGAGAATCACCAATTGTTGTTTAAATGACATTAAAATTCAAAGTAATCACTTTGGTAATCTAAAATACTTTTCGGATGTAACTGTAATCTGCTTACCACCCATTTAAAATGTAACTGGAATGAAATACAGTTACTCACATTTTGTATTTTAAATATGTAACCAAGTTACTTGTATTTCGTTACTCCCCAACCCCGTGTATAGGTATTTATAGATACCCCGTGTATTTATAGATCTTCGATTAATCACAAACTTCCCTAGAGTAATTGCAAACGTATCTAACCTTCATTTCAAAGACATGGAGCACATCAGCTCTTACCTGCAATGGCATGGTTGTGAGGGCCACCCTGCAGTCCAGGAAACACAGCCTGGTTAATCAGACTCTCCAGGTTGTACAGGGTCTCCTTGCCGGTCTTCGCATCAACACTACGAACTCCTGAAATTCAAGAGTGTATCGTGATCAGTTTTGGGGGAAACGCATTACAAGTAACGCAAGTTAGGTAATCAGATTACTCTTTTCAAGTAATGCATTACTAATTGCAGCAAACTACACTTTAAAACAAGGTAAGTTACTTTGTTTTCTTATTATTGAGTGAAACCTCTCGTTTCATGTGTAGAGGAATTAGGAGAAAGGCTAAGGCTTATTCCTTTCTCTTCTGGTGGGAAAAGGTCTTTACATTTACCAAAGCCCAGCCCAGGTGAAAAAAGTAATGCAAAAGTAACGCAACATTACTTTCCATAAAAAGTAATCAAAGTAAAGTTACTATTTGCTTTACTTGGATTACTTTTTATGGAAAGTAATGTTATGTCAACTTTTTTTTTTTTTTAAGGGAGTAATGCATTACTTTTAAAAGTACCTTTCCACAACACTCATGACGACAGTGCTGTCAAGGGCCTAGATTTAGTGTGACAGGTCCGTTCACACAGAACTCACCCTTCCTAAAGAAAATGACTCCTGCCCTGCAGCCCCTCAGGGTCTTATGGGTCGTGGTGGAAACAACGTCACAGTGTTCAAACGGAGATGGAACGACTCCTGCTGCCACCAGACCACTGATGTGAGCCATGTCTGCCAGAAGATACGCTCCATGCTCATCTGCGATCTTCCTCAGCCGGCTGTAGTCCAGGTTACGGGAATAGCAGCTGGTTCCTTAATGACACACAGAAACGTTAAAAGTTATGTCGGTCACTTCTTTCGATGTTAAAAATACATTGTCCCAACTAGCAACGCCAGCTCAAGCAAATGATGTGAATCTGGGTGAAACTATCCATTTGTCTGACTAATAGCAGAAAAAAGGACTGTTCAGAAAATCTGTTTATATGGGGTTTTATTTTTTCGATTATTTTGGCAAAATGTATTGTTTTTTCATATTATTTAGTGTAATTCTTGGTGTCATTTTTATACAAAAATGAGAGAAGCTATGCTGACCTGCAATGATTAGTCTTGGGTGGAAGAGGCGAGCATTTTCCTCAAGTCTGTCATAATCAATATATCCAGTTTCTGGATTTACCTGGAAAAGGAAAACAAATGGTAACACCAATATGGTCCTATAGGCTAGTGTCAGTTGATTAACTAATAATGAGCAAAACCGTATTCATTAATCTTTGTTAATCTTTGTTAATAAAAATACAACCATTGTTAGTTCATTGTTAGTTCATTATTATTATCACCACAAAATTTCAGTGTTTCCCATTACTTCTATTTAGTGTTCACAATGTTAATTCTAATCACAAGGTTACCTTATAAGGCATAGACTCAAAGAAAACAGATGTGGCTGAGATTTTCTTCTTGTCAGTCATGAAGCCGTGGGTGAGATGGCCGCCATCTGGAAGATCAAGGCCCATGATTCGCCCATGAGGTTCCACTATGGCGGTGTACACAGCAAAGTTTGCAGGTGACCCTGAAAAAAAATCAGATGAAACTATATTTTGAACAATGGGCACTTGAGTTAATGTTTCATACGTTACATCATCTCTTATAGCAACAACAGTCCAGTGACACAGAAGCAAGCCTACCAGAGTACGGTTGAACATTCACTCCCCATTTATCCGGGTCGAGGCCGTACACCTTGAGAGCTCTCGCCTGGCACAAACGCTCCAGTTCATCGACATGCTCTGTGCCGCCATAATATCTTAGAGCATTACATTTGATGTTTAACACAAGGCCATTTTTCAATACGCAAATGTGCAAAGTGTAAGTGATATCAAATCATAATAAACAACATCGATTTGTACTTTAACAGAACATGAAATGTCATTGCACAATAGTCACCTCTGACCAGGATAACCCTCAGAGTATTTGTTGTTCATGCAGGAACCAAGAGCCTCCAAAACAGCTCGACTAGTGAAGTTCTCAGAGGCAATGAGCTCCAAGCCATACGTCTGCCGCCGCTTCTCCTTCTTTATTATGTCAAATACCTGGTGCAAACCGAAATATATTAACTCGATAAACAGATAACAAGCAATGACGCAAGTTGTTTTGAGCGAGTTGAGCAAAGCTGGGTCAAAGCCGTCCATCACAGGGCAGATCTATATAGTCTATGAGACCCGATTTCACATGGTTCACGGCTTTCTTTCAAATGGTTGAGTGTATATAATCACTCACTCACCTCAGGATCATTTGTGCTCAGAGGTTCCAGCATCATCTTGTTATGAGATTCCCATGTTTTATCATTATGGCCGTTGAGCTGAGCCATGGCTGATGATCTCTAGAGGAAAAACAATAGTTAAATGTGAGAAGACTCCCAAATGCAAAACATCATGTATAGACTGGGTTACATCAATAGCAATACAAGCATTAATGTACTCAAGTTTGAGTTCTTAAACGTTAAAGCAGGGTGTTCCTGGATCAAATGCACAGCATGTTTATTGTTCTAGAAGCAGTGACCGACTGTAGAGCACAGCTGAAGAGTTGTTATCAACTAACACTATTAAAAATCGTGAAATAAAAGTTAAATACAGACAAAAACTTAAAATAGAACAATAAAAGCTTATTCAGAATATGCATAAACACCATTATGGTACATTTAGTAGTAAAGTAACAGTGCTCAGCTGTCAATCAAATGATGCAACAGCAGCTGGCAGCGCAGAGCACGTTCCTGCCGGATTACGAAACTAGCTTTTCCCATGAAACTTTAGGGGTACAATAGAAGTAGGTTGCAGCTAGTGGCACATAAACCGGAAATACTGTCTTTAGGGTTACATTTTTTCCCGCGAAAAACATCTTGTAACTAATAACAACAAGCGAGCGACGTTAACTCAAATAAACGTAGATTTTATGACATGCAAATGTTATATAGCCGCATGTGTATGCGCTCTTTCTGCACAGCGGTCACAAACGGGCATTCATCGGCCGAGAATGCGGAGCACATGCACAGTCACAAGATTTTGATTTGATCCACTAAATCACAACTCTGCTTTACGTTACCTGAGCTTTACACATAGCTGTGACATACAGAGGAGATATTCTTTCACTTACCTTAACAGACGTGATGAACGCTTCGTCCCAAATTACTTTCAATGTAAAGGTTCTTTTAAGTTTCCTCTGGCCAAAGTCCGCGAAATTTGGAGACCAATGAGGATCCAGCGGGGCGTGGCTACTCGACCTCCGGCCCCGCCCACTAGCGACTGGCGTGATACTGGGAGCAACTTTTCTGCATTGATGCTTCTTTTTACCCTACATTTGAATATCTTAGACTTCATAAATGCTATTGTTTTAAGGCTTGAGGAAACTTTTCTGGGACTTTAAGAACAAAGGTCCAATATGATGATAGTGATACCAATATATGTAATGAAATATATATCTTCACAATGTTTAATAATGCACGCTAAAATGAAATATAGAAATATAAATGTATAACATAATGATCTAAAAATAATATAAAGTTCCTCGGAAGGGTTCAAGAATACTGTTAAGATCTACAAAACAATTCACAGTATAATAAAAAGTTCTGGCATTTTATTGGTATGTTATTCTTTACATTTTTTGAAGAGAATACCATCAGAACATCATTCTAAATTACACCAGGTCCTTTACAACTGAGGACAGATGTCTTTATTCTTACAGTGATCTTTTATACTGAGACAGCCAAGTCCACTCAGTTACATGTGGCAATATGTTAATATATTAATAAATATGTCTATACATCTAGTATCACTGAGTGAAAGCAAGCATTAAGTTTTATTTAGCCACTTTAGTGAAAGCATCAGCACTTCCACAAAGGCATTTTATTTGGACAATTAAATGCCTCTTTCTGGGTTAATATACTCTGAAATATTCCTTTTCAATGGAACATAGTTTTACATCATCTTACATAGCATACCGTATTACCTTTTGCGTTGTCTTCAAAAATAACAATGTCAATATAATTGTATACTGTCCACAAATGCATTAAAACCTCTAAGAATCCAATAATCGGATTATTTGAGTGACAACGTATGTAGTCCTTTAGCCGCCGCCGCTGCCGCCGCCGCTGCATCTTTTGCTACAATGACAAAGAAGAAAACATTAATTCATCTCTGATTCCCCATGAGATATTTTGGCCGCATTTACATTACATAGTTCAAGTGACCCAATTCCAATTTGTGGCACAATTTGGATATGACCCACGAATGTGTAATTAGGAAAAAAGCATGTGGATTCCGTTTCAGGCCTCATTCATATGTGGGAATGAATCTCATATGACTTTTTTGATATGATGCATTAGCGTCTGCCATAAGTAGACAGATCGGATATTCCCGCCATCAATGTGAGTCTTGCACCATTGAAAAAAATACCAGTGGCGAATGACGTCAACTCAGATGGACGCCAACCACGATCACATGACTGTTTTCAAAGTTTGGACAGCAACAAGGGTTCTCCTCTTTTTTCTCTGCCTTAAGAGACCAATGTTTTGCTGACCTTTATAGATAGTGCATAAGCAAAAGCTTGCATTATTTCATCTGCGTCCATTGCAAATTATGCCAATTTCACTTCCTTTTTGGCCTTTTCGGGGACAGTACACCCACACTGGGTTGTTTCGCAAAGTGTATAGTGTAAATGCAGATATTGAATATGGGTCACTTTTAAAAGAAGACATAACCTGGGCCCAGTGGTTCAAAAGTACTCTTTGGCTATCGGATTGGATCAAATGTTGAAAATGGGCTGTTCAAAAGAAAAAAAGGATTCTGAAATCGGATTAGTTCACAAAATCCAATCTTGGTTTTGATCTGGATCAAATCATCAGTTTGTGTTTTTCAAAGCCTTTTTGTAAAATTTTGGATTCTGGATTGGATTGGATCCTGATCCCAGTAGAAGAGTGGATATCAGGAAAAAAAACTTTAAGATTGGTATCATGTAATATATACACACATTATACTTTTATTTTGCTCTAGTTTAACAATTAAGAATAAAGAAGACATTCGGCTACATGATAAGCATTTGGCGCCATAAAATAATCCCCAAAATAGCTGTAAATATCAAACAAAAAGAATTTATAATTCTTTAAATATATAATTATTCTTTAAATAAATTATGATTATAATTTTTTTAATCACTGTATATACTACATTAGCACAGTCATCAGAGATGAACCAGAAGAAAGTAGTGCATCCTTTATTGAACATACTTGTTTTGTTGTGGGTCACATGAGGGGCTATGGAAACTCTAAAGGGACATGTTGATGGGAGGAAAAAATGAATTTTATTGCTTTTGCGTTCTATGTTGTGTTTTGCATTTCCCCAAGAAACTTTGCATTCACTCTTAAATTTTTTGCATTCTCTGCAAATGTAACAAACTTTCTTGGGGGAATGCAAAACTTTTGTGAGAGAACTAAATATATTATATAAATCATACATTAAAATATATAATTTTTTATCCCATTTCATATTTTTTACAACACCTTTTAGTGCCTCTGTAGGGGTCTGATTGGTTGAAGGAATTGGAAAATGGAAGGGGATGTTTGTATGTTGTTTTCTTTCTCCTATATAAATGTATATGACCCAACACTCTGGCTCTTCTACCTGTTGTTCTTTACTAGCAGCCTACACTGTTAAATGTACTCGCATCTGGAGCACTGGTAATCCAAATTTGGCAATCTGGAAAAGTGTGATGAGCACGATCCAATCCTATTTTACTTTGAAAATCCGACAGTTTTTCAAAAGTAAGATGGATTCCCTTATCTTGGATAGCAAAACATGGGATTTCCAAATCTATATAATTCTGATCCAGAACTTTTTGATCAACTGGGCCCAGTTTATAGTCAACAAATTGGAATTGGGTATCAAAACCGGCGGTGTGCTGAAGATTTACCTTTACGTTCCTCTTCTTTTTTCCGTGCCGCCTCCTCGCGTTGTTTTCTAATAATGGCGAGTCGAGCGAGGTCAGCTTTAGCTTGATCTGTCTTTCCTGCTAAATGCATTTTCATATACCTCTCCTTGGCCTTTTGCTTTTCAATCTCTTCTCTAAAATAAGGAAAAAAATATATTGAAATAGCTGAAAAGGAACAGATGTACATGTCTAGACTATGTATAAATATATAATAAAGTATATCAAACATTTAATATATTGTGAGCAGCAATGACAAAAATGACAATGTCTCTTACCTTTCTCTTCTGGAAAGCTGTTTGGGACCCTCAAGTTCTATCTCTGTGACTTTCTTTGTTTTTTGCGCAACCCGATTAGGATTTTCAATCTCTATCAATCCCTCAACACCTTTCCTTTTCTGTGACAAAATGGAGACAGTGTTGTTATTGTTAACTGAAACTAAAACTATCAAAAACTGTTAGTTCATGGGGAAAAAAATGAAAATGAGGCTGAAAGTAAAATAAAATAAGAATATTAGATAAAAAA
Organism: Opsariichthys bidens; assembly: GCA_037194245.1. Classification (NCBI taxonomy): domain Eukaryota; kingdom Metazoa; phylum Chordata; class Actinopteri; order Cypriniformes; family Xenocyprididae; genus Opsariichthys; species Opsariichthys bidens. The sequence continues at coordinate 13,176,279 of CM074277.1, read as the reverse complement.
AGACAAACTTAAAACCCCTAACTGAAAATTAGAAATGTTGCCTTTGTAAGTAACTGAAATAAAATAGGTTTTTGTTGAAGTAATAAATTAGTAAAACAGAAATAAAGCTAAATACAAACAAAAAAATCTAATAATGCATAGTGAATCCATTCAAAAGCTGCTCCTGAAACTGGACGAGTCATTTGATACTGCAACTGCTGATGTATCGACAACCGAGCCTCATCCATCAGATGACCGTGACTGTCGTTCCACATGGATAATTCCTACGTTCTAAACACAGTGATTGACTAATCAAAGAGCAATGCTCTGCTCCAGCAATGCTCTGCAATTAGACTGAATAAAGGTCCATTCAAACCAAACACGATAAGTATAACGATAATTATACAGTTTTAATAATCATTCTAGTTCTATGAGGAGAGGGCAATCCTCACCACAATTACAGCACTAACGACACAGAGCAACAATGTTGTTGAATCACTTTTTAGACTTTTTTTTTCAGATGATGAATGATTAAAACATTGACAATCAGAATCCACAGACTATAACAAGCTAGAGCACTTAGAGCAACAGACAACAAAACTGCAACGTAATAAACAGAACATAGAGTGCGGACGCCAAAATAGTTATCGTCATAGGTGTGAGCGGTCCTTTTGTGACCAGAGCTGGCTGAATGAGTATGGTAGTCTCTGATGAATTAATCTGCAGAAGGATCTATAAGTATATGGACAGCTCTGCAGGAACACGTAATCATCAAGTCTGAGATAACATTTATTAAGTTAACTTAAGAGTATGGTGACTCGAAATTGGTGCTCTGCATCAAAGTGCACACACACATCTGTGAGTAGTGAACAAACGCACACACACAGTGAACTCACACCCGGAGCAGTGGGCAGCTATTGCTCCAGTGCCCGAGGAGCAATAAGGGGTTATCGAAGGTGGAGAGATTGCTGTTCATTCACAATCCCCACCTTAAATACCTACCGGTGTGGGAATCGAACCGGCAACCTTCAGGTTACAAGGCCGACTCCCTCACCGCGACTACCCTTGACTCGTGACCATTTACCTGAGACCCCTCGTCGTCACTGTCTTCTGAGCCTGATGCTGTCAGTTTGTCCTCACTCTGGTTGTCAGTCACTGCTGCACCTTCTTCCTCTTCATTCTACAATGCAAACAAACCATTACCATGTACAACAATGAATGAATTTTTGAGGTAATTTGACTTGCAGATAGCCACTGAATCTGAAAGTGGCTGCAGTGAGTTGAGCTCTTGAGAATCAATCCCCTTTTGTATTTTGTTTTATTAGTTATTGTTGTAATAATTGTAAGAAAGAGTGTAAGGGAGTGGAGTTTAAGTCTGGTGTACATCAGCAGAGAGAAGTCTGTCACCCAAACACCATTCTGAATAAGAATTACGAGGTCAAAACAACATTACATCCTTCACAATAAATAGATGGGGTTCATTTCCATTTCATGACAGCTGTTCATTATCATGCCATGCTTAGAGAAACTACTCAAAACAGTTTCAGCAGAGGGAGCTGCTGTGCGTCCCATTGAGACTATCAATTGCTTTAACACCTCATTCTTACACATATGTGTTCGTTTTTGTGTATTTAGTTGCAATGCTTACCTTTTTTCGTTCTTTTTCTTCTTTCATTTGAGCGTCTATTTCTTCAGGACTTGTGTAGGTTCTCATGCGACCTTTATGGCCACCTTTTTTCCCTAAAATAAGCACAAAAAAGTATGTCACTTTCCAGTGGTATTGTTCTCAGCACAAAATATCCAGATAAAACAGAATACTTTGTCTTAAAGTACAAAATAGCGACTGCATATAATGTCAATCATAACAGCAGCTCAACCAGTGACCACACAAAAAACTGAACGATATCTTACCTCCTTTAGGCATGATGAAGACTAAACTTAACTTATATAAAAATAAAAAATAAAATAAAAAATGGCTTAAACACACTCTCAGTCCCAACAAAGCTTGGTACAGTTATGATATCAGGTTGCCTCACTTCACCACACTCTCGCGAAACCAATTCTGTAGGAACAAAATGGCAATAATTTTATTGTGCGTGGTTTTAATTGGCTCGGGGGCGACACAGTAAATAAAACAAATATAAAATTCCACGACTAAGTAAGTACAGTCATCGATTAGCATATAGCCAGCGGGTCCATATGACTATATTTTTACTCAGGCACACAATCAGACACCTAGCCTGATGCAATATGCTAGAAGAGAGAATAACATCACCGCTTTCACCTTAATAAAACCAACGTTGATTTGTGTATTAGTCAGGATTGCAGTGCAATATATTTTAGCGATGCAATATCAAATAAAAAAGCCTGATAATAATTATAGTTCGTGTTTTATGTGTAAAAACAAAGACAGCTCGTTGACGTAAAAAGCCTTTCTATAAGGACCACAAGAGTGTCGTCATTTGCTAGGCGACAGAAATCGGGAAGGTTTCTAATGCTTCAGCTCGCTGTTGCTAAATAACTGGGATTGTGTATTGCCAAAATAATATAATGCCTAAAGTAAAAAGGAGTAGGAAACCACCTCCAGACGGTTGGGAGCTCATAGAGCCAACTCTTGACGAACTGGACCAGAAAATGCGAGAAGGTTCGTTCAGCAAGCTACAATGTAGCCAGAATGCTAACAAGTCGATTGTTTATTTGGAACATTAATTGATCAGAAGCAACACTGATGAAATAAAACATTAATATTTCGATATGTAGTTAATCTGTTCATTTCAAAGGGGCTAACTGGTTCCTTGTCACTTTTTTATTTATCAGTTTTCTAGATATGGTCACGTTTATACGCCTGACACAGTGTTTTTAACCGATGCTTTAAATTCACAGCTGAAACCGAGCCACATGAGGGCAAACGTAAAGTTGAGTCTCTATGGCCAATCTTCCGACTTCACCACCAGCGCAGCCGTTACATTTTCGACCTTTTCTACAAGAGAAAGGCCATCAGTCGAGGTATAGTGGTGGGGTTCGGTTTTGTAGTGTTTAATTGTGATATCTGGTTTTTATTTAAGTTGTTAACTTGCTGTTTTCATTTCCAGAGCTTTATGACTATTGCATCAAAGAGGGCTATGCAGACAAAAATTTGATTGCCAAGTGGAAGAAACAGGGCTATGAAAATCTGTGCTGTCTGCGGTGCATTCAGACGCGCGATACTAACTTTGGAACAAATTGCATATGCAGAGTTCCCAAGGGCAAGCTTGAAGTTGTAAGTCATTCAAGCCCTACTCACCTGTCAGATTACACTGGTCCTATCAGTAACTCTGTACGCCAAGATTTTATAAAATCTTTTTGTGTTTCTTGCTTCGTTGCTAACTTGTCGTTTATTCTTTTAGGGTCGTATCATTGAGTGCACTCACTGTGGGTGCAGAGGATGTTCTGGATGAGGCAAAAGAGAAACTGCTTACTTGGCTTTTCATTTGTATTTTTAAGACCCTTAATGGTTTGTCATTACGATGTTGGATCTGTTGAAATCATATGATTTTCATTTATGTATGTTTTGAATTTTTTTATATTAAACTGCTGTGTCTTAATCGTTCTGAAATAGTGTCTAGTCTCAGTTTTTTGTTTTTGTGAACCCTTTTTATTATTTGCAATGAAATATTTTCCTTTAAAAAAAAAAACTAACAAAGGAACACCTTCTTTACCCCCAACTGGAGAGCCACAAAGGAACATTCACACCCATTAAAAAAATTAATTATGTGATAAAGTTAAGCACATGGAAATATAAATGAAAATAAACAATTAATTACAATTGATGATTAACCGAATCACGTATTCACACTCGTCTTAATCTATACATATTAAAAAATGATAAACTATGTATATTTGTGCATATATACAATTATACATATATTCTACATACACTTATACGTATATTATAAAAAAAACACTTAAGCATGATCACATTATTGGTATTGCACAAGAGTATAGAGTATAGAGTATTTCCTAGAGGGCAAAGGAAGGAGTCCAAGGTCTTGTAAAATATCCAAATTGTTTAATTAAGTCTTTCCATTGTTATACAAGACGACAGTTGTTTAATCCAGAGTAATAAACATGGACCTTAAATACATTTCCAGTAAGGCAATAAGGTGTTTCACTTGTAATAGACAGGTTTACAAACTTATGTTCATGTATTTTTCAAGATAATAGGAATAAGACACAATATAGATTTTGGGGAAAATAAGGATTTCTTTGCCAATAGTTTGAGATAATACAGATATAGATTTAGATATACGTCTTTACAAAAGGATAGCCGGAAACAATGAAATAAAGTTCCCTTATAAGTTGTATATTTCCCACAGATATCAATAATATTTTGATTAAATTTGTTAAACTTTTCTGGTATTATGTATGCTCTCATTACCCAGTTATATTGGATCAATTTAAAATGAGTATTGATGGATAATGTTCAATAATCATCAGTTCAAGCCAATCTTTTATGATTTGTAGAGGCTTTGGATGCATTGACAAATTTGCTATACATCAGAGATTTTACCTTTAGCACTGGGATCTTTGACTGCCATTTCTTCTAACCTGCTTAAGGCAGGCCAGTTTAGTCTTAGATTGCATAAAATTATGGATCTTTCTCTTAAGGTTTGAAGACATCAGCGAATTCTCTACATTAAGATCTGCCATGTTCTGTAAGCCTTTAAAGCCTGAGTCTGATTTGCCTGGAACAAACAATGTATGCCTGGAGCGTCTCTTGCTCCAAAATAAAATTAACGTATGTCTTCTTTACATTTGAAAAAAAAAAAGGGAATGAGAAGGAGTAGATTATGGACAAAGATTGATTCCCAAATATCTAAATCTATAGATAGAAGTCTCATGCGGATGTTATATTGTTGGATTCAACATTTCCTTTCCATTAAAAGTATAGAGGATTTTGATTGATTAACTTAATAGCCAGATAAGATTCAGTCTCATACTTTGTATTGTATTGTATTGTATTTTTATTTATATAGCCCCAATTTAATACAATGTTAGTTGTCCCAAAGTGCTTCACAATGCCAAGAAAGAGCAAGAAATATAAATAAAAACAAATAAAACAATATAAAACACACACATAACACACATTTAACATCACTCACCATCATTGGGATTTGGATTCAGAATTAATCAAATGTGATTTTAACAAAGCTTTAAAAACAGTTAAGGATTTGATGGATCTAATAGCGACTGGGAGAGCGTTCCACAATTTAGGATTATTAATATTAACTTTGATTATTAATATTGTTATATATAAGAAAGCTCTGGAAAAGGGAATATTGTAAGATAGGGATTTTCATTGTTTTCTTTTCATTCAAAAATTAGGATGGTTGTATATGAAAACTTCTCCAGATATGCAATATGAACTGGCAGCTCAGTCAGCTAACACCTGCGGAATGACAATAACAATATCCCTAATATTAATGAAAAAAGTTTACTGATGTTACAAACTCAGTTTTTACAGTTACTTGCAGCTATAAGAACAATCTATTGATGAGTGAATATGTTTTATTCCTTTATCTTAAAAAGAATGAGGCCATTAAATTTGTACATTTTCAGAAGTGGATATGACTTCATTCTTATCCATATATCTGTTCAGAATGCTAAAATGAAATACACAGTCAGCTTAAAGAGAATAGCTTATTCCTCAGCTATGTTCTATATTTTCTTAACTAAATAAATAGAGAAATGTATGACTGAAAGTATGACAATTATGGAGGTGAAAATGTGTGACATCCACAAATGTTTTAGGGTATCAGACATATCAGAACCAAACAAAGATATTACTAAAAAGCATTTGAAATCATGATATTTATTCTTTTTCATTACAGGGATGGCATTTCATTACTCAGTGTTTTTTCTTTCTTCCTTCCTTTTTTGTCCTCTAAACAATATAACGATGTAGACTGGGGTTAAAATAAGAGTAGAAACCCATAAAAGGTTTTTCTTTTTTTGACAAAATTTTAAAATTAGTTGTAATAAGTCAATGATATCCTTTACATTGGGCCTATATGATCTGTATAAATTGCGAATTCATTGATAACAGAAAAATAGCTTCTGTTTGATAATTTATAACTATGCGACATTTTAATAATCCTAATTTTTCAATACCACTTCTCCTTACGTTTGAAATCCCAGTACACACCACTGTCAGCACTCTTTTATAATTCAATTGTTCGGACGCCAGCGACTACAGCAGACATTTTAATCAACAACCAACGCACTGATCAAGACCAGCGTTTCGAAAATTCTTTGTGGATTATGTCCCCCAAGTCGCCATCTAACGACCAATTACCCGTAGATAATTAGTACTTTTTTATATCATTAATTATATAAAATACTCATTTTAAAAAATATACCGCATTCGCGCGTTCCCAGAAATCTCGATGCTGCTGCAGTCGATTACACGGCCTGGAGTTCGTGGGTCAGGGGTCACTCTCGCGCAGCGCTGTTGAAGCAGACGGTTTTAAAAGCAACTGTTTATTTACAATGTTTATCTGTTTTACCGCTACATTAAAAGCCGTTGACTCAATTAATACATCTGCGTAATTTTTCGCTATTCTCTTTTTTTACGTCTTGTATTAAACCTTATCAAAGACAAACTGATAAGTTGTTAGCCATCAAGACTTCTTTTAGTTTTCAGGTTAAGTGTTAGTTCAGTTGCTGGGTAAAAAACATAAGGAATATAATACCAAAAATGCAGGAATTAATCGCAAATGTGGATCACCTCAAGTTTGATCTAGAAATTGCTGTAGAACAACAATTAGGCGCTCAACCATTGCCATTTCCAGGAATGGATAGTAAGTTAATGGGAGCCCTGATGAATATTTGTTTTACATTCTCAATGTTTTGTTTTTGTTGAATATACTGATTAGACTTTTAATAATGCTTGAAATCTTCTCCTGTACAGAATCTGGCGCTGCAGTGTGCGAGTTCTTCATGAGAGCTGCCTGTATGAAAGGCATGTATAGCAAGAGCTGCTTTAAGGTTTTAACCTGTAACTCAGATTATTGCTTTGATCCGACTGTACAGCTTTCTCTTCTGACAGGTGGGATGTGCCCCTTCAGACACATCAGTGGGGAAAAGACTGTGGTGTGCAAGCACTGGCTTAGAGGTTTATGCAAGAAAGGAGACCAGTGTGAATTTTTACACGAGTATGACATGACGAAGATGCCTGAGTGTTATTTCTACTCTAAATTCGGTTAGTGTTCTATTCTTCTATAGAGTCTGTGTCTCTCGCTCTGTCTGTCAGTAAGCTATAATGTTAATGTTTTTGTGCAGGGGAGTGCAGTAACAAAGAGTGTCCATTCTTGCACATTGACCCAGAATCTAAGATTAAAGATTGTCCGTGGTATGATAGAGGTTTTTGTAAGCATGGTAAGTCTTTTCATTAGCATTTTCACATTTATTTTTTGCATTAAAAAAAGTTGTATATACATCAAATTCTGTTAAATCAAGCTGAGATCTCAGGTTTTTAATTTATTTTTACATTTAAAGGAGAATTACATTAGAGAGATTTCTAAATTGATTGTAATGGAAAAATATAAGATGTCCATTTCCCCCATTTTCCCCTCAAGGTCCGGACTGTAGGCACAGACACACAAGAAGAGTCATTTGTGTAAATTACCTTGTTGGCTTCTGCCCGGAAGGAAAGTCATGCAAATTTATGCAGTGAGTATCTTGTATTGCAATTCATGCATGTACATATTCATACATGTGATTTAAATTTGAACCAAATTCATTTGTATTTTTGTAATTCCTAGCCCAAGATTTGAACTCCCAATGGGTGCGACTGAACAGCCACCACTTCCACAACAAGCACAGTCTCAGCAAAAGGTTTTTTTAGTTTATTTTTTTCAGTTTTGTTCCAAAATACTTTTAAAGGGGTCACATGTTGCTTTTTAATGCTGTGCTTTTCCTTTAGTGTAATGTATCTGTTTGCGCGTGTGTACGATCTGCAAAGTTTCAAAGTACGTAGTCTCCCACAAAAGGGATTTAGGGTACGTTTATACATCAATGATGCACTAAAAATGGAAATGTTTTTTCTTTGCGTTTTTCACATACAGACGACGTTGTCAAAATGACCCCCGTTCACGCGGATCCGCAAAAACTACTAAAAACGTCTTATTATGCTGCCAGGCCAGTAGTTGGCTGTCACTTTGTAAAGAAACACTACTCTCCTATAGACTGAACACGTAATACACATGCACATGACGCCACCGGCTTCACAGATTAGTGTCAGATTTGTAGTTTACACAGAAACGATAACGGTATCATTTCAAAAACCTCTTCAAGTTTTCTGTTTTTAGTTGAAAACGGTGTTGTGTACGCGACTCCTTATTCTAGCTAACAAAGAACATTGATCCAGACCTGCCTAAAATGCAAAGTCAAAGTCCAGATATTACTTCTGCAAACGTTTGTCACAATTTGAAATGTTAGCATAATGCCCACTGAAAATTATAAGCAAAGAAAGACGGTGAGGCTTCAGAGAATACAATTATGGAGGTCAATCTGCGCTTTTCAGACAGACTGGGAATAAGAGCTGCAATAATGTTCTTTGAACATGAAAGCATGTTAACCTATGCTACGGCACCCCTTAAAGGACATGGTGATGGGAAAAAATGAGATTGGAGGGAAAAATATCTTTTAATGGTTTTGCATTCGCTCTTAAAGAACTCAAAAGGTTTTGTGAGCAAACGCAACATTTGTTGGGGAACACAAAACATTTGAGAGAGAAAGAATTTTTTTTACTCCCATTGTCCCTTTAGGAGCTTAGTACTATTCTAGTACGCCCAAAACACAAAAATAACATAATATGGCCTCTTTAATGCTTACTTTGATACTAATGTTTCATCTTAATTTTATTCCCTAGCAGCAAAACATGCCGCCCATGAACAGATCATCCCAGTCACTCATCCAATTAACCAACCCCAATATCAACAACAACCAGAGAATTCCGAATGCTGTTGGGATAATGCATTCTAACAGCAACATGGGTGGCGGGCCTCGCGGCCCTCGTCCACTGGACCAAGTTACATGTTACAAGGTGGGGAGGCCATTTAATTTTATGTATAATTTTTTCAGCCATATTATTTTGATGCCCTCAAAAAATGTCATTACATTCAATGTCTGTTTGCTTCTTCCAGTGCGGTGAGAAGGGCCATTACGCAAACAAATGCACAAAAGGACACCTGGCGTTTTTGAGTGGACAGTAGTTTTCTGAATAAAAAATCTCCAATATACATGTTTATAACTTGCAGATTGAGGTATTTGATTCCTGATACATTATCCTTTTGTAAAGGTTATAGATGAGTGATGGGAACGTGGCTCTACCTCACTGTATGTGCCAAGAGCTTCAGTCAGTACACATTCAAATGGTAGAAGTGAAACCACTTTTATACTTATTTTTCTTTCACATGAAAACTTACATACTTTGAAATGTGAGTCTTTTGTATTGGAACAACAAGCAACTTCATTGCTTAAACTTTAAAACAATGCTAAAATTACAGGAAAATAACATTTGGTCAATTAGACAGGATTATCTGAAATTGAAGAGACATCATTTTGCAGCCTTTTGAGATGCCTGTTTGTAGCTGTAAAATAGTTTGTTGGGTTGTTGTACTTAATACAATAAAGACAACTGAAAACATTCTTGTTTTCTGTATGACAAGCAGCATATAAAACTATTTGTGCTGTTTTAGCTTTTATGTCCGAATAAAGATTTTGTCTCTCCATTCTTGTGCTTTGAAAACGCAGTGAACATTTCCTCACGAATAATCTCGCTTGCAATGTTACTGACTCCATACTGAATTTGTATTTAAAATCAGTGAAGCCATCCTCACGCTTCAATTGTGACAAAACACAAAAGTCTTAAAGCCCTTTCAATATAATACATGTTTAATTCATCACAAGAAATGACTAATAATCAAGATCTTGTACATACAACCTACACTTTTGTATGCTTTCAATAAAGAGTCCAAATTAAATAAATGTCATTTTATTCTTGGTCACAAGAGTCAAACACAGAAAGCTGAGAGGTGTGGCGACACTGCTGCAGACGAAAGATTGGTTTCAGTGGTACTTCCTCCACCTGTCGTGCTCTGTTGAGGGACAAGAACAGAAAACACTTCCTAAGTAACACTACATTTAAACAGCACAATGGTGAAGAACACATTACCACAGATTCTCCAATACTTTTAGTTTGTACTCACTGATGTGATCGTATTCCCAGAGGTAGCTCAGGGCAATGTAACCAGCAATGAACATGGCAACTCCACCAATACCTCCTTTCTTCACATTGATGTATTTGTTGTAATATCTCTCATAGCCTATGATACCATTTGATAAGTGAGATAACACACAAACAGAAATGATAATATTGATCAAAGATGTTTTTCCTAATATTAAATATATTGGTCATTACCTCCTCGAACTCCACCAATGAGACCATTTGGGGTGAAGTCTCTCGCCCCGAGCCATGATGGCAGTTCCCCAAGCTTGACGTCCAAAAGCCTCTTCTGGGCCAGGGCAACTAGGGGGGAAAAGCCACATTTACACATACAATTGAAAGACATTTCACAGTGTTTTATTTGAGAAGCTTGTGCATCCAAATGAAACTTGTAAACATCACTAGAGTTTGATACACTTTTTCTAATCAGTTCAAGGGCAGACAAAAAACCACCATGGTATTATGTTTCTTTGCTTTTTAACATCATTTTTTCAGTACTATGACAGTATTATTAGTGAACTATTCAGTACCGCTGTGTAAACACATAGAACTGTGCTAATGCTTTTTGCAAGGAGAACATTACTACACCACAATATTAACTGTAGTTACTAAATTATTCAGACATTTTGTGCTGCTGCAGTCAATGATACTCTTAACGAAGAAGACTTGCTCTTTTTTACTCTTGAGTGAAAGCTGTCAGACTGTAGTTCACTAAATGCAACTTTTTTCTCATTAAGCAGCCAGCACGTTTCACTAACGAATATCTCACAACACACAACGGGAGGATTTGCATGTCCTGAACATAAAATCCCGTCATGAACGTAAAGAAGCAGCCGATGTTACTGAAAGTCCTTGACATGACTCGAGTCTGCCTGCATCGAGGCCTTCAGCGGCACTTCGCGCTAACGACCACATGAACATCAGCTCCATTACTGTCTTCAGACACACAGATGAATAAAAGAGCACGATATACGTAAAACCTTCAGGCTAAACAGTGAAATATATTCAAGTACACAATTCCCATTCAGACATACCTGGTTTATCCGCCATCTTGCTCTGAACTTCAAGATGAAGGCTGCAGCTGGGAGTAAAATGGAGTGACGTCAACGCGCAAAATGTGGGGCGGGGTTTATCGATCATGTGACCACAGAATCTAAGAGAGGTGAATGGAAACGACGACTATGGCAAGCCGTTTTAGCAGTTAAGCTTTTTTCTGACCGTAAATATATTTAAAGATAGTAACAATTGTATTTTGACGAGTGATAATTATAATTCGACTAGTCTGAATGACAATTAGAGATATCTCTAATTTAATTGCCACTAGTGCAAATTATAATTTGAGATTTCTCTAACTAGGTTTTAGGTTTGCATAATTTTAAATTTCAATTTCTACTAGTCAAAAATCATTTTTAGATATCTGAAAAATTTATACAATTTGAGTCAATGGAAGAATATGACTAGTTATAAAAACATTGTAGATATCTGTAATGTATATTACGACTGGTCAAATTAACAATATAGATATCTTCGATGCATATTATAACTAGTCACAATCACATTGCAGATATCTTAATTGCAATTACGACGAGTCAAAATTGCTGAAGAGATATCTGGATTTGGAATTATGACAAGTCAAAACTGATTTATGACTAGTACGGGAAGGAGTGTTTAATGCTAAACTGGCTTGCCATATGAAGTCTCATGTTTGACTTTGATATCAGTGTCCATGCATACATACATAGAGAAAGAGAGAACAATCTTAAAATTAACTTTAGCTAAGTTCTATACAGGCCTCACAAAAGCAAATACAATACGTTAAATAACACGTTCTTTGGCAAAATGACACCAAACAGTAGACCTACGTGAAAACAATCTCAGCAACAAACTAAAATACGCAATAATACTATTTATAATACAAATAATAATTGTTTGTTTTTCTGGTCTGTTTATTTGATATAGCACTGGATTTTTATTAATGTACCACTGGAGGGAGACATTTACTGCATACAGTGAATCTGGCATCATTAAAACGCATCTCTCTGGTGCTTAACATGTGCTTTTAGGAAGTAATCAGTCCATCTCGTTGGTTTTTATTATGTGTGAACACTTGCATATGTCTTTAGATGTTTGTGCAGATCTGTTGTTTTGTTTGTTTTAAGTTTAGCTAGCGAGAAAATGGCTGGATTTTTGCAGCGGTTGTTATGTGCTTTTCATCTTCTCTGAGCAACAGAGACATATAGATACTGAATTGATTATTGCAAAATTACGTAAACAATTTTAGGGATGTTCATAGGCAAGTGCTTTTATCTGTATGCCAAACTCAGTTAATAACATATAAGATTTATTATAATATTCATTTTGCAATGTCACAAAATGTGATGATTGTGTCAGGATTTTTTTTTCCACGAAGCTTTCAAAGTCATACAGTACAGATGATACAGATGACTAAATCCGTACCAGTATTTACAGGCTCTTTCCTTAATTGAAGGCTCAGAGTAAATCTTAATCCAAGTCTTCCCTACAGCCATTTGCCTTTAGGTGGTGCACGTATATCTTTTGGTCTGGCAGAAGATCAAAAGCTCTCATGACAGCTGAAAGGTGTGTATACTTTATACTGTGAATATCCTTTATATTACATGGATTTTTCTTCTCATGCATGCATTTAGTAACTTGGTTTGTAAAGTAAGTAATGGTTTAACCATGGTGATTATACTTAGTAGGGGGGAATCATTGTAAAACAGATTATAACAATTTATTGTTACAGTCAAAATGCTTGATTATTGTCTTTAACTCACTATGGTTTTGCACCAGTGTTCAATAACATTCAGTACATGAGAAAGAGAGAAGGTTGTCATCATGGTGATCTCATTAGAATGTATGAGAGACGTGTGGTAGATGCATTAGTCCGGAGGTCAATGGCATAAGTGCCATTCATTACTCCGCTCTGCCATAAAAATCCCCGGCAGAATTATAATTTTGAGATTTTAATTAAGATGGTGCCGCAGTCACATCAAAGGACAAATCAGTTCATAGTCTTTCACAACTGTTCAGAGTGCAGTTACATTATATTGATTTTCATTATTCAAATGTCTGCTCTAATTTTCACTATCCATATGTTTACTCCGCAAATATTATTCTTTCATTGCCGCAGGAAAAATATTACATTTTAAAATAATATTACTTCTAATCTATGTTTTCAGAGACCTAGGTTTATTAGTTCATCCGTAATGTCTGCCAACAGATGGAAGATCGGGCCAATCTCAATTCCAGACTCTATAATTGAATAAGTTAATAATCCTCATGATTAGGAAAATGATGTAATGGAAAGAATGTTATTGTTCTAGGCTAGCTCATTTATCTGCCATGGGAAGGTTAGAGAATTAATGAATTTTCTGTGAGCCAGTGGATTCTGTCTTTCTTTTCTTTAACGTTTTAATTTTTGTTCTTCTATAAAACAACAAGCTACTTCTTACAATTTTGTATATACTGAATACTACTCATACTAATGCTGCAGTATATAGTATGTATACTAGAATGTTTTCTAAATTTAAAGGAATAGTTCACCAAAAAATGAAAATTATGCCATGATTTACTCACACTCAAGCCACCCTATGTGTATGTGACTATCTTATTTCAACCAAACACATTAGGAGTTATATAAAAAATCTCTTCCAAGCTTTATAATAAATGGCGATCAAGATTTTGAAGGCCAAAAAAGCGTATCCATCAATCATAAAAGTAGTCCATACGGCTCCAGGGGGGTTAATAAAGGCATTCTGAAATATCCAGATTTAAAACTTTAGAAGCTATAAGCACCCTGGCACCCTGGAGGCCGTGGTCAGGAACAGACAGGTCAGGTGTCCTCCAGGGTGTCTCCTGGACCTCGGGAACCCCTGGTGGATCAGGGAGTTCCGGCAGCCAGGGCGGAGTCTTTGGAGGAGTCAGGGCTGGAGCCGGGAGCTCTGGCGGCCAGGGCGGAGTCTTGGCTGAGGCTAGGAGGTCAGGCGGCCATGGTGGAGTCCAGCGCAGAGTCACGGCTGAGGCTAGGAGGTCTGCCGGCCATAGTGGAGTCTTGGGTGGAGTCCAGGATATGGCCTCCTTCCCTTTGGCCGCCGTGGACGGCTCAGGAGTAACGAGCACTGGAGACGGCTCAGGGGATAAGAGCACTGGAGACGGCTCATGGGCGGAGAACACTGGAGGGTCAGCGGATCTGCTGTGACTTTGGACGATCAGCGCCGGCCTGCTGTGACTCTGGACGATCAGCGGCGGCCTGCTGTGGCTCTGGACGGTCAGCGGTGGAGCGCTGTGACTCTGGACGGTCAGCGGTGGAACGGTGTGGTTCTGGACGATCAGCGGTGGAACGCTGGGGTTCTGGACGATCAGCGGTGGAATGCTGTGACTCTGGACGGTCAGCGGTGGAACGGTGTGGTTCTGGACGGTCAGCGGTGGAACGGTGTGGTTCTGGACGATCAGCGGTGGAATGCTGTGACTCTGGACGGTCAGCGGCGGCCTGCTGTGACTCTGGACGATCAGCGGCGGCCTGCTGTGGCTCTGGATGGTCAGCAGTGGAGCGCTGTGACTCTGGACGGTCAGCGGTGGAACGGTGTGGTTCTGGACGATCAGCGGTGGAACGGTGTGGCTCTGGACGATCAGCGGCGGAGCACTTCAACGCCGACCGGACTGATAGCAGCGGGGGGTCCAACACTTTAGACCACAGGATCACACTGCGAAAAACCCCAACGGAGATCACGGGACTGGCTAGCTGGACAGACGGGGATCGCACCGTTGAAGGGGTATGTGAGGGCAGTGGGCGTTAGGTGGGCTGGCGGAGCAGGTGTTTTGGATGGGACTGGACAGGGAACACATTCTTCAACCTCGAACCTGGATCCGTTTAATTCTAGGACTACATTAATTAGTTCGACTAGAGTAAAGGTACACATGGGTTCGCGAGGGCGAATGGTGTTCTCGTCCAGCCCCAACCAAAACACCGCAACAAGTGAAGCAACAAGTGAAGCAACAAGTCCTCGCTGCCGGATGCTCCATAGATGATCCATAGCTTCGGCAGGATTCATCGTTGTTGTTGTTGTTGTTGTTGTTGTTGGGTCAGTTCTTCTGTAACGCGCTGTGCTGGATAAGTAGCAGGCACGAAGACTGGATACAGTTTTCAAAGTTTTAATACGACACAGGATTAGGGACAGGATACAGGCAATAACATCAGCCACGAAACTTTAAGAACTGACCTCAAAACAAGGAACATAAGACTACGACAGGACTGGGGAAACAGGATAAACAGATAAACATTGATACGAATATGACAATTTGTTTGAACTGAACTCTCACCTAAACTTACCTTACTCCTACTTCCTACGTCTCTCTTCTACAAGAACTCGACTCGTGTATAGCCATTTCTTGAAGCTAATTATTATAGTTTATAAAGTTTTAAATATGGATATTTTTCTTACAAAACCCATTGCTTCGCTTCAGAGGGCCTTTATTAACCCACTGGAGCAGTGTGGATTATTTTTATGATGGATGATGTTCTTTTTTGAGCTTCAAAATCTCAACCCCCATTTACTACCATTATAAAGCTTGGAAGAGCCAGGATATTTTTTTAATGTATCTCAAATTGCGTTCATCTGATTCTGAAATAAGATAGTTATATACACCTAGGATGCTACTTCCATTTGCAAAAATAAGCAGTATACAAATGACCTTACTGCATGGACTACTAAATCCTCTTCAATTTTTAACATCTCTTTCTTGACTCGTTATTCAGTCTGCTTATTGTAAATGTACATTTCTATGCAAAATCTGATTCAAAATGCTCGATAACTCTTTTACTTTCAAGATGAGAACTTGATGCAACATGCATAATTAAACAGTTATATCACTATAGCGTACTATTGTTTTATATGATTATTGCAGATTAATATGATTTAATTTACTATTTTTTAAAATAGTAGGCAGTATACAGTGTATACTATGTAGTATTCAATAATCTAATATTGCATTCTGAACACCGGCTATGCTTTTAATCTTACAAAGAGCGTTGAGGGAGATCAGTTCAGTTTACGCTGATTGTATTAATAAAGTTAAGGCCTTGAGGTGTGAGTAATTCTTCCTCACTGCATGTCTCACAAGCTAATTGCTTTTGACAATATATCAAAAATCTGTCTGGCAAAGAAGAGAGACTATTATGTTTTGCATTATATATTCATATATGCAATAACTATTATGATAGGAATCAACATGCATAGCATAATGCTTTTTAATTTAAAATATTCAATCTCATTACAATTACAAGAAATAATTGTTATAGTAATGACCTATTCTGAATGCACACGGCCTAAGATACGATAAATGCCACCTCCTGTAACCCCTTCAAAATGATAAAAATGATATTCTAGTACACAGACTAACTCCATTGGACTCTGGAACAGCTTTTTTTATTAGGAGCTATTAGGCTACTTAATACCCTCGTACCTAATCCCAAATTCTCAGAAATTGATTTAAATTCAACCTGCAGTTTTTACATGCTGTTCAGATCCAAGATGGATTATGGTCCTGCGAGGCCCTGCGGTGCAGGCAAAGACCTTATGTACACATAGACGTGCACTTATATGACTAAGAATGGGAGAAAGTGCAACGCACAATATTGCAGAATAAGTCCCGCCTTCTAAATAAAAGAGCCAATCGTCAATTGGTATAGTCACTGCTGCTGCCTTTAGAAGCTGAGACTGCACATGCGCATTGGCTGGTCTAGCCTGAAAATGCAGCTTTTTTTGTCATGATTTGAGCATTTATAAATAAAAATGATGAGACAATTGATGTCAAATTTCATTGGTGATTTCAAAAATGAAATTTAATCGTAAGCTAGGTGAACAGCTTTTCACCTAACTCTTTTCTCTTTGAATGTTTCCCCATTCAAAGTGGTAGGAGCTGTACTTGCATGACTGGAGAGGCATTTCAAAGATGGCCGCCAAGTGAAAGGACTTGCCATATAGGGAACAGTTCTGTTTGGAGGCCACTTCCTGATGCCACAAAAAGATTTAATGTTAAAATAATAATACATAGAAAAGCAAATATAAGTTCTAAAATCACAATAGCTTGATACAATGTTAATGTTAATGTACAAAGACATAAAATGCAATAAAATTGCAGTTTCAGTATTGTACAAGCATTTTTCACAATACATTGCAAACATGACTATTAATACTGAGCAAGGTCTCGAAACAGATCATATTCCTCATTTCTTCATTTATTTAACATTATGTTACTCGCACACAATCAAGCACTCTTCGTCTATCCATATCTAATTTGCACCTGTGTCAGACCATAGCTTCCTCATTCATTCATTCATTGTGGCGCAGATTCATCTTATTTCGCATAGAGTAGTAATTTTTGTTATTTGTATATTTTGTTGGAATAACTACTAAGATTAAGCTTTAAAACATTGATTTGTTATAGCAGTTGCTGCGCCGCATGTTATGGGAACATTTCTGTTTCAGTTTGTCAAGGGAGCTCATGATGTGCTACAAACCCCAGAAATGAACTAAATTAATGATAGCCAGTGTTTTTAGCTATATCTCATTACTCTCCAGTCTGGATCTTGTTCCTGCACGATATGGTTCGTCACTCGTCTCCTGCAGCAACATATGCTGAAACAGCAGCCCTACTAGTAGCACTTAACTGAATAAAAAGCGATCAACTCAAAACTCAGATAGAGGGCAGCTGGCACATAGATGAAATCAGGACCTTGTCAGCTCTTGTTTTATGTATTTAAAGTTTTTTTTTGGGAAAGTGTGCAAGCTGACCAAAAATACTCCATCATTTTTGGTCATATAAAATACATCTTTTGAATCTGTGAAGAATATACTTTTATTTGTGTGCATTCACAATAACAACAACAACAAAAAAGAACTGAAACGCCACGTAAACTTGCCTCACAGACATGAAAATGAAGTTACTTTTAACAGAACCAATTCAAATGGAAAGCAAATATTCTCAGGTAATCCCGACTTCTGAAAATACAGAAAACTCTATAATTATTCAAATCTTAATGCAATCTCTTTGCTGTTTTTCCCAGACACACTCATAATCTTTACTTCTGCCCGTGCGCTGTGGCAAGCTTTAACCGTGCACTTGAACATATCTTTATGCCAGTAATGCACTATGTAAATATGAGACTACAAGATGAATGCGTTGTTTTAATATAATGTGATATCAGTACAAGAATATTGTGCCAGGGATTTTATGTCTTAGTAAAAATAATATATAAAACCGACAAATAATATGCATATTGTCAAATTGCAAATGGTAAAAGACAAGTTACGGTAAACATTGCCATTACCATTTGGCACAACATGTAGAAAATGGCTTTTGGGCAAATGCCTTTGAGCCATTTTGTTCTCTCACAGAGCAGGTGATAGAGGAGGTAATGAAACAGCCCAGTCAGCTTTGTGAATACACAAGCACAGAGGCCTTCTGGGGAAATGACATTGGGTAGGAAATTAGATTCCCACTGGGTAAACAGAACATCCACGCTAAGAAGGGACTCATTTAACTCATGTAAGAGGGATTTATTTCGCCAGATCCTTATGCTTGCAAATTCTGCATGTGAAAACAAATGGCTTATATATACTGATGACTCATTAATTGATATTATTTTGCTTCCTCATGAATATCAATCCACCAAACAATTTGCCATAGATTAGGGTGTTTTTTTCAATCATTCTGGATGGAAACAAGATAGTTATCTTACACCTTTGAAGGACGTAATGGGAAATGATCAATAAACCTAGTCAAAACTGCTAATTCATGTATATAAGTGTGGTTAAATGTGGAACATCAAGGGATTCAAATATTGCTGGGCTCAGCTATACACAAAGTGTATCATTTCATTGCTAAATATAATAAATATAAGATAAAATATAAGTGTGCATTTTTCAACCTTTGTCAATATTGATTGAATGAATACCTTAAATAGAATATTAAGCTGACTTTTTATTTTATTTTGTTACAGAATGAGTGTGTGATATGCTATTTATCATAAAGTAAACACAGAGGACCCTTTATAGGGCATTGTTGCTTTGGCAGGTTATTTGACAGGTGTACACTGCATTTTCCCCTTGTTTTTGTTGTTTTCTCACTCTACATGTGATGACAGCTATATGACAGCAGCATTATGTATTATGCATGTAGTTTTTAGACCTTCCCACTTGTACATTCAAAATGAAAAGGTGTCCATTGATTCCTCCAAAAGGCAGAGAGTCACTGTTGAGCTTTGATCTTACCCAATAATGCTTTCTAGACATCTGATGCAAAATAAGTTCAAGGCTGAATGCTGCCCAACCATGTTTTGCACAACAGTACAACACACTGATTATCTAAAAGATGTCAAGAACTTTTAATAATGACAAAATGAACCTACTTCTGCAAATGTATATACACTGGGAGTGAATGAGCTTTGTGTTCTGGAACATAGGTGCCGATTGGGGGACATCCCAGCGGAGAGGGCTCAGAGGCATTGGAGGAGGTGAGTTTCTGGTGTAGGGTCCTCTAGGTAGGACTTGCGATGAGGTGGCAAGGTAGAATGGTTTAAGGGTTTTTCGAATTTATCCTCAGGAGCATGGAGATGTGATAGCTTTGGCATTCTTTGTAGCTGGTTGAAAGGAGATAGAGAAATCGAAGCGTGTGAAGATCTGTGAATGGATGTTGAGCACCCTCCAGCCAATGCTTCCATTCCTCGAGAGCAAGCTTAATGGTGAGCAGTTCGATGTTGTTGATGTTGAAGTTTCTCTCCGCCTAGGATAATTTTTTGGAAAAGAAGGCATGGATGGAGTCAGGCTGGGTTCGTCAGCTGCTGAGATGGCACTGCTCCTACCTTGGTTGTGGATGCATCAACTTTGACGACGAAGGGCGTGTTGGGGTCTGGTCGGATCAGGAGCGGTGTACTGGTCAATCCTTGTAACCAAGGAACTCCACTGAAGACTGGTGAAAGGGGCATTTTTCAGCTTTCAGAAATAGATGGTGTTCTCTCAGGTGTTGGAAGACCCCCTCAACATGCTGACGATGTTAGTCAATACTCCGGGAATACATCAAGATGTCAACAATGATGAATGTGAGGGACCAACTTATATAGCAAACACAAATGAGGATGATTAATGGGACACAGCTGATACATATGAATGAATAATGACGGTAACCAGGGAGACAGATGATTGGTGAGAAACTGAACATGTTACATGAAAAGCAAACTGAAGGTCCAAAACAAATTTTAACTGAAGGTGACATAACGCCTCTCCGGGCAAGGCCGTAGAAGAGTGCAGACCAATGGAGAGACAGTGGTTCAGGAGGAGGACGAGGATGTGGTAAAGGGCTGGTGAAAGGGGCAGGCAGACAGATGGGGCAGAAGGAGGTAGAATCCTTGGTGGAGAAGAAGGTAGGAGTGACCAGGTGGATGCGACCCAGAGCTCAGCCATGCATATAGCCCAAGGCAGATAGAACTCTCGGGGACGACCAATGTCAACAGAGCCTGGGGATGTGAGATGATGACTGGGTGGCAGGCTTGGCAGAGGGCTGAAAATGAAGAGTGGCACAAATACAGACAAAAAATTAAGCATTCCTGATGGCAGTATGTAGAGGTGGTGCGGGAGGGAGGTTGGTTGGGGATTACAGGACTGACGAAGAAAATTCTGATTCAAATGAGTTCCAGGGATACAGGGAATTAGATTCACCACACTCAAATAAAATGTTCATCAAGTCCAGCTGGTGCTCGCTCTCAGTGGCTGGAGGGTCAGTGGGGCTCGCTTCCATAACCTTGATCTCCTCAAGGACTCCCAAGTCGATGGACGCTGTCACCAGCTCACACCCCTAGTCAGACTCTCTGTGGTGCTTCTACTCTGGGACGATGTTGTGCTCTGCCTTTCGATCCTCGGGAATAGGCTCTCTTATTGCAGCAGGCGGAAGCTTTCAGGCATCGTGGATCGGGGTGGTGACGAGCTGGGCTGTGGGTGTGACTGGGTTCTGGATCGGGGCCATAAGCATTCCAGACACCTCATGACGGCTTCCCTGCAACTCAGTCTGGTGGTGTCTGGAAGGTTGATAGGGTTGTGGAAGTTCACCCTATCAACCTTCCAGACTTGACCCAAGACTGCAAAACTCTGCAATAAAGTTCAAAAGATTAGTGCTCTCCTTAGCCACCAAAATAAATTGGGCATTTAAGTCCATTATTGGAGGTCCGGTCATCTGTCACACGAGTGTTTGCTGACAGACAGACGAGGCCAGATGAAGATAATTGCAAACAGCAAAGTTTAATAGTAGATCCAGATAGCAGGCAGACAGGTAGTGCAAATATCTAAAACGGTGACCGGACAGAGAATGAATGTGAGGGACCAACTTATATAGCAAACACAAATGAGGATGATTAATGGGATTCAGCTAATACATATGAACTAATAATTATGGTAACGAGGGAGACAGATGAAGGGCGGGAAACCGATGCTGCATTCACGCTACCTTGTAATTACTGTAATCTTGAGGACAACCCGTGACATTATATTCGGAGCTGTTCACTTCCTCAGACTGAGAATTATGCATTTCTATGGCAACACCATCAACGCTTAAATTAATCTACAGCAGTCAGGTGGTAGAGTGGTCACATGGTATACACGTAGGAGCGTTCAGAAAACTCCCTAACTGTAATTACGCACTCTACGATGACACTTTTTACAAGCCAGAATCTCGTAGTTACAGTAATTATGATAGGGTGTGAATGCACCTTGAACAAAAGTACATGTGACGAATGAAAAACAACCTGAAGGTCCATGAACAAAACTAAACTGAATATGACAATGTCTTAACGTATTTTTATAGCAAAGGTTCATAGACCAAACAGTGTAAATTTTAAAAAGGAAAGAGGAAAAGTCCAAATTTCAGTTTGCTGCCAACCATTGCAGCATTAAAAGGTGATTTAAGCTGATTTAAGGTGATTTAAGGTGATTTTATCATCATTTTTTCATAAATAAAAGTTTAAGCAAGTAAAATGAATATATTTTGCTTGAAAATTTTTTAGGGTAATATTGATGTTGTTTTGTTAGAAAAAGAACATGTCAGTTTCACAAATGTAGACTCTTTTGAGCAGTCACTAGTTGTTTCAAATGAATTTAAATTAAAGTTCATACTGGTAATTCTCATATTCACTTCACCTAATGATAAATTCAAATAAAATTTCTCATAAATATTGATAAAAAAATATTACAGTAGCTCTTGAAAAGTCAATTAAAATTTTAATGAATTAATTAAAACGAGGAATTAATGAAGTAATAGCATGGGAAAAACATGGGAACATTCAAAACATTTGCGCATTCACTCAAGTTACTGGTTCTAGATACAGTATGGTGTTAGCTGAAAATATTAAGTTATGACTATTTTATAAGCTTATTCCACCCGGCCCAAACAGACCCATGGTATGCAAAAAGGTGTGTACAGTTTTTTTTTTAATGCATTAGAAGGTAAAGTATGAAATCTTACTGATCCCAAACTATCCAAACAGAATTGTTTAAAACAACACCAACAACAACAAAAAAAACTTTTTATCCATTTTGAAATAATGAAAACAGAATTCTGCAACTGACCAATCAGAATTAAGTATCCAATATATAGGCCTTTACCAAGTATTTATTTGTTTTAGATTTTTCAAAGATATTTAAATTACGAAATTGCATGATAATCACTGATTGGTTTTTGCACTTATTATTCACTGCGATATGGAAATAAGTGCATTCAGAATGATGAAGCGCACTAATGCAGGTTTCCTTTAATAAAGCGATAATGAAAGCGGCTTGCCTCGGCAGACAGCTGGAGGCTGATAGACCGACACAAACGGGCTTGTGTGGGAGGGAGAATGACAGCGGCTCTGTGGCTCTTCACCTTGGCTAGGAGGATATTTACACCGGAGGACCTAAACAACACCGCACGTATGATGAAAACGCTTTGTATGTAAAGAAGGGTTGTGGGTACATAGAATAACATGCGCACAAGGGAGGGAAGAGACGTTTAATTTTTCGGGGGTAAGATTTAACCTGTTGTCTTTAACTGTATCTCTTTTGTCTCTCTAAATGATGCATGGACGCTGCTAGATGAATAATGGAAATATATGCTGCGATTTAATACTATGATGATAACAAGTCCCTTGACAAGCAACGAAGCACCTGAAAGATGTGAGAAAATGGTGTGAGATTTTCTCGCAGGGATGGTGTGTTGTGGGGAGAAGAAGAAAGTGATTCAATTAGGCGTGTTGACGTACTGCTGCTTATTAGTATGTAGCGAAGTGCACGTTTGGTTTATTTTTCATGCGTAGTTAAGTTTTCATACTACTTGTCTTGTTTTTTTTTATAATAGTTTTAAACGAATTTCGGCGATTTAACTTATGTTAAACACACAACAACACTAGGCTATATCACAACAAAGCACGCGAGCCTCAGGTCCTTTTATTGTTCCTTTCGTTTGGATTCATCAGCTTGTTTTCTTTATTATTGCCTCTTTATTTATACACTTTTACACATTTATTAATTTCCTTGCTTGTGCTTGTCATTATCATCTAGCCTATTGAAAATTACTGTAAAAAAGCGGAGTAAAATGAGTCCTGACAGTTCATGGTTCAGGAGCAGGTGTTGCTCTTCTTGTGCTTTTATTTGCATTTGCACTGTTGACATACAGTGTCTTAGTTAAACAGCATGAACCACTGTGATATTATATGCTACATGACAGCTTGGTGAATATGTTGTGCGTCTTTGTGTTTTGGTTACAAACTCTTACTGTGACTGACAATGAGCAATTCCAGTTGGTTTGTTCATCACTCACTCAATGCAATATCTGGATAAGGCAAAATATGTGCCTAACCGCGCTCTAGTCAGTGGCGTAACATTGATATCAAAGATTGCTTTTCTTTTGATCCTTCCATTTATGCACTGCTAGCCCCAGCCTCCTTCAAAGGACGCGTTGGCAGATTTCCAAGATGAGGGAAATTTCAATAGCACGTCCAACAGTGGCATCTTGGCCAATGCTGGAAGTGCTTGATTTGCATTAACAAAATAGATTTTTCAAAATAGATCTCTTCTTAAAATAGAACACACAGGGATGCAATATATCCCTTGATAATTCACTAGTAATGATGCACACTCATGCATATGCAAATATAAATAAAGAAGACATTACTTGCACTTGTATAAAGGCATACAGCATACAGTACAGCCAAAAGTGAAATGTCACACAGCATGGTCGACTTAACAGAAAGTGACTCGAGGCTGCTCTTCAGTCTTCACATGCTTTTATTTCACATCAATGTTCAGTCACTAGAGCCAATTTGACATCACAGGCTCCTTTAATCTCAGTGGGGATAAAAAGCTCAAGTCAAAAGTCATAATGCCTATAATGTGTGTATTGAACTTTGTTTACATCAGAAATACATGCAAAATAAAAATGAAAAAATATAAGATGTTTAGATTGATCAGAATGTCATTATCTCATGTGTTTGTTACATGGTGCATTGTAATATATTAAAGGGATTTAAAGATATAAAAAATTGATTATTACAACACTTTAAAATGAAATATTGTATAGCTATCCTTTACGTTTTGAGATTATCTAAAACTAAAAATCTAGATATTTGTAGTTGTATGTAATGTATTGTATCTCATCGGTCTGAATAATTCTCATCCTCTTACAGATCATATTTCTGCCACTGTTATAAAAGGCCTTTTTGATAGACATCTCAGCCCAAAACGGGGACTATGGGCTCAAAAGGAGTAGAGAGACGTAAACAGGCCACCCCTGGCCAGACCCCCGAAGGCAATGTGGTGATGAGCTTCAGTTTTGAAAGCTATCAGTTGGAGGAAGAGGACTGCCAGGTGAAAGACATCTCTGATAAAGGAGTGCTGGCCCTTTCAGAACCTGGTGAGTCTCTGCTGCATATGATGTGCCTCAATTTAACTACAAATAGTCATTTGAGTCACTATATCATATTTGCTGTGTTCATATAATGTGTACAAATACATACTTTGGTTTTGCAAGGATGAAGGTTTGGTTGGTTGAAAAGGTTACATTACTTGGCATGTACTTGCTATGTCTAATCACGTTAGGTGGAGAGTCTGTTGTCCCCTCTTGTTGCCTGGTTACAAAGGTCATGCTTATTGAATCAATGGATCAGGAGAACAGGTTACTCCTTGATCTTTAGCGTAAGAGATGCTTTGGAGTTTGGCAGGCTCTTCTAGCTAAGCATATAGTTTTTATATATACAGTGGGTATGGAAAGTATTCAGACCCCCTTAAATTTTTCACTCTTTGTTATATTGCAGCCATTTGCTAAAATCATTTAAGTTCATTTTTTTCCTCATTAATATACACACAGCACCCCATATTGACAGAAAAATACAGAATTCTTGACATTTTTGCAGATTTATTAAAAAATAAAAACTGAAATATCACATGTTCCTAAGTGTTCAGACCCTTTACTCAGTATTTTGTAGAAGCACCTTTTGATCTAATACAGCCATGAGTCTTTTTGGGAAAGATGCAACAAGTTTTCACGCCTGGATTTTGGGATCCTCTGCTATTCCTCCTTGCAGATCCTCTCCAGTTCTGTCAGGTTGGATGGTAAACGTTGGTGGACAGCCATTTTTAGGTCTCTCCAGAGATGCTCAATTGGGTTTAAGTCAGGGCTCTGGCTGGGCCATTCAAGAACAGTCACAGAGTTGTTGTGAAGCCACTCCTTCGTTATTTCAGCTGTGTGCTTAGAGTCATTGTCCTGAGCACTCTGGAGAAGGTTTTCGTCCAGGATATCGCTGTACTTGGCCGCATACATCTTTCCCTCGATTGCAACCAGTCGTCCTGTCCCTGCAGCTGAAAAACACCCCCACAGCATGATGCTGCCACCACCATGCTTCACTGTTGGGACTGTATTGGACAGGTGATGAGCAGTGCCTGGTTTTCTCCTCACATACCGCTTAGAATTAAGGCCACAAAGTTCAATCTTGGTCTCATCAGACCAGAGAATCTTATTTCTCAACTTAGAGTCCTTCAGGTGTTTTTTTTAGCAAACTCCATGCTTCCTTCGGGCCACTCTGTCTTAAAGCCCCGACTGGTGGAGGGCTGCAGTGATGGTCGACTTTCTACAACTTTCTCCCATCTCCCGACTGCATCTCTGGAGCTCAGCCACAGTGATCTTTGGGTTCTTCTTTACCTCTCTCACCAAGGCTCTTCTCCCCGGATAGCTCAGTTTGGCCTGACGGCCAGCTCTAGGAAGGGTTCTGTTCGTCCCAAACGCCTTCCATTTAAGAATTATTGAGGGACTCTTGGGAATTTGGAGGCCGAGTCAACACCTCAAACTCGTTGTTTTGCTCCTCAAACCATTCCTGAACCATTTTTGCTTTGTGGCGGGGCACATTATTCTGCTGAAAGAGTCCACAGCCATCAATACCGTTTCCATGACAAGTACATGGTCTGCAACAATGCTTAGGTAGGTGGTACGTGTCAAAATAACATCCACATGGATGGCTGGACCCAAGGTTTCACAGCAGAACATTGCCCAAAGCATCACACTGCCTCTGTCGGCTTGCCTTCCTCCCATAGTGCCACCTTTCTATCAGAACCAGCATTAACTTCTTGAGCAATTTGAGCTACAGTAGCTCGTCTGCTGGATTGGATCACACGGGTCATCCTTCACTCCACATCAATGAGCTTTGATCGCCCATGACCCTGTCGCTGGTTCACCTGTTCCTTCCTTGGACACTTTTGATAGATACTGAACACTGCAGACCAGAAACACTCCACAAGAGCTGCAGTTTTGGAGATGCGCCAACCCAGTCGTCTAGCCATCACAATTTGGCCCTTGTCAAACTCACTCAAATCCTTACGCTTGCCCATTTTTTCCTGCTTCAAGCACATAAACTCTGAGGACAAAATGTTCACTTGCTGCCTAATATATCCCACCCTCTAACAGGTGCCGTGATGAAGAGATAATCAGTGTTGTTCACTTCACCTGTCAGTGCTCATAATGTTATGCCTGATCGGTGTATCTATGGTTACACTTTATTTTAAGGTGTAATTATACATTTAAGTACTGAGTATTAATAATTAACTATATGTACTTACTATAGAGTTAGGGTTAGGATGAAGGGTTAATTTCATGTAATTATGCATAATTCATAGTTATTACTACAGTAACAACATTAAACATGTGTAACAGGGACACTGTAAAATTAACTGTTACCATATATATATATATATATATATATATACACACACACACACACACACACACACACATGTCAATTTTCATTTTTAAACTTGATTTCTTCCATCTCTTAAATTAGGCATTTAGTTAGTTAAAGCACTAACTCTGTACAACCATGAGGAAGCCAGCAAGAGGCACAGAAGTGCTTCCATCAGTCAGTTCCTCATTCAGAGAGAGAGAGCGAGAGAGAGAGCAAAATGTCAAATGTCTCATACATATGCATAAATATACTTCAAAGAGACTGCTGACAGGCTAGGAGACAAATATTTAAAATGCATATATTTTGAAATGTCATACAAATTAAACATAGATGGGACTTTGTTTCCAACTCTGACTTGTTGTTTTTGCATACAAATGTGTGTGATTTCTGTGCATAGTGTTTGAAGAACCTATTCCAGATGACCGTTACCATGGGATCTATTTTGCCATGCTCCTGGCTGGAGTGGGCTTCCTGCTGCCTTACAATAGCTTCATTACAGATGTTGACTACCTGCATCATAAATTTGAAGGTACTCCATTGTATTTATGTCTCATATCTTACCTAGCATTTAAAACTGTGAAATTAATGAAGTCACTTATGGTTTATAATTTCTGTTAATTTTTTGTTTTAAAACTTGTATGTATTGTATTTATAAGTATGCACAATACCCAAAGATTTGAACGGTAGTGTAAACTAAACTGTAAATATAATATAAAATAATATATAAATCATAGAAGATTTTTGATGAATTTTACGTTTAAAGTAAATGATCTGCAGAAAGTGCAACTTGCAGCTCAGTTTGTGAATGGGTGATTTCTTCCACCCATTAATCTTACAATAACAGTAAACGTGATTTCAAAAATATCATTTATTTTTGTAAAACAAATCCAAAATGGCTTAAACATATGGGACAGTGTTAACAAAACATTTTAAGTCCAAAAGTAGCTCCTAGCTTGCCGATTTAGGAGGAAACTCTTAAAAATAAGTCCTAGTTTTAGGACTCCTAAATTTTTGCTAAAACTACAAGTTTGTCTCAGCAGCTTTGTGAATAATTTTTAACAGAAAACTCTCAGCCAAGAACTTTTTCTGCCATTTAAGAGAGCTCTGATCTGATCTGAAAATGCATGCCACCTCTCTTTGTGGTTCGTCATTTCCTCTTTGTCTTCTATGTCTTTCAGGAACATCTATCGTGTTCGACATGGGTTTAACATATATTCTTGTGGCCCTAGTGGCCGTGATCCTAAACAATGTCCTGGTGGAGATGCTGAGCCTGCACACCAGGATCACTGTGGGTGAGTCAGTTTATTTAGAGCACAAAGGGATGGGGGAGGAGGCTGCTGATTGACTTGAGGGAGCTGCTGGCCTGAGGGGAAAGGGAGGAGCGGCAACAGTCCAGTCTGACAGCTGCATCACTCATCTGAACCTGAAGAATAACACTCGCAAAATACTGCTTAATACACACCAAGAAGATGGATCACATGTAATGGAAACAGCAGAAAAACACAGAGAAATTGGTTGATGACACCACAAAAACACACACTACCACAAACCCTTTCCTAGCAACCATCAAGAATGGCAGCAAATAGGGAATAATATGTCCATTTTATGCTTTTAAAGAAATTGTTCACCTAAAAATGAACCTCATGTGGTTCCAAACCTGTAATGGCTGCTTCACACAGAATGCATTTTTCCATTTCACTGCCCTTCTGTCTTTAACCATTGCGTTCATGTCTCGTTTCTTATGCAGCGGCTCACGCTTTAAACTTTAAAAAAAACTCGCTTTTGTCGTTTTTCGTTCCGTGTGAATCACCCTTATGAGTTTTTTTTTTCCTTCTGTGGAACACACAAGATGATTCACGAGTTCACACTTACAAATAATCAGTTAGAGTAATTAGTATGCATATTTGGCGTGCTGTCCGAGGAGAGGGCTCCGAGCTCGGTATTTGGCCCGAACCCAGAGCACTCCCCCCGTATTCTTGTTTAAGACGTAACCAGGCAAGTGTGAGGAGACGGGGTGGTGGAAGGATGCTGGAAACTGTCAAAAAACATAGATGAGTTGACTGCGTCAATAAATATAGCTCTCCGCTCATGCTGATTTGGTAGACATGTTGATTGCTGATTAATGACTGCGGGTTGGTGTGATGATTAGTTAGATCATTTGAATATGTTCCTTCCAAACTTCGTTAATAAAACATTATTAATTAGAAGAAAAAAAAAGATTCACATTAGAACCTTGGATTCTTGATTCAATTTTAAAGAACCCTTTTGGCCAAAAAGGTTCTATATAAGGAGAAACGTCTTAAATTATTGCATTATACGTTTATATTTATAATATTTATATATTTTATAGTTTAATTAAATAAAACAAATCCAAAATCCATAAAATGACTGCATAATGGGAACCGCTAAAATATGAAGCACCTGACAGAACCCTTTAAAGGTTCTATATAGAGCCTTTTTTCGAGGGTGTGCAGTGTAAGTCAGTGGAGTCCTTTTTTTTTTGGACCCCATAAACTTTGATTACATGGACAAAAACACTAAGACATTTATCAAAATTCCTTTTTGTGACCAACAGAAGGAAGAAAGTCATTTAAGTTTGGAACGTAATGAGGGTGTCAATGATTTTTAGATAAACTATCCCTTTAAGAGCCTTCCAAAAACAAATCAAGCCTGGTAAAACATCTACTACAATATAATGAAATATTAAATGATATTACTTGCAAACATAGTTTGATTTTGAGTTGTACTGTGCCAGATATCCGAGTTCTTCCCTTGCAGGTTACCTCTTTGCACTTGGACCTCTGCTTTTTGTCACCATTTTTGATGTGTGGCTGGAGAAGTTCACCACAAAGCAGGCATACGTCATCAATCTGATGTCTATGGGCACTGTGGCATTTGGATGTACAGGTAATTATTCATATTTTTCTTTTGGTGGAATCATGTTGGGAGTCGCTGTCCTTCTTTTAGGCTCAGAACATCGTGTTCCCAACCATTTCCAACCGTAACAGTCTTTTACCCTGTTGTGTCTCCAGTGCAGCAGTCCAGTTTCTATGGATACATGGGGATGCTTCCCAAACGCTACACACAGGGTGTGATGACCGGAGAGAGTAAGAGGCTTTTTGGCATCAAATGTTGTTATGATGTTTGAGCACTTCAAAAACACGATTCTCATTACTTGTTTTGTTTTTCTTTCTGTGTAGGCACAGCAGGAGTAATCATTTCACTCAGCCGTATCTTCACCAAACTACTGATCAAAAACGAGAGGAAGAACACCATCATCTTCTTCGTCATTTCCATCTGTATGGTGCTGGTTTGTTTTGTCCTGCACATGCTGGTGCGACGGACACGCTTTGTCCAATACTACACGAGTCTGGCACGACAGGGCCTGTCCCATGCCAAAGACCACTCACACCACGGAACCCAGTACCAG
Organism: Opsariichthys bidens; assembly: GCA_037194245.1. Lineage (NCBI taxonomy): Eukaryota > Metazoa > Chordata > Actinopteri > Cypriniformes > Xenocyprididae > Opsariichthys > Opsariichthys bidens. The sequence continues at coordinate 13,145,331 of CM074277.1, read as the reverse complement.
GTCCACCATGATGTCATTACAGAAGAAGTAAGATTTGTAAGTTTTGCGTGTCAAATGTGAGAAGGACATATTAAGATGAACCTGTTATGCCCTTTCTCCAATAGTGACTCTCTTATTGTTCTGAACAAACAAATGGCATTTTTCAATTTCAATTTGTGGTGGACATGAGATTTTAAACATTCTATTTTTAGAATAAAATTTGCATCTATTTTTACAATAGTCGCAGCCTATCTTAAAGGCTAATTTCATAGCAAGTACTTTATCAATTCTAATGCACACTATTTGAAACAATTTCTCTCTTTTTTTATTAATATTAACATATTTTATATTGATGTGTATTAATAATAATTGATTCATTAAAAATACAATTATATAATTTGTATTACACATTTATATTATACACATACTTGATATATAATACATAATTAAGCTAAAAATATACAATATGCCATTTTCTAATATATAAATTCAAATATATTTAATACATGAAAAATATGTAGGTATTTATTAGATAACTTACCTTGATTTTTCATTTCAAGCATGCTGTTCACTGACGTTTACTTCAATGTAACCATGTTCAGCAACTATTCAATATCTGACAGGGTGCAAAATAGAAGTTTATTAGAAAGAAAAAGGTTTCTTGTTGTCATGAAACCCATATAAGCAACAGTACCTAACAAGGGTTAAAGCACGTTCACATCAACGACATTAAGGTAAAAAATTCTACATTTTAAAGTGCTAGATGACAATTAACATTATCATCCATTCCTGTGGACACTAATATAGTTATTGTTGTGGTTATATTTGTAGTTATCTTTCTTGGTGTGAATGGGCCTTTAATCCAGTCATTTATTTTGACTGTGTAGGGCCCGCCCACTGGTCCAATGACGGTTTCCAATATGGCGGGTGAAGGTATCTGCGTGTTGCTGTCTTCCTTTATACAACGCGATATCAACTGAATTAAATATATTTCTTTATATACATTACCTCTATATTTTCATCTGACTCCAATTATGAAAAAGGTTTAAATCATATTTGATTAGCTATACATTTGAATATATGTTTGATTATTCCTTTTAACCCTTTATACTCGTTCGTTCGGATTCCTATAACCCTTTGAGTCTCGTACCGATCGGAATACGATCTCTAATCACAAACTCGTCAGTCTTGGTCATCTAGACAGAGGCAAATTGACTGATACTTTTAGACGCCGCACCATGCTTGCATATTTCTAAAAGTATGTGATTCAGTCCCCATAGGTCTGTAAACACTTAATTAGAATAACACTATATCTAGCCAGAGGTCATGACCATTATCTTAGAACAAAGTTGACCAACCTAGCTTCCTCTAAGATAACTTTACATAATCATGCCGTAGTTTCCCACGTACACTTAGTTAGAATAATATTACAATAATCAGAGGTTGAGGCTGACCCGAATTCAGATTGGTCTGACAACCCTTTTGTTGTTCTGAACGGAAAAACCCATATTAGCCTCTACAGCCTAAGTACACGTGACTAATGCCAATGTGTTAGTCGGAGCTCCAAGTTTTGGTCCGTTACTAACCTGAGCGTAGATTTGTGGAGTTAACGTCACCTACTAGAGTTTAATAATTTCAGAGTCAATCAGAATAAATTCAAACATAACAATTTATTAACCAGGTAATAGAACAATAATTCAAATCCAATTCAAAGTATAAAACATATATCCAATCAATAATAAAAGAACATAAAAGCATTTACCTGGCAGTGAAATAGACTACACACAGTGATTGTGTGGGAGATCTGCCTACAGATTCCCCGAACCCTTCGCCAGCTCTCCCTAAATACCCAGATAATTCAATAAGACCAAATGGTGGTGTTTGTAATTGTAATTAGGTTTGGTCCCCTGTTCAGGGGGTCACAAATGGGCAATCAGCTTGAATGGGTTATTGGTACCTGTAGAAGGGGGCACTTATTTACATACAGGAGGTAGTTTGAATGGAGGTTCTGGGGGCCGGCACACCTTCTAGTGGCGCGCAATATTGCTTGCTTTCTAGAACTTCTTGGAAGTTCGTACTATGTCTAGGAGAATGAGACCATTTTACCAGGCGCACTGAGACATTTCAAATGATACCAAACATGTATATTCATTTGTTGTACACATTCAGATTTGGATTGTTTCCCATCCTTCTCCTTCACGTAAAACTCAGAGGTTAGTCGGGAGTTAGTGTATTGGTGAGGTGTGAACTGCTCGGCATGGGGCGTCTCGGATAGTTCTGTTACTTATGCAGAAGAACATTCAAATGTTGATTTGTCAACAAAAGTTGTCCTTCAGTCCAGACAATTCGACTCCAGCCTTACAACTGTGTCCACATTGTGCTCTAGCTTTCACTTACTTTTGATTTGAGTGTTTTTATCACAATTACTGCTGCCCAGCCCAACATATGATGTCAGTTTTTGCTGGCAAAAGTCCCCAAGAATTCTGTGTAAATTACATCATAAATTTTCTCTCTTTGATACGTATGGTTTAGAAATCCATTTGAAATTAAATAAATCAGTTGCATTATCATGCTCTGCTGGTAATGGTTGATGAAATTCATTGAAATGTAAAATCATAAATGTTTTCTGTAAAATTTCCCATAACTTCATTCTATTTGTGCCGGTCAGTGCTCTCAGCGGCCCTGAGAAGGACACAGGGAGAGCATGATTTAAGTGCTTACTCAGACGCAGTAATATATGAAAGCACTTCAGAGTAACCTCATGTTTTTCCTGTGGATGACAGACTGAGCACTCAGCCATTTTTCCTCTCAAGATTTCTTCATCTTTGTCCAGAAATTCCTTGTTTAGAAATCATTGCTAATGGGTTTTCTTTCATAATTGCGAATTGATCCTAAACTTTCCAAAAGTGTATGATCGAAGAATTTTTAAATGTAATTCTTTTTTACATTTATGCTATTTTCTTCTTGTCTGGTCCTGTTAGGGGTATTTAGAATTGGTCCAAATTCAAATTATGATTGAAAAAAAGAGAAAAAGAATCCATGAACAATCCAATACAAATTCTCTTTTGAAAGAGCTTAGGTGTAGCTTAGGTTAGGTGTACCTCTGAAGGGGTATTTCTTCCGAGCAGATCCCTGTCTGTGCTGCCATGGAGCCCGAGTATTCTTGTTTTATTCTCAGTAAATTAAGGAGAGTGGTTTTACTAGCTCAGCCAGACACTTAATCAAGTAATGGCCCTCCTTACAAAACCCCTGCAGAAATGCTAGTTCATCAAGAGGAGCATTACAATATCTGAATGCAGTGCATGCTCTTACAAAGTTGCGGTGACCTGCTTGATGCGGCCATTGGCTCTGATGTGTTCGTTTTTGATACATGTATTAGTGAAAGCAAGGTTGCCATGTTGAACTAAAAACAATTATCGATGGTCACTCCACTGTCCTATACAGATATAAAGTATTGAGTATGAATTGCTCAGATGTCCTGTCTGTTTTCAAGGGTAATGGTGCAGTGGGCTCCTCCCCAGAAGACGGCTGCACAGATTTTGCTGGAGGAAACACTTATGTAAGATTTGATGTGCCCAAACCAAAGATTAAGCGGAGCTGGCCAGGCATCAAAGGTGTGATCGAATTTACAATACTTTAGGCCAATTTTATATATCACTCTTCATGCATGTTACAAAGAAAGTATGATCGATGTTACAATTCTAGCCTAAACCGATAAAAACAAAGATATTGTTTAAATACTACAAATTAATTAAGGCATAACATTATAATGTACAATATGAATTCATTATGAGATTTGCTTAAGATTATATTAAGGGTGTTATTGAATTAAAGGGTTATATTACCCAAAAATGAAAATTATCCCATAATTTACTCACACTCAAGCCAGCCTAGGTTTATATGACCTTCTTCTTACAGCCAAACACAATCGAAGTTATAATAAAAAAATATATATATCCTGGCTCTTCCAAGCTTTATCATGGGAGTGAATTATACCCGAGATTTTGAAGGCCAAACAAGCACATTCATCATAAAAGTAATCCATACAACTCCAGTGGGTTAATAAAGGCCTTTTGAAGCGAAGCAAAGCAGTTTTGTTAGAAAACTATCCATATGTATAATTTTAAAAACTATTATAAATGGCCTCTGGCAACTGCCGTAAGCGAATCTAGTTCTGGCGGAAGAGTGACCTCTGACCCAACGCAAGACGCATTGACGAACGAGTGCAAATGATACAGCAAAACAAAACACGGTCATGAGTTAGTAGTCTAAAATGAGATTACAGAGGATTTTGATATAAGAGAAGAGGAGCTTGAGTTTGCTGCCCAGCCCTATTTGGTTGAACCGTGAGAGGTGTCTAATCTCACCTAGTCTCACGTAGTCAGACCTTCAGATGAACAGCAGCTTTCATTGGCCAAGGACTGCCCAAGAGGAAGTTTGACTGAAATGTACCACAACCAATCAGAGTTCGTTTTGTCCCGCGCCACGTTAAGGGGGTGAAAATGTAAGTCAATGTCCCTTCAATAACAGACCAACATGCATCTAATAAATTGTTCATTAAGGAATTTTATGCAACTTTACTGCAACAATGGAGCCGCAAACTTCACATATATTTTGAAATCCAGTGTTTAGTTGATCCTGGTAAGCGATCATTGTAAACACGACAGCGTTCTTCTACGGGGGGGTTTGGCGTCACGGCATTTGTTTCCAGGCGGACCGTTAAAGAACGCAACACACACGTCTCCTGGACATCCTGTAATCTTCAACCAACCAGATGATGACTTCGAAAATCCTGAAGTGCTTCCAGTTAAGTGTGCCATATGCATCAGACATTCAGCCAACGGTCTGTGGGTGTGACTTCTGAGACTGAGACTCTCACCTAAGCTAACCTTACTCCTACATCCTACTCCAGTATTCAGCCGGAACTCCACTCGCGTACGGCTGTTGCCGGAAGCCAGTTATTATAGTTTATGAAGATTTAAATATGGATATTTATCAGAATAATACATTGCTTTGATCCAGAAGGCCTTTATTAACCCACTGGAGTAGTATGGATTATTTTTTATGATGGATTATGTGCTTTTTTGAGCTTCAAAATTTTGGGTGTTATTCACTCCCATTATAAAGCTTGGAAGAGCCAGGATATTTTATATATATATATATATATATATATATATGTGTGTGTGTGTGTGTGTGTGTGTGTGAGTGTTCATAATTTTTTCAGGTAATTAATGTTTCCAAAATATGTGCGCATTCCTAATTATCAAGAATTTGCAAATATACTATCATTCAAAAGTTTGAATGGTATGAAAAAAAAAAATTTCAGGATACTTTATTTAATAGAAAGTTCAAAAGAACAGCATTTATTTGAGACAGAAATATTTTGTAACATTATAAATGGCTTTACTGTCTCTTTTGAACAATATAATGCATCCTTGCTAAATAAAGACTGACCCCAAACATTTGAATGGTAGTGTATACTGTCGAAACCACCTAATTTTCATGTTATTGTGTACTTGAGCAGTGACCCCTTCCGTTGCAGACATGATCCTGCATCGTTACGTAGTTGCCCGGGTGATCTGGACTTACATGCTGTCTATTGCCGTCACTTACTTCATCACGTTGTGTCTTTTCCCTGGACTGGAGTCTGAGATCAGGAACGTCACACTAGGGGAATGGCTGCCCATCCTAATCATGGCCATCTTCAACATATCCGACTTTGTGGGCAAAGTATGTTCAGAGACATAATGGCATTATGGATTATTTGTGGTTTTGAACGTTCTTTGAAATCATCCGATGCCTAATCTTGTCTGTCCGTGTGTTTAGATCTTGGCGGCCGTGCCGTATGAATGGAACGGAACTCGTCTTCTCCTCTGCTCCTGTGTGCGAGTAGTTTTCATCCCTCTGTTCATCATGTGTGTGTATCCCGCCCAGAAGCCCACCTTCAGCCACCCGGCATGGCCTTGTGTCTTCTCTCTCCTCATGGGCATCACTAATGGCTACTTTGGCAGTGTTCCCATGATTCATGCTGCAGGCAAGGTGGCACCTGAGCAGAGGGAGCTGGCAGGTAAATGTATCACTCCATTTAGACTCATAGAGTATAAATGCTCAAGTCTATGCAGATGAACAGGTGCTTGTATGTAAGTGTAAGCCTTCAGAGACATGCATTTATAATCTCCTCTCTAGAGATGCAGTCATTAAATTTAGTTCATGTGATTTTGTCCCACAGGGAACATAATGACTGTGTCCTACATGTCTGGACTGATGTTGGGCTCTGTGGTGGCCTATGCTGCCTACAGTTTCACCGCTTCAGGCTCCATCTTCCACTCAGAGACTGGCTACAACTTCACCCAGGGGTACTAGTACCCTAGTCCAAGCCAAAAAAACATGTCTGTTCCTGTCATCAATCTCATCAGGCCACACTGTGTAGCAACTCTGCAGTTCCCATTAATCAGACCTCTGCTGCAGGCTTCTTTTGGCCCACCTGCAATGCTGTGTGCTTGTGAATGTAGACAAATAGATGAAGAAACAAGCTTTGACACTGTAAAGAGTTATATATGTGTTCTCAGTTGTGTTTTTTGTGAGTGTTTTCTTTATGTTGCCAAATGTTCTTTGACGGCGCTTTCGTGAACATGCCAAACGTTAGTTGTGTGGTGATAAAGATGTGAGAATCTGGGGTGAACAAGTTGTTTCTCCTGGTTTAATGTCGGACTCCACATTTTGTGGTGTTGTGTATGGTATTGACAGACAAACATGAACGTTTATGAGTCCATTCTGACAGGAGCGAGGAACTGTACTAGATGAGGGTCGTTATGTCTGAATGCATGTAAAAGGGATTTGCTGAAAAGAAAATCGTTGTCTTTTGAGTGCAATGTGGATACTGGACCTTTTTGCTAAAGCTAACTGAATGTAAACATCTCTAAATAAATGCTTCTTTTTTTCTTTTCTATTCTTCTTTCTTTCTTTCTTTTTTTTTTTAAATTTTCCTGCATTTTTAGTGAAGTTATCTTCATGTGGTCAAGTCACCTTTATTTATATAGAGCTTTAGACAATACAGATTGATTCAAAATAGCTTTACAGTGATGGAACTGGAAAATAATAATTCGCTGATGCAAGCAATTATGCGATAAAGCAGCTGTAAAAAGAAAATAGTGCCATTGTTCAGCTAAAGTCAGTTAAGTGTTGATTCAGTTCTGTTCAATAACTAAGTGGATTGAGTTAAATTCAGTTATAATGCAGCCCAGCCCAGTTCTCATCCAGTAGTGTCAGTACAGTCAAATCACTATTATTGCTGAACATTAAGTGTTCTAACTAAGCAAGCCAGAGGCGAAAGTGGCAAGAAACCCAAACTCCATTGGTGACAGAAATGGAGAGAGAAAAAAAAGAAAACTTGGGAGAAACCAGGCTCAGCCGGGGGGCAAGTCAATATTTCATCCAGTTGACATCACAATGACATCACGGTAACCAGAATACCCCTTTTCAAATGACAAAATCGTTAACATGAAAGATGAAACCTGGTTGTATTTTGCAGCTTTACCAATCTCTCTCTCTCTCTCTCTCTCTCTCTCTCTCTCTATATATATATATATATATATATATATATATATATATGTATATAAATTACAAAGAAATCATTGTTAATGAATATGGCTCCTTCCCACAAAATTTACATGCTGTAAAAAACAACTGACATTTTGAATAGTCAAGATTTGTATTTAAAGGGATGTTCACCCTAAAATGAAATGGTAACACTTTATTTACAGTGCCAGTTACACGTTACTACATGTACTTACCATAGTAATAATAATAATAATAATAATAATAACAGTAAATTATGCATAATTACAAATAACTAACCCTAACTGTAACTCTAATGTAAGTAAATTTATTAGTACTCAGTATTTATTTGAGTAATTGCAATGTAACTACGGCATTGTAAAATAAAGTGCAACCAACTGAACAGAATTTCTCAAATTCATGTTCACCAACATTAATCTACTAAATCCCCTGACTGCCTTGTCGGGCAAATTGGCGGATTCGGGGTTATGATTGGTCAGATCGGCTGTCAATCAAACTGGTCAATTCTGGCATTACTCACCCTCAAGTTATTCTAAACCTTTATGAATTTCTTTCTTCTGCTGAGCACTGTTAACTTCGATGGTGTGGAGGGGAAAAATACTATGGGGCCCATCAACTGTTTGGTTACTCATATTCTTCAAAACATCTTCTTTTGTGTTCAGCTGAAGAGGAAATCATACAAGTTTAGAACAACTTGACAGTGAGTGACCGTTTTCATTTTTGGGTGAACTATCCCTTTAAGCTTCACTTTTTCGAGATTTGTGTTTGAACTGTTATGTCACAAAGCATATTTGTTTGAATGTGAACATTCTCATTGTTGTCCTAGAGCAATTGTAAGCGATTTCTAGTGCTACATCCCACATCTACATACACGAGGTTCCCCCAAACACTGCTCGTTGAGGCATGGTTGCTAACAAGAGCGGTTATTTCCCCCCTTCATAGAGTCTAGGGCTGTCACAGGGACATATAAGACTTCTATAAAACATATTTGATATTTGTGATATCAATTAGATCGTGGAGACATTTTATGTGAGGTATAAAAAAGCCTGCTGCGTGTAAAGTCTTCAGGACAGCAGATGGCGCTGCTGCACAGCGTTTTCAAAACTGTCCGGTGTTCTTGGCAAACACTGATTTTTAGATCATTTTATCTTGGCTTCATTCGTTACTGATTCGAAGCTGAATGAACAGAAACGATAACTTAATATATAGCCTATACGCCACTGGTTTAACATTCTGGAGATCATCTTTACTGTAATGATGGGGTAACATATACGGTTGGTGGGATAATCAGCAAAATCCATTTAAGCACCAGACAATCTACACCGATTCGGTGAGGAAAAAGTGCAATTGGCAATCAAATTCTAGGCAGTCGATCCCTGTCTGCCTGGATAGCAGGCATAGTACTGATTTCCTCTTAATTTGGCTGAACTATTCTTAGCTAATACATTCATATAAAACCTGCTGGGTTGGTGTAAGCCCTTGCCCAATTATTTTTACTGAATATAATGACAGTAGCCATATTATTAGGTTTTAATTGCATGCAGCAGGGAAAGCTTATTTCCATACTTTAAAATATTTAGTCACTAGATTTTCAGTCCTTGTAGGCTACTACATGGCAACCTGAGGCTGCCCGAGGGCACGATGGTGACGGGAGATGCCAGTCACTCTAAAGTTTCAAATAGCAACCCTTAATGTTTTATTGACAGGTATAGTAGAGAAGGGACCATGTATGATATGGGCAAGAGAACTGACAAGACCAGATAAACTAAGACCATGTCAAAACGTGCATTAACCATTAATCTGTTCTTTACCAACTATCAACATACAACACTTTATTTTCACTTTATTCACATTTTATTTATTATCACTTTATTTCAACATACAACCGTTATTTAACCACCGCAACACGGGAGAATAATGAATAAATAATACTAGTAAAATTTCTCATGCTTGAGGATTTATCTGCTACCATTTTCCCACACACTCTTGTTTTCACCAAAACGGCTGAGCGGATATAGTACATTATGTATAGTAGTGTTGTAACCACTGTGGCCTAATTAACTCCATAGAGAATTAAAATAGGGTGTAGTCTTGGTTACAATGAGGCTTCTAATTTTGGTCTAGCCGCTGGAGGGTTTCTGGTGTCTAATAGTACAGTTCCTGAACATTTTTCACTCTGCTCTAGTTCTCTGGCGCTGTGTTTTGAGCAGCCTCCAAAACTCTAGAGGAGACGGATCAACTCGTTGAAAGTTAAACGGGCCAGGATGTGCCAACTGACATCCAATTCATCACTGGGAATCATCTTTTATCCTTTGTTATAATCCCACTTTGCTCCCTGTCCTCTAAACTGGATACACACCAATATAACAATGTCAGAAAAGTAAGTTTATGGGTCCTTGGACTGACTGTGAGAGGCTATTGCATTTAATTGACCCTTCGCAAAGCTCCGCCTCCTTTAGTTACTGTTGCTATGTCCGACAAGTCATGCGCTCTCACGCCACACATCATGTTTTCACGCCGTGAAAAATACATCGCAGAGTAAAGACGACACCGACAACACGTCGACAGACAAGACAGAGCAGGTCACTTTTGATATGAAACAGTTTCATATTTAAAATATTGTCATTTTTTTAAAGAAGTTTAAACAATAAATAGCGTATAGTGTCTCTTTAATGTGTCGTGACAGATGGCTGGAGCTCCTTCAAGCGGCTCGTGAACCAACATCTCTTTATACTAGTTCATTTATAGCATCAAATAAACATGAATCGACATCAGAAGGAATTTTGTTGTGAGTACACACAATTTTTCAACTTCACCAACGTTAATCTACTAACTCCCCTGACTGCTTTGTCGGACAAAATGGAGGATTCGAAGGGTCAATTTACCAATGAGAATCAAGTTTTATAAACTGCAGTGAAATAACTAATGTCTAAATAACACTTTTGGCCAGTAACAACTCAGAAACTGCCATCTGTCTCCTTGATTTAATATTATTGTCATTGTTCTGTTATCATTATTGTCACCAACTAGCTAGTTTACTATGTTTAAAAGATAATAACCCAATGGTATCGCATTGTAAATATGATACTTAAGAGTCCTTCCCTTGGGAAAGTAGGGGATTTTTATTTTTGTTTTCAAGCTTTGGTGGAATATTCTTGTTCTTTGTAGCGAGCTTCCCAGCGAGTCAAGGACATTGTCAAGGTTGCATTCATACACTTTCTCTGACACGCTCGTACTCGCGACTGCACAGTATCTAATAGCTGTTTTATCTGGTACAAGTGTCAGCACACTCAAGCAAATACTAGAGGTGTATGTGTTACTTTCCGCCAGGGACGATCCAATAAAAATGTGCACAGGCAATGGAGTTATTTTGCTTGAAGGTTAAACTCATGAAAAAGACATGTGAATGGTTTAAATTGCGAGTATGTCAGAGCGAGAGTCTCAGCCGTGACAGACATACTGATTACAAGGAGGTGCACTCTCAAGGGATGAAGCAGATCGTGAACATCTTACCATCGTACAACAATTTTTCCCCTCTGTGAGACCTCTAATCGAGACAGTGTTGAATGTTTAATGACATGCCAGACATTGTGGCCCCAATCTTATGACTTCTTAACCAGCAAGTGTACTGAGAAGTCCCTTTTTATACCGAGAGCTTTCTAATGATCATCATGTGAGGAAGTGATTAAGCAACAAATTACATATTCAACCCATTTGGGCTGACCAAAATTTAAAAAAATTACACTAGATTGCGTAAATTCATTGATTTATATTTTATTTATTTTTTATTTTTCTACTCTGCATTGCAATTTTACAAGTATGCATACAGATACATTTATAAACTGCCGGTCCAATGATTTTTCTTTTGTTTAATGTCATGTTAGAATGATTTTGAAGACACTGAAAAGTCAGCTTTGACATCATAGGAATACTTTTTTTTTTTTTTTTATATTTTCATTAAAAAAACACGTTATTTTAGATAATATTTCACAATACTGCTGCTTTTACTGTATTATTCGTCAAATAAATGCAGCCTTGGTGATTATAAGAGATTTTTTTTTTAAAAAAACATAAAAATTTTTTAATTGTTCCAAACTTTTGGTTGGTACCTATATATTAGACATATGTAATGAGACAGTAACCAAGTATTGGGACATATGACATAAAATTATAAAAGGCAGTTTCTATTTCAAGTTACTCTATGTAACCCAATTGCTATAAATTATGCCATAATATACTTATTATGCTATTATTATTAATGTAAAGCTGCTTTGCCACAATTTGCTTTGTAAAAAGCGCTATATAAGTAAAGGTGACTCGACTTGACTATAAATTAGAGTGCAAAAAAACAATTGTATTTACCCAAATACACTTTGATATTTCTATAATAACAATTTACATTTTAGAGCTGTCGGAACGGATGTAGCAGGGAATCTGAAAAGTAGCTCTGGTTGTGGGTAAAGTGACTTAAAGTTTGTTGCACAGCAAAGAAATGAATTGACATGGATCATTTAAAACTGCAGACCAATCAGCGGTTGCAAAACCAAAGGGGGAAAGCTTTATTTGTCCATCTTCTCTGATAAAATGTCCAATATTCATCAAACCACGTTCTTCTCCGTACTGCACAACCAAGAAAAGATTCTTCCACAAGACATATTTTCACTTTAAATTTAGATTTAAACATATTAAACTAAATTACCTTAAGATTCATTTGGAAATGTTGGATTCTTGCATTTAAAAAGGTGGCAGCAGCTTCAGCCTTGCATTCTTGGTCAATGCAATTTTAAAAAGCACGCGCAAATATCCACTTTGGAAATTCCAGAAACTTTTGGCGTACTCATTTAAGCATACTACGAAATAGGACACACTATTTCTAGTATTGCATGCTGTTGAGAACGCATATGCAAATCGCGCTGCAGTCACAGTCTAGAGTAATTTTCGACTTGGCCAGCAGATGGGGTGCTTCTGTTGTATGTTGGGTTAGAATTGTGAGAGCAGCACATTCATTTCCATGTTGGCTGGTTTTAAGTTATTGTACAGTCAGGGCTCTTGTAATAGCCACTTGTGGGAGCATGAATTATCATGACCCAGTTAATGGCAGGGATACAGGAACTGTAATAAGCAGACTGGGAAGCTTACATTTGACACAGCTGCTCCAGACGGTGCTAAGAGTCGGACATGACTGCGAAGGTGCTAATGTGGCTACACTAGATGACTCATAGAACAGGAGAAACATGGGCAAAGACAGATGCAGCTGAAACTGAAGACAAAAACACATTGTTTAAGAACTAGCATGGATTTCCATGCTGGTACAGGCTAGTTTATGCTGGTTATAGCTTATTTTCAACAAACAAGGACCAGCATCCCAAAGACAAGGTGGTTTTCAGAGTTGGGGTAAAGCATTACAAGTAGGCCTAATGTGAGTTGCGTGGTCAGATTACTCTTTCCAGGTAACTAGTGAAGTAATGCATTAGCCTACACATAAAAAATCATTATAAATATGAGTTAGTTTATCAAATAAGTAATGCAAGTTACTTTGTTTTCCCATTTATTGACTGACAGCTCTCCTGTCCCCATGCTGAGAGAAATCTTGAGCAATGCTGCCTTCACGTGCTCTCGGAATTATCATAAAATACGCATTTCCTAGGTAAAGATTGCATGAACGCCCTACCATTTCGACTTCAGAAGTGGGAATTATCACATTTCCGATATCATGTGAAGGCAGCATAAGCGCAGAGATAACATTATTGTATTCTAGACGCATGCATTTACTTGTCTCACTTGCACAAAAACAGATTTTCTCAAAATGAATAAAAACAGTGAAATGCTAACTCGGAATATTATGCAAACCTGCAATAATTGAATATGTTAAAGAACAAATATACTTTATGTATTTAATCTCACTTTATTAACCACTGTTTTTGCTGTTTTGACCTTTGATTAACCAATTTTTTTTTTTTTAAATAATCGTTAACTTTCCTTGTGGTTTTAAATATTTTTAAAAATAATTAATATAGAGTTGTTTGTGGCGGGGAAAATTAAATGCAACGTGAGGTGATGTCACAGTCTTGTTGCATTCTGGTATATGGATCTGCCTGAAGTGTACATATGAAGTAGACTCGCTTCCTCAGTCAAAACTGAGGGTGAAAGCGAGGGTGTGTCATATAAACTTCCCTTGTCCACTTCACGAAGTGGAACGCACTTCAAAATGGCGGCAGGAATTCCCCCAATCGAAGTACTTATGGAAGTTCGCGAGTGCGTGTCTAAAAGTGGAGTGGAACGCAGCCAAGAGTGTTGCATTTTCTTCTTCTGTGACCTAGAATTGCAGCCCATCTGAAAGGTTTGCTTAAACTGGGCCCTCTACTGTTGTGAATTTGCATTTCTTTCAGCCTGAGGCTTATTCATTTTAATTTTGGCATGAAAGGGCCTTTACATTTGACAGATATAGAGCTTTTGATTTGTTTTTTATTAAAAAAAAATGAAAAAAGCAAGCTGAGCCTAGGTTTACTTTTCAAAAAAGTAACCTAGTAACGCAATTAGTTTTTTTTTTTTTTTTTAGGAGGTAATGCAATATTGTTACATTACTTTTAAAAGTAACCTTCCTCAGCACTGGTGGCTTTCAATGCTTGCTTTTTCTTTCTTTCTTTATTTATTACATGATTTGTTTAAAAAATAGATATTAGAAAGACTATGAATATGTTAACAGTGATTAAAAATAAAAAAGTAAAAACAGTCATTTCTGAGACAGTGAAACAAATTAATTTGTTGCTTCAGAGATATTCAAAAGTGATTGACAATGTGTTTTTGCTCTTTGATTTCACAGTGACAGAAGTAACAGAGGAATCACACTAGAGACCACATGCTGGCTCTGTTTTCTTTTCTTTTTTATTCTTTTTTTCTGTGAAAGCGCCGCATCCTGCCTTTCTATTTCTGGATTATGAGATAAGCACAGGCAAAAGATCCACTTTGAGCAGCAAATGCAATCAGGATTATGATTGTGTTACATGGTACTGAATACAAATTGAGTGTCATGATTATAATTCGGGTTCCATCCATGTATTCGCATGCTAAACCTCTTTTACGGTTAAAAGTGGTACGAACTTGATTTGGGATATCATTTATGAACCTCTTTTTTTATAACACACAAGGCATTAGCTGTAGTTTACGGGCTTTTGGTGAAAACCAGGCTTATACGGGATTAGGCATTTACTTTTGTATGGCTTCAGTGGCAGGTTATGGATTGGATTATGATTTGACAGGAAGAGACAGAGGTACAGATTAGTATGACCTCAATTTTCATTCACACATGCACTCAATATGGGATTGAATTTCAGATCAGGTGTTACACGGGGAGCTTTTTGCTAATCTAGGCTAGTGTCTGGCAGTGTTGAATGAATGCGCTGGTGTCTGCAACATTACTGAGCATGTCCATTTATCCCGCAATTTCTCTGGGCCAACTTTTTTTTTTATCTGCTATTGGTACTTATTATTTTCAAGTCCATTTTCAAAGCATTTTGTGGAACCAGAACCATGTGAAATATGTTCCCTCGAGAAAAAGAAAATTGGTTTCCCATCAGCTCTCAATATATGGTCGTTCTCCATTTTACAGCTACCCAGCATGACTCCACTGAAATGGCTGCTGGTAGGATTACTGCATTGTGTCGAAAAAGAGAGCATATAAACCTTGTGACGTCATTTTTGGTAAGCCAGCATTCAGTGAAAGTCATTTTTTGAATTGAAGCTGTGCTGTAACTCTTCTCCAGTCAGGCTTCACAGTTGAGTACAAATGCGTTTTATTGTTCTATAAACCTGGTTTGTCAGGACAACCACTGTTCTCCTCTTCCACTAACGGCTTTCACAATGTACAATGCACTGTGTGCTGTAAGAAAACTCGTATTTAATTTCTTTTGAATGAGTCAGTGAAAAACTTTAGCTGCTGAGGTAACAATTGGGCAGTTTTGTTATTAGAAACAATTCTCTGTACAAAAGGAAAGTGATCTGGATACTGAAACATTATAACACAGCTCCTACATGCAATATTTTACATTATAATAGTTATAAATTGTTTATGTATAGTTTTATATTAAGTAAACTTTCCCCTTGTACAAAAAAAGCCAATTTCTCTTAAGGATTTCTCTTATAGGATTAAGGCCCAGATAGAAAAGTTCCTTTTATAAAAATAAAAAAAACTTGTTCAGCCAGGGCTGTTTAAAACTCCCAAAATGATCTTCATTTGGCTTGATTTTCATCACACCAGTTCATTCTTCGATTTTGCTTTAAGTGTACCAGGGACTTTATAACACAGAAATACACAAATTAAAAATGTAGATATTTTAGAACATATATGTATAGTTTGTAAAGATTGTCTGGATAAAATGCCTCTATACCAGTGTTTCTAAAACCTTTTTACACCAAGATCCATTCCAGCCTGGCCCCAAGATTTGTTTTCTAGATGTTCATGATTTACTGTATGAAGTTTAAGGTTGTCTAATTTTGAATCTTGAGTGCCCCTATAGGAAGTTGGCTGAGGCCTGGTCCCGGCCCCCTGGTTGACAACAACTACTCAATACATCATGAATAGGAATTTCAGTAAAATCTTTTCAGGATTTTAAAGCTCATATATTTCTCATGTGGTTTAAGTATCCTGAATACAATACTAGAATATTTATACTAGATTTTTGATGACACAATTTCCAAAAAGAACTCTTTAAAATGTATCTATAAATCAAATAAACCTATATATTCAGTAGATTTTGATAAAATTCCTTAGGAATTTGTTTTTTTTTTTTTTTTGACCTTAAGGATCCTTTTAAACAATTCTTGTAAGAACAGCAATGATTTGAATCTTGACAAACGCTCTGTTCAAAATAAGACAGCCAAGTCATAGGAGTATTTAGATAATGTTGTTTCACTGAATACAGCTATAAGGCACAGCAATTCAGAGAGCTTTGGATCTTGTCATGCGAATTGCAGGGTGCGTTTCAATATCCAAGCCACATTTACTGTCACTATAAAGCACCCCCAAGGATGTCTAGGATGCCTGTAAAAAATTGCATCCGTCAATGCTCCACTCAAGCAATCACAAATCCAGGAAAAACGGTTTGACAGCAAGGACATGGGTGCAGGTTTTTGTAATAAAACATGTTGATTGAATCTGTGCAAAATTATAAAAAACATTCTAAGCTCTTCCAGAAGATGGGATGGCTTCTGTTTGCCATGCTCCATGGCTTCTGCTTTGTTAAAGGCCATGAAGGCTGGGCTGGTATGACCCAGATTTGCAGACAGCTGT
The DNA here is from genome assembly GCA_037194245.1 of Opsariichthys bidens. Classification (NCBI taxonomy): domain Eukaryota; kingdom Metazoa; phylum Chordata; class Actinopteri; order Cypriniformes; family Xenocyprididae; genus Opsariichthys; species Opsariichthys bidens. The sequence goes on along the minus strand of CM074277.1, from coordinate 13,128,485 downwards.
TTCTATGCATTGGACACACCCCAGAGAGCACAGGAGATGGAGCCATTAGAAATTAAAAGGAAACAAAGTGCCATCAGCCTGGCTGGGCTTGAAATAGCATACATGCTTTACTGTTCCTTCCAACCAATCCTTTATTCAGGTTTTATAATTTTATTCTCCCTACACAGCTGGGTCTCTCGTTTTGGAGAAGGGGTGCTGGTAACAGCTTATTTGGACAGAGCCAGAAAGCTCATAAGGCAAAATGAGTAATGAAGGTTTCTACCCATGTGGTATGACTAACATTTTAGAGACATTACATCCTTAGAGGAAAAACACTGCTTGCATGTAGGATTCAAACATGGCAAAGGCTGCTTCACGATGCTGTAGTAAATGTGTTTGACAATCAATCCCTGCAGACATGAGCTGCAATTATATAATGTGCTGCTCGAGTTTAGAACTACACAATGCCGAAGGTCGGTGAAATGTGTGGTTTGCGTTCATCACACATGCCACATTTGAAGCGAGAACTTTATTATCCAGCTGACATGCTCACTACTGCAGCCCAGCAGAACAATTATGACTGTGATAATGCTTTTGTACAAGTTCTATAAACTAGGAAACTAGAAGTTAATACCGTAAGAAAAACCTGTGAAATTTACAGTAAAAAATGGTAGCTGTGGTTGTCAGCAAAATTTATGTTTTACAGATTGACCTTAATAAAAAACATGTACTTCATTAACTGAAGTAGTTCCATATTACTAAATACTGTTTTTTACTTTAATAATGTTGACAGCCACCAAATCACAGGTGGTAAGAAGAAAGCCACAAGGTGAATCAATAGCTTTTACTCAAGCTGAGGTAAATACACAAGCTGACACACACACAAACACAAAACACTGTCATGCTATCTCACAACACTAAAATAATGCAATAAATATTCTTTAAACAACATAAAATGTAACATGCAACCCTATATAACTGATTAAAAAAACTAAGAAGAAACAGCTGTTTTTATGTTTTTGAGTTGTTTTTGATTTTTGGGGGAAAAAAACATAAAATTTGTCACACATATCAATTTATTGATTTTCTCTGTAAATTATAATATGAGTAGGTCTTTTTCTCTTCCAAAAACTGCATATTTTATGTATTTTACTGTAAAATTACATGAAATGTCCTATTAGATCTATTACAATTTTTCTGTATAGAGTAAGGGCCCTTTTATCAGGTTTTTACTGTAGCATTTTTATCATTAAAATTACACACAAATTAGACACAATATTGGCAATTATGTTTTAATTTTTGCTTTGTCAATAAAAGTTAGAAACAAAACTACAAGAGAATGAACCGTTGAGTCTCCAGCCGAGACACAGTAGCATTTCTATTCCAAATGAATCAGAGGTTATGTCCAAAATCACCCCATTCAATCCCATAGTGCACCTCAATAATGAGAGTAAAACCAATGTACAATATGAGGATCATGACTAATGAATTCCAGCGTTTTGCCAGAAGATGCATCTGCAGCAGTTCCAATGCACTCAGTGTCCTATTTCACTCACTTGGTCATTCATTCAGTCAACTGGAGTGTATGGAATGTTGTATGATGGTATTGGCTGATTTCAGATACAGCCAGTGAATAATTCAGTGACTCAGTCATACGCATACCATAGATATTTCGGAATTCAAAGCAGCCATAATTATTCACTTCAATCAAAACACAATGCAAAATGAATCTGCAGTGGTCAGGTGGTACAGCAGTCATGTTGCACGAGTCAGAGCTCTCAAAACTTTCCGAGTTAATTCAGATTTTTGTACACAACAGATGTTTTCCAGATAAAACACTCTTTTACAGATATCTTGGAGATGTAAATGCACTGCCTGTCACTTGTTTAGCTCCTGAATGAATCGGTTGGTGAAAACAAAGTATTTAATGTTGTTTATATGTCTATATGATTTTAATATGCTTTAAGACAAGTCAACACTATTGCTGAGTATTTTCTCTTTAAAACTGCAGTGATCTAAAGACAAAACGAACAACTTTGTAACCAATCTTGTCAACATGCCAGTGGTTTTAGCATATCATTAATCTATGACTGCTCTGAAGCAAGGGAGTCTCAAAAGAAGTCAGGTTATCCCGGTATATTTTTCTCTTTATATTAAAAATTGGGTAATTTAGCAATATAGCTGGGATATGATGTATATTACGATGTTATTATGAACTATGCCTTTCTCCACTGACGTTCTGAGTTTTTCAAAGTGTTTCTAAGAATGCTGATTTTTAGAAGACAGCTGTCTAACTCACAAATGAGAACATGGTTTGTGTAACATTAGCAACACAATATTAGCTGTTTGAAGGATAATCATATTAATCACCGTTATGTGACCAACGTTGTAAAAAGCGATACCACTTTACAGCGTTTACCTCAGTAAGTTGACCAAGTGGATCTCTGAGCTCAGAGTGGAGGCGGAGCTAATTAGCATATTCATATTCTAATTGAAGCAAGTGTGTAAAGCTATTTTAAAGCATGAAGAATTTTTTTCTCAGAAACAAATGTTTAACTACGTCATTTTGGTGATCAACGGTGAGTTTTAAGGGATAAAATTATTGACTACAGGCGAACTTTAAATGAGTGATTCAATGACTTGGCGGTACTTAACGCCACATAGTGAAATACCTGCAGAAAGAAATCTCTACTTTTCTGGATCGCTCACACAAAAATAGAGTGAAAAGTCTTGGCTATTTTGCTCTGTATGTAACAGCACTTTTGAAGAAACAAAAAGGTAGGATCTATTATAATAAATCTTAATCAGATATAAGTTATCATGACTAATGTGACTAATGTGTAATGAGTCTTTATAAAAGGCAATGCAATTTCTCGACATACAGCAAAGCAGTATGGAAACCATCTGAAAGTGTTGTTAGCAACATGCACATATTTCCTGAGCATTAGCACGACACCGTCAGCTGGATATAGATCATCTACAGTGACAGTTTCATTAAAGTCTTTCAAACATTTGTCTCTCATTCTTGTAATATGAAGTTGCTTTTGTGCCAAAGCGGCAAAGCTTCTCTCTCATCTGCTTGCACTTGTCTACTTTGTGAAGTGACACAAGCAGCTGCATCTGGGCGCCTTTTCAGAGGAGGAAGCCGATACTCACGATGTCATGATTAAAAGAATGCTGAAAAGACCGAGTGTAACTGTAGGTATTGTTTGGCGTGCTAAGTCTTGGCTCCCGGGGTGAGCTGTGGTTTTCATGCCCAGAAATGGCTTGCATGTTGCGGTTGATAGAGGTTGACGCCCGCACTCCAGAGGCCTCAGATTCACTGACGACGAAAACCACACACACACACACACACACAGGTAGATGAAAATGCCGTGTGGGTGCATTCAGTATGAGACAGTGCATATTAACAGGAGTTTGTTTTTGTCATGCTATGCTATTTTTGCACAGTCGCTAACAAACTTCAAAGCCATTTCCATGCTGGGTTTTTGCAGGGTACAATGTGCATTGCACTTTGTTAAAATTCTCATGAGAGTTGTTTTGTTGCATAAAACCGAAGTTCCTGTAAAAGGAAAAGAAAAAAAAAATTATATATATATATATATGAACATGACGATTACTGTGATGCAGTAATGACTAAAACATTAATTGCAGCTGATTTTAAAGCCATTATTCTGTTTCTGTCAAGCTTTATGCTTCCTTATATTTCACGACATATTTATCAAACCAAAAAAAACAAACAAACCCTTGATCGTGGTCCGAAGCAGTGAAATATTAATATTTTATATCCCTAATGCATACACTTGATATTTTTCAAATCCATGCAGGTTTACAGAAATTTAGGCATCCATCATCCCGGTCATAGTTTCCAAGAGATCAATAATGCAAAATGACACTTTATATGCAGGCTCAAAGCGAAAGCCTTCCATTTTCTGTGTGATTTATTTCTGTGCTAGAAGCTGTCACCTTCCATCACAGCAGCTTTTATCACTAAATAAAAAGCTGTGCTATAAATCGCTGACATCGTGGGTCATTGTATCACAATGCAGTGACTCTCAAGCTGTGCCACAGCAATCCTGCTCTTCATCTGACCAATTTATTCAAAGCATCAGGCCTTTATTTAACACGGAAGAGGTCAGATGACCTTCCGAGGTAGGTGCGCCTGGGTTAATGGCAAACAGCTGAAGCACATCACATTGTATTTCCCAGAATGCATGGCCAGCTACACTTACCATCCAGCTCTGAGTCACCTTCATGCACATAAAGACAATTGTGCATCACGGTAGCACAAAATCAATAATGTGTTTTTGTTGCTTTATGGGTCATTTTGATAAACATTCATTTGTGGCACAGTCTTTGATTGCATCACTTGAAAACGACATAATATTTGTGTTGAATGTTTACCCTTTTATACCTATCTTAGAATGTAGACCGAGGTTGGCTAAAAAAAGTCCACATCTGTTAAGATTTACGTACTGCTCTTTTATTACTGCCAAGCATTTATAACCATTGGCATTTATAATTAGTAATTTAATGTGACTAAGTTCCCATAAACTGTTTATTTACGATGCTATGCTGCATTCTGTAGCCGTCTTAATCTACTGTGTATTGACACACAAAGCAAATCCATCAATGGTTTCTATTGTATGTGATTGATGACATGAAGCAAAATGAGAGTAAATGAGCAAGACTGATGGAGTTCAGTAACAAAGCAGAAAATGACTGTCATTTGTCCCTCTTCTATTATGGATCAATAGGCATACAATGAATTCTGAAAATGTCATAGGAGGGTTTTGTTCCACCGCTTGTTTGTCATGGCTTTCATTACCAAATAAAATATTCTTTGCACTGCTGATGACTGCTACCAGCCGATGAACACTTATATTGCATCTCATGCTCCATTTTTTAGGGTCTGCTGATAGTATGTTCCCCTTTTCAACCCTAGTCAATGCTACAGTCAAAACTACTTCATCTGCAATCTTGAGTGTGGGAAACTTTAGCAACGACATGCAATGACACTGGCAAATTAAAGCAGTTTAAAGGCAATAACAACATGTTTTTGAGGTAAATTGAATTATAAAACTGTTGCAGAAACTCTATCCCAGTGTAAATGGTCTACATATGTAACTAATCATCGAATTCATATCATAAGCCATTATAAGATGATTCCCAACCTCATATTATTGTACGAAAACATATAAGCAGCAGCGGCAGAGCTTGTGTTGTATCTGTGAATCTGTGAAGTGCCTGGGAGTAGGTGAGAATTAAAGAAATATTTCACTTTCAGGTTAAGTCTCATTAAACGACAAAATTATAGTGCTTATTAAAGATTCCCAAGTTTAATATTTAACATTTATTTTTAACTCAGTGTTTTATGCAATTGTTGAGCAATTATTTGTGTGCTGTTGTAAACTTGTTTGCCATTTTAAAATTTCTTTTTTTCCCTTTTGAATTAAAGGGTTCTGTCACTTAATTCATTACTCTGTCAATTAATGACTCTGTCAATTAATGACTCTGTCATTAATTACTTACCTTTATGTCTTTCCAAGTCCCAAGTGGTTTAACCTCAGTTTTCTGAAGTGACGCGAGCACTTTGTTTTCATAAAAAAAACCTAATTTACCACTTTATTTACAAAAGATTAATCTCCAACTGGCGTTCAAGAGAGCACCACAACGCATGCGTGTTGCGAGCAGACTCGTGCGCCAAGACAACACGCATGCGCGAGTGTTCACGAAAGCTCCACGACTCATGAGTGTTGTGTTGACGCGGGGGTAGACGCTGTGACGCGAAAGCCTGTTGGAGATTAATTTTTTTTTTTTTAATAAAGTGGTAAAATATATTTTCAATTTTATTTTGTTGGACAAACAAAGCTATGGATGCCCGTTCCCGCCACTGTTGAGAAAAAAAAAATTCCGTAAGTCATAATAATGAGAAACTTTCTCATAATAATAACTTAACATCTCATAATAATGACTTAGTATCTCATAATAATGACTTAGTATCTCATAATAATGACTTAGCATCCTTACCTTAATCAAAAAAATTTTTTTTAGAAACTTTTCTCATAATAATGACTTAACATCTCATAATTATGACTTAGTATCTCATAATAATGACTTAACATCTCATAATAATGACTTAGTATCTCATAATAATGACTTAGTATCTCATAATAATGACTTAACATCTCATAATAATGACTTAGTATCTCATAATAATGACTTAGCATCCTTACCTTAATTAAAAAAAAAAAAATTTTTTTTAGAAACTTTTCTCATAATAATGACTTAACATCTCATAATAATGACTTAGTATCTCGTAATAATGACTTAGTATCTCATAATAATGACTTAACATCTCATAATAATGACTTAGTATCTCATAATAATGACTTAGCATCCTTACCTTAATCAAAAAAATTTTTTTAGAAACTTTTCTCATAATAATGACTTAACATCTCATAATAATGACTTAGTATCTCATAATAATGACTTAGTATCTCATAATAATGACTTAACATCTCATAATAATGACTTAGTATCTCATAATAATGACTTAGCTTCCTTACCTTAATCAAAAAAAATTTTTTAGAAACTTTTCTCATAATAATGACTTAACATCTCATAATAATGACTTAACATCTCATAATAATGACTTAGTATCTCATAATAATGACTTAGCTTCCTTACCTTAATCAAAAAAAATTTTTTTAGAAACTTTTCTCATAATAATGACTTAACATCTCATAATTATGACTTAGTATCTCATAATAATGACTTAGTATCTCATAATAATGACTTAACATCTCATAATAATGACTTAGTATCTCATAATAATGACTTAACATCTCATAATAATGACTTAGTATCTCATAATAATGACTTAGTATCTCATAATAATGACTTAACATCTCATAATAATGACTTAGTATCTCATAATAATGACTTAGTATCTCATAATAATGACTTAACATCTCATAATAATGACTTAGTATCTCATAATAATGACTTAGTATCTCATAATAATGACTTAACATCTCATAATAATGACTTAGTATCTCATAATAATGACTTAGTATCTCATAATAATGACTTAGCATCCTTACCTTAATCAAAAAAAAAATTTTTTTTAGAAACTTTTCTCATAATAATGACTTAACATCTCATAATAATGACTTAGTATCTCATAATAATGACTTAGTATCTCATAATAATGACTTAGTATTTCATAATAATGACTTAGTATCTCATAATAATGACTTAGTATCTCATAATAATGACTTAGTATTTCATAATAATGACTTAGTATCTCATAATAATGACTTAGTATTTCATAATAATGACTTAGTATCTCATAATAATGACTTAGCATCCTTACCTTAATCAAAAAAAATTTTTTAGAAACTTTTCTCATAATAATGACTTAACATCTCATAATAATGACTTAGTATCTCATAATAATGACTTAGTATCTCATAATAATGACTTAACATCTCATAATTATGACTTACCATCTTTAACTTAATAAAAAAAATAAAAAAGTTTTTTTTATTAAGTTAAAGATACTAAGTCATTATTATGAGATACTAAGTCATTATTATGAGAAAGTTTCTAAAAAAAAAATCAAAAAATTTTTTTGGATTAAGTTAAAGATACTAAGTCATTATTATTAGATACTAAGTCATTATTATGAGAAAGTTTCTAAAAAAAAAATCTAAAATTTTTTTTTTATTAAGTTAAAGATACTAAGTCATTATTATGAGATACTAAGTCATTATTATGAGAAAGTTTCTAAAAAAAAAAATCTAAAATTTTTTTTTGATTAAGTTAAAGATACTAAGTCATTATTATGAGAAAGTTTCTCATTATTATGACTTACGGAATATTTTTTTTTCTCAACAGTGGCGGGAACGGGCTTCCATACAAAGCACTTGCTTGGCTTCAGAAAAATTATGTTTCTATGTTAATGACAGAAATTTAATTTTTAAACCAACCTGATTGGCACACTCCGGTCTTCCCTATAAGGTTAAAGAGGTAACTGATGGAAAATGGGCAGAATTGCTCATAGCATTTATTTAAATAGCCATAGCTATTTTCCCCCAAATAATATTACTTTATTCAAAAGCCTGTTTGCTTAATTCACTGTGACATCCACTAAAACGCCACGATAGATGAGCAACTGAGATAAAGCATGTTTTTCCCCTGAAACTCAGCCTCTATCTTCAAAATTGTGCACGTCTATTTACTGTTACGTTGTTCCCATGACTTTAATAGCAAGTTTTCAACCATCATCATCCTCAGAACACAGTGCCAGCTTTGTACTATTTAAAGATGGGAGAAACGAAATGCCTGAACTTTCTGATTTTGTGTACTATTCATTATATTCCCTTTGTATCCTGCAGCTGTTAAAAAGTAACAAGATCTGCACACTTTTCCCCCCATCACCACAGATAAAGCAAAATAATTTCCCCATATCACGGAAACATGCGTCCCAGAAGTTCAAAGATCCAAAGGCATAAAAAAGATTTAAATCAGAAGCACTATAGGAACATAAATATGCACTGATTATATTCTACAATCTCATCTATAATCCACATCAGGAGGCGTGTAATCAGCCAGTCTTTCAGTGAGGTTTGTTAAATAAATAAAGAAATGACTTTAAAATGACATTGTTCTCAACTCCGAAGCCCTAAAGTACTCTTTTGATATTAAGGTTTAATTGCAGCTCTGATGTGCATCAGATCAGAGTGTTATTTGCATATAACAAAACACAAACGCGCATAAACAAGATCATTACAGCAATAGTACATTTAATCTCACTATTAAGCATCAGAACCCAAGCACACTTACGAGGGGGAAAATGGCTTAAAAAGCCAAACTATCGTGATATGTTTATGATCACAGAGCTTAAATCAAAGGACGTCAAGGGACTTCAAACACTCCATGCTGTATTGTGAATAATGGATGGTCAGATATGTCGCAGCCTCTTGAAACAGCGGGGGGGGGGGGGGGGTGAACATTGTGGCAAGATGACAGAAGTGTTGCATGAGGGCCTTATTTCCCCACGCCGAGGACGGAGTGTCATTTGTGTGCAAACTCAGCCAAAGCTCTAGGGGAGAAGATGGACTTATATTCTGCTCTGGCAACAAAATTCTATTCTGACTGACACTTGAGGACCAGAAGTCAGTAGAAGCTGGCAGAAAAAAAGAGCGGGAAGGTCATGGGAGGTCAGGCATACAGGGTTATTGGGGAAGAGCTCATGTATGTGCGTAGTTCGGCTCTGGCTAAAAACGTCTGAAGCATTGCCCTTCTGAAAGTCTGCATCTCGACTACCGAGGTACACTGCTGGTTTGTGATGAACCCGGCGATAATACAAAGCCTGAGTTAATTAAAAATGTCAAACGCTCTCCCACCCACATTGAACGCCCCTTCAATAGGGCCTGATTTGAACCGCGTTTAATTTTTCATTGAAATAAGTTTAATTTCCTGAAAGCTCTCTCTGACCCTCAGAGTCAGATAGACGCTTTGTGTCAAGTCCCTGATTGGATTTCACTGGAAATGTTTAAGCCACAACAACATTCTTATTCACAACGTTTCTTTGCAGAGGAAGATTAAGGTTTTACAAGTGGATTTGCTGTAGTCCTTGTATTAAAGCCTGGAAACTAAGAAATATTTTGAAAAGTAAGTCATCAGAGTTAAAGATGAATTTCTCTCTCGTAATAGACAGCATGTTATAGTGTGTTTTACAGTCTTTATATATTCGATTTTTTCCTATATTATATTCTATCAAAGGACTTATTTCTTAAGTTATATCAAAAATAAAAAATGTCCTTGTATGAAAGTCAAAAAATGCACTGTAAAGTTTTGATGACTTTTAGTGCTGTCAAATGATTGATCATATCCAAAAAAGTTTGTTTGAATATATGTGTGTTAATATATAAATACAATACATTTTTGTTAAATATATACATGCATATGTGTCTATTTACATATACATAATAAATATACACAGTAAACACAAACTTGTATTTTTGATCCGATTAATCACGATTAATCCTTTGCAGCACTAAAACATAACATGACTGCCATTAACAGCTTGTCATTTTTTTCATCACTGTTCAGGAGAAACAATGCTAGTTATTAAAAACAATCATTTACAATAAATACAATCATTTTGAAAATTAAACAGCATATTGTCTAAAAGCAAAAAGGCTTGAATAGACTTTTTTTAAGGCTTTAAACACATATCAGAGGATAAAAAAAGATAAAAAAAAAATAAATAAAACAATAGTAGAAAAGAAACTTTTCACTAATATTAAAAAGTATGTCTTAAAAAATGGTTATAAATAGTAAGCCCTTATAAGTGTATATCCAGATACAGTGGATTATTTCCATTTTTTCATATTATCTTTTTAATGATTTTGCTTTTACTATTTATTTTTCCATAGTTACAATTACCCCAACAACTGTTAATGAGTGAAAGCTCAAATTCAGTATTATGAAATTCTTATTACAAGTCTGTAGTTTTTGTCACATTTCTTGAACCAGAAGTTGGCAGCCAAAAGCAAGTAGTCTGTGAGTTATCAAAGAAAATCTTTCATAAGAAAATGAACTCGCCTTGATTTCCTTTTAAAATAAAAAAAGACTATTATTAGATCTAGTCAAATATGCACCACGAATATCACATCTCACTGTATGATTTGATACGTAATCCTTTTTTTTTGTGTGTGTGCATTTAGATGAGTCTGGTCTGCCGGCCGCTCTCTTGTCACTCACAGACAGACGCTGCACAGGAGAGAGAGCAGTCTTACAAAAGGCAAACAAACTCATGAATAAAAGAGCCATGAATATATGTGATGGTGTAAAGTGGGTTGGGACACGCTGGCTGGAATGTGAATATCCTGGGGTACATTTGATCCAGCGCCCATAGCAGACAGTGCATGATGAATGTTGCCCAAAGAGAATTAAAAGCTGTCATAGGAGCGGCCCACCACACTGAGATTAAGCCCCTGAAGGGCTCGACATCCTGGGAAGGTCTCTGAGCTCTGTGGCAGGTTGTCTCACTCGCCTGTCAAGCGCTGAGTTGTCACTGCCTATAACACCGAAGGCACAGGAAGGCAGAAAGCTACATTCCCTGAGGATTTCTATTAAGGATCCCTAAAAAAATGTGAGTCTGTAAAGCACAATAAATTCCACATCCAGATAAATGCTATTCAAAAGACGAGCAGATTTTCTCTTAAGTAGCGTTGACGTTTTGCTGAAGAGTTCTCTAAGCTGTTTATTTACCTTTTGATGCACTGAAGTATTTTCCCAGTAAGCAGTTGTGCCTCCATAAAGTGTAGATAAAGCCGTAAAGTAGATTACATCTGCCCCAGGCGACCAATGTAACGCATTTGTGTGACTGAAATCATAGACATAGGTAAACTACTGAAATAAAATATGTGCGACTGAACTCAAGGGCATCGTTTTAACTTGTGCATGCTGATTCTTGAAAATATATTTATACAGGTTATGCTTTGTCAGATGTAAATGGTCAAGCAAAAACACCACCCTCAAAATATCACTCTGGCACTCCCCTTGCACTGCTCGTCTCTGCTTAAATATCAATCGTTGTTTAGCACAGCTGTCATAAAATATGACTATAATACATTTAAAGAGTATTTTTTCATCTCTTGCGTGGAGAAATATTTCATCCTTTTTTTCTTTTTTTTTTTTAATAATTTTATCTCTTGATTTCTGAAGACCTGAAATTAGGATTTTAATTATCGATAATTTCTAACAATTATAGATTCAGTTATTCAATGTCTTTGGCTATCACAACACCTTTACTACCCTTAGTGCACAGCTCTGGGATTACTTTGCCCTTGACTGTAAACTATCTGTTGATAAACAGTAATCTTTATTGCTGATGGGTTAGAAGAGATTGCATTCTTGGCTAACATCCACCACACTGAGCTCTTCTGTTCATTGCAGAGTTAGTGCTTAATGTGAAAGTAGATGCTTTGGTTTATGCCCGTTTTTATGTCTGTTTTTTCCTCCACACTGAGGGCGGCTCACCCCTTCACTGAAACAGGTGAATTTCGTCCGCATGTATTGTATGAAAATTATAGGGCGATAAGTTATATAAATGAGTTTAGCCAGTTGTTAAAATATCAAAGTTAGATGCAAGTATGTTGAATTGCATGTCTTGCTAGGGTCAGCTCTTTCCTCCTCCCTTTTCAGGACCTTGAGAAATGAAGCCCACTATTAACATTCACTTCAAAGTGTGGCCGCTAACCTTTGATGGCGCTGTTTCTCATCACACTTTTACGTTTTTGCGTTGAGTCACGAACTTTTCATTCTAATTAAGGGCATGTTTTATCCACAGTAATGATATAATAATTGGGCTGAATTTATAATTCATATGCAGCATGTCTTCTTTACCTTCCCAGAAGCCAGTGATGGCTCGTCAATGAGCTGTTAGGCTAGAATAAGCAATTCCATGCCATTTTTAATAACATTCTATAGACCATTAAATCCACTAAATTTACACACAGTGTAACAAACACTACCATTATATAAAAATCCATTTTTAGTCTTCCATTTTTCTCAAACCACCCATTTTCAATTTTTTTTAAAAAGCATTAAAAACAAAACATCAGATATGTTTGAGATTGTTATTGAAGCCACAACAATCTACAGTTTTTATCATTTGTTTCTCTCTGTCTCTCTTGCACACACACACACGCCTTATTCATTATCCTTGTAGGGACTCTCCATAGACTTAATGGTTTTAGTACTGTATAAACTGTATATTCTATCCTCTAAACGTACACACAAAAAACTTGCAACACTTACATTTTCAAAAATACATCATTTAGTATGTTTATCTCCCATGCAGACTGCTGGCTGGTCCCCAAAATGTAGGTGATATCAGGTTTTACTATTTTTGTGGGAACCATTTAGTCCCCACAATGTAATGTAAACCTCTCTCACACACACACACACTCACACACACTCACATTTGTTTTGCCATCTTAGTGAGGACATTGCATAGACTTCCACTGATTTTATATCAGGTCAATGATATTTTCTATCACCATCACAGAAACATGTGAGCATCACTAAATTTAAATGAAAACCTCTTTTGGCTGATTTATAAACCTTTTTATCTAGTGAGGACCAGTCAATGTCTCACTAGTGGGTTGTGAAAGTATTTCACAATATAAGTGAATACATTTGGTCCTCACAAGTATAGCCAAATCAAGTGCACACACACACACACACACACACACACACACACGCACACACACACACACACAGAGAGTGGCTGCCATGAGTCATCTGATTCAAAAGCAACAGAGGTTGTGGGAGGCAGATCTTATCTTTATTTTATAGAACTGACCTTTTTCTAAACTGGTACACTATCATATCTTGGTTACAATAAGTTAGGGCTTTGTTACTTTTGGAAACTGTTTTGGTAAAAATGTGTCTGCCAAGAACATAAACATGATGTTGAAATTGTTAGGTTTAGAAATGTCAGGAGTTCACGTGTGCTGAAAAAGTCCTGCTTTAGGAAAACGATTCCCTCATAATTATGGAATATTTTCATAGCTCAAAAAAAAAAAAAGTTTACCCAGGCAAGATTGTAGAGTGTGTGTTTACCTAACGTACCCTACATAATCTTAGATTCTTGATAAAATGTCATTTATACTTTCTTCTGTGCAATAACAGTTTCCATATTTCTTAGGCATTTGATTTTTTAAGGAATACCATTTATTTTTGTGAGATTGTGAACAGACCATTTCAGATTAACTACATGATGCAAGTCAGATGTCAATATAGTCTCCAATATTAAAGCTGGATATAATTTGCTTATTCACAAATGTGTATACAAACATGTAGCCTACCTTCCATTTCCATGGGACTTGCAAATTCAGGGCATTAGTTGCTCATATTTGCAAATTTCAGGAAAACGGCCTGTTACGCACATGCAAAATGTGTGTTGGTTTGCATTTGTACTTTGCTCAGCCTATTATTAAATTATTTAGTTCCCTTCTGAATAAACAAAGATTTGCATATAGCACTAAAGTCTTAATGTCAAGCCTGCATAATCATTTTTATGTTATACTGTAAAGACTGAAGCATTTACTTATTTTAATACACTAACTTATCAGGAGATGATGGACAATTAATTCAATTCTCATTTGAACTCTCACATTTGATTCGATTTTTAGTTTTATGTTCATTCTGCGACTATAAACTGATCTTAAACTGCACGATGAAGCATATAGCACATCCAATACACCAGACTTTTATATATTTAATTTATTTAATAACATTTTGGTTGTATACATTGCACTTTGCTTTGAGACATGTTAATGCATGTAAAAGATTTTGATCCAATATAAATACGAAACATTTGTGTAATAAACTAATGCGTAGAATAGCCTACAATAAAGACTTTACATTTTTTTTCTTTGATACGAATGCTGTATAGTATAGGCTAACAATGAAGGCTTTTAGGCTTCAAAATATTTAACAATTACAATTATATAAAAACAAATAAGCTACTCAGTAAATATTCAGCTTATTTCACTTCTGAACATGTAAACAACAACAATGAAAGACAGAACAATTTAAAAAAGGCCTGCTATATGTAAAATGTTCATTTCCACGACTCGCATTCAACACCCACCTCTCGACATGATGATTCATCGTGATCAGGACAGGAAAGAAAGGATCCTAAATCTACAATCCATGCTGATTTTAGGCATTGGGAAAGACGCATGTATGCAACCAACATCCACAGGAAAACATGTATTTTATCAATACAGTTACAATTGCCAACACGTCTGCCATTTACTGCCGCTCCGCTGGTCATCAATAACAGAGAAAGAGAGAGAGAGAGCCGTGAAGCTGCAGGACGGGTGACCGCGCGGCGTCTCGAGACAAGCGGTTTCCATAGCAAATCAGCGCTATTGTTCCCACGAGTCCTTGGAGAAAACGACCAGTCCTGAAGCTCAGCTTTTTTCCCGAGAGTGTTGTCATTTTGGTTGGAGTTGCAGTTGAGGTGTGCTCTTTTAAATCTCACAATTCACGTAGGTCTTTTCCTCCTGTGTGACCCGTTTCTACTGCCTTCATGAGGACGCCTTGAAACCGCTTCACTGGAGAGGCGCACTGCTTGCAACGAGGGGCGGTTAGAAACCGCACCCGTTTTTTTCCCCCCTAATCATCTTTTTTTCCCCAATGTGGAAAGGTCTCGTGAACTGATCGATTGATCGCGGGGAGTTTGCAGTTCGAGTTCAGATGAACTCGTGATGTCATATGCTTCAATGAATGACTTTAGAAGTGAATGGGTGAATCCGAAAATTGGCAAAATAAACTTGACATTTATTTCTTGAGCTTGTTTCACAGGCTGTGATTTTGTTTGTTGAAAACGAATCACAGACCAGGGCAATTTCCTAATATTTAGCAAATAAACAAGCATAACCAGTTTATAAATTTAAAGAAATAACAAGCCTCCGGTAAAGTGGGCTCATGTATGTTCACATTATTCTTGTCAATTGACAAACTCTTTGATGCCAAGATTATATTTCCATGTATAAAAACCCATTTATTCTGTGTGAAAAAAAAAAAAATTAAGCCAGTAACGATATTATAAGACAAAATTCTGTAAATTAAATAAATTAATTTTTATGGTTTTTGTACAAAAGCCAAAACAAATAACACATTTTCTAGCGAATATTTGACAGGTTAGTTTAATTATACAGAGTGAACCATGAGTTAGGCCAATAACAAACTATTCTTGAACGCATGTGTCGCTAACAGGCGCACTTCATTTTATTCAGCTAAAACTAAGGCTGTAAGTGAAATAACATTTTTGCTCAGCTAGAGATTTCTGAATAGCCGAATGGAAATGTAATAATATCATATAATTAAAGATAAAGCGTTATACGCAATTAATTTATCACGTTTGGTAGTCCCCTAAAACATTTATTTTCTCTCCTTTTTTTCGCGGAACGTCAAGCGCCCTCTTGCGATACTCGGACCCAACTTCGGAAACACTCGGTCTAGGCCTACAACTCAAACCATGAATGCTTTAGCGACGGGACTTATGTCTAGTGTGTGTGTTCATTGAGTTAGCTAAAATAGCCATGTCCGCATCCGTCTTTTTAATGAGTCGAATTTGAGCGGCCTTGAAACTGCCCTCCAAAAATTCTTCGCTTGTTTTGATCATTGAAGTCTTGAAGGAAGGGGAGCTTGAAACAGTTCAACCTCCTTGTTCCATAATTGGTTTTATAGAGCTGGCGAGCAGCCAAAGTGTTTACACGGAGTTGATTGACACATCTGTGGACCAATCACGTGCTTCGTTGTGGAACGTGTCGGGTGAGATTCGCGGAGGCGGAGCTTGTTAAACAATGCTTGTTTCATTGCAGAAGAGTTTACCGAGAGCTACAGTGGTTTGAACACAGGGCCTTTCCCCGTATGTGCTTTCGCTCTGCGTAACTACGGATGGTGTGTAAATGGAGTCTAAGAAATTTTCCACCACACGTCTCACGGATTTTGCGAAGAAACTGGATTTTTTAAACTGAGTCGCCATTTCAAGTAAGACGTCGCCAGCTTTCATGATCGTTACACGGTGTCTTGATGTTTATGAAGCTAAATCGGATACACTTTCAGAAAGAATGTGCAGCTTTCGCGATCGATGGAAAGGCGGGGGATAGTTTTACTAACAAGGTTTATATGCAACGCGCTGAACGATCAACGTTTGGGCGTAAAAGTTTCGCTGCTGGAAATGGAAACGGGAAAGTTTGAAACGTGGCTGTCGATCGGGTTGGTGTTGCCATCATGAAGCATGGCTGTATAACATGCGCGTATCTAAACTTTGATTCGTCGTTGCTTTCATTCGTGTTTTCGCACCGATTACTTGCTTGGCCGTGCCATTTGCGGCAAGCTGCTAAAAGTTGCCGCGTGAAAAGGTCAGTCGAAAAAAGGCGTAAAAATAACAATAACAACAACTTGATAAAGTAGTACGATAAATCATATATTTGGAAAGGAAGAAGTGGAACGGCACAAATGATGGTCAACCATCTGGTTGAAGTTAATAACGCCCAATATAACGATGAGGCTGCAGTCTTACATGATTCAAACGGCTTGTATCTGTTGTCAGTTTTCCGTGATACTACCGTCATAATTTAGATACTGCATATGTATGTTTACATATGGGGTAGCAGCCCATTTTGAGTATTTAAACCTGGTTTGTTTTCAGACAAACGTCTCAGCACAGGTCAATAACAGTCCGTTGGAAGGACGAGAAACAAAAAAAAAAGAAACATAAAAAGAGAAGAAAATAATAATATTGTTTTTTTTTTTTTTTTTTTTAAATCATTAACATGATTAGTTTAGCTGATTCGATGTCAGTGGCTGTTACATACGTCCGTTTTCTGGTAATATTTTGTTTTTGCTATTTCGTGCACGTCGCGCGTTTAAACACAAACGACCGTTGTTGACCGTTTATATATAGCCTTCGAAGAATATAAATATGTTTGTAATCCGTCTGAATGAGCACTTGCTGCGCGAATGATCGGTCGGGTCCCCAGCAAAAGGATGGATTTTCGCCCAATATACTGCATGCAGATTACGAGAGGCACTGTTTATCCTAAAACGGACTTTTCGAGAGTGATATTAAACGTTTTGATGTCCGTTTGCAGCCTCGCCACTTGAAGATTACGCTCTTTCCCCCCCCAATGATCTAGTTTAGATTAAAACTGCGTCATTATGACAGCACTGCTTGTGTTCATCTCCGTGTAATTTTGGATTCTGTTCAGTAGTGATCCGCATCTATCAAGAATATTTTCTTCTGTTTTGTTTTTGTAGGTCGGCAGAATGCCGGATAAGGACACTGATTTGCCTAGGAATCTAGGGACATTATAGCCATTAAGACTGGCTTATTCGGATTTACCCGATTGGACTGTTTCTTTGATCAAGTTGGGTCATTGTGGATGATGGATGGCCGAGACTTCGGACCCCCCAGATCTGTTCACGTACCGCCGCCCCTTCTCTCGGGGCTGCCCATGGAGTCACACCGACTCGGCGCGGCCGCCGCGGCCGGCAGAATACCTCCGTCTCCCGGTCATCTGGGCGCGGGGCACCCGGCGGCTTTACACACTGGAAAATATCTCTCATCGGCCATGAACCTACATTCACACCATAGTAAGTTCTTCATTTTCCTTCCTTCAGTAAGCAGCGTTTTATTTATTTTTAATGTGGAAAACACAAGCTCGCTTTCTAACTTTTCTAGCGTCTTGTAAACAATTTGCAGTGCTATTCATGTCTTCGTATTTGTATATCGACTTTACAGAAATATGGGAAGGAATGGGTAATGTTTAAATGCTGTAGTGTTTGTAATTATTAATGCATCCTTATAAGTTTATGCGTAGTGTGGTAAGCTATAAGTGCGCTAACACTTGTGTTAAATGCGTAGAATATATTCACAAAGCCATACTCTCTCGTTCGGCTACACATAAAACACAAGCACCTTCGCATTAGCGTTCAGTCGTCGTCATAAACATTTATGCGAACAGTTGTTTTTAAAAACCGTGGACTTGCAGCGCTCAAATCACCCGTGTAATTCTTCTTCTCTATTCGCACGAAAACAACATGAAAGAAAAATGCTAAAACCGTGGAGAGTAATGCGTTTTGGCTTAACTTCATATTCAGCAGTTTGAGGATGGCACGAGGCGTGTTTTGGGCGAAAGACCTCATGTTTTAGCTAACATCTATTGAAAATCGACATTATAGATTTATGACTGAAATTGCCCCATTTGTTTTCAATGGCTCCCCCTCATCTGGCTGGGGCAAACACTACAATTATTGCTCTTCCCGAGTGAACTATTGCCTTCCCTGTCACTCATTTAAGGCACAGTGTCTGACCAAAATGCTCTTGAAAGTCTACACTGCATATTAAAGGAGAATTATGTTTGCTGAGATGCTTTTTGTTCTGTAAGTGTTACGATGGTCTTATGCAGAGGCGGTAGAATTGACAGTACCAACATGCATGGTCATATGTGGTTTAGTCATAATATATATTTTCTAGTTGTCTTATTAGGGGGAACAGATCTGTATCTGTAAAGTTTAACAAATTATTTTTGAGGTTAAAAATATCATACTGGACTCTCTTCAGGAAAAATCCACTAAAATGTACTGCATATAGACATAATTTACTTAATTGGATGCTGAGGAGAACGTTGTGTTGTGACGTCCCTTCGAGGATGCAAAAAAGCTGTATTGGTAACATTAGATGACATGTACTAATAATGAACTGCTCTCGCAGCATTTATTTATCTTTGTTAATGTTAATTTAAACATTTGCTAATACATTATTAAGGTCTTGTTAACAATAGGTAATGCACTGTGTACTAACAATGAACAACTGTATTTTCATTACCTAACGTTATAGAAGATTAGTAAATGCAGTCACAAATTGCTCATTAGTTCATGTTAGTTAATTCATTAACTAAGGAACCTTATTGTAAAGTGTTACTGCTTTATTGTGAGCATATTTAGTTCAAGAAAGGACTTCTGGTGTATTTGTGCAGCTAATTTCATTTTCTGTTACTTTCTCAGTCAATTATTGTAAAATGGTGGCTTCCGTCGTGTGCACTATTTGAAATGAATGTTACAGCTTATATTGCTGCAATAATTCAGTAGTTACTGTTGTTTATTGCTATAGTTGTTGTTAAAAATTCTAAATTGTAAGTCATCATTAACCAAACGACTGCCGAACAGCGTTAATGATGCCAAGTAGAATAGCTGCCTTGTGTCCTGGGGCTGGACACAATGTGAATTATCTGTAACAAACGCAGATGAAATTGCTGGGATTGTTTGTTGAGAGAAATTCAGTGATGTTCCAGTTTTAATTTAAAAAATGTTGTCTCTCTATTTCATTGATATTTATATAGTGATTAATGAAGTTTTAGAGTTTCTTTTCCTTTTCCCCCTTCAACTTGATGTAACCGCTTGCAGATGGCAAAGAGAACCTTTAGATCTATGAAGAAAGGAGATTTCACTTTGTTTAGGGGTTTGTAGATGTCAGCAGTTTACAATGCATATTTCCCATTTACCTGAGCGAAAACATTGCATTAGTTTTAGTCACCATCGCCCTAACCTTAGACTACCATGGCATTTTTACACCGTGTTATGCTTTATACTGATAAGATTTGGCAAGTGTATGTAATAAATTATATCACTGCATCTGACAGCACCTTACCCTTGGATGATTAACTTTCAGAGGTGATGGTTTTATTATTATTGCCTTGAGTCATCCAGTTCTTTAAAGAATTCAAAAATGCGTTTGTGTGTGTGTGTACAAATATGTATCCATCTTTATTTTGCAATTTCTTGAATACAAGAATCAATTGAAACCTTCAAAGGGCATGTGGAGCTCTTTGCTCATGAGCCAATTTTTTTTTTTTTTGATCTTGGCAATACTTTTTATGTGGCAATAACCTACCACACAATGTTTTTTTGATATAATAGTAAGTCTTTATAAAAAAAAAAAATGATTCTGACAAAATATAAGGGCATTTATTTTAAAATGTACCCCATCCCAAGTGGTCATTACACTGACTTCTTTCCCATTGAAATGTTTGTTTGTATTTTATGACTTTTTTCATAAATGGTCTTCTTATATAGTTGTAATAAGTGGCGGATACATCATATGTTTATGGAATGACTCAGTTTCCTGGGAACTGCCTGAACATTCCATTCTTTCCAATAATAACTGTTCAATAGCCAAATTTCCTCTGTTTGAAAGAGAAAACAGATTTCAGTCTCTTGTTCTGCCATTCAGCAGACTCTATGGAATATGTTGTTTTTGTGACTAGATACATTAGTTACGGATTAGGATACATGGGATTGTTAAAACCAGTATGTAAGCATGCTATAAGTCATTTGTTCAATGTTCAGTACAGTGCACAATGTCGGGAAGTGAGGTTTTTAAATTCTATTTTCAAGCATTTTATACACGCCACAGACATGTTGAAGTTGTAAAGGAAGGCTGCTTTTGAACCCCAGTCTCAGTGCCAGCTTACGAGGGAGGGTGGCTTCTGGTTTGTTGGATTTAAACCAAGTCACATGGTGAAAGACTTGAGAGGCATGTGAGCAAAACTTCATGCCTGAAGTTTCTTGTGGAATATATGTAATTTGAGTTTTGAATGTACATGGCCTTGTAGATGTCGGGTGGAAAGAAAGCAATCTCATTTTGTCCCATGTGTGCTAACCCATAGATTCAGAAGTATACTGGTTTTAACCCAGCCATTTGTAATGATTCTGCAAGGCTTTGTGCAATTGTCCAGAAGGAAGAATAAAGCAGATGTTCTGAAGAGGTCAGAACTGTGTAAATGAGTAATTTAATTTGTAACGTTGTTAGTCTCTTACACGAAGAAAGAAGATGTTTGAACAAGCTAAATTAAAAGTAAGTGTCTCTCTGTTTTTGGAAAGGGGTGGGTGGACCTTTTGGAGTTTTTGCACCAGCTTGTGAAGCAAACATGTACAACATTGAACACTCGTTCCAAAAATTTCACGCATGAATCCAACTCACCAGATGGCTGTTATTCTTGGATTTCAAAGTGACAACATTCTGTCCCTTAACTTTAATGCTGTACATTGGTGTTACGGAAAGCTTTTTACTGAAATGTAGTTGCAGAGCGTTTATATTGAAAATGCATTTTTCCTCCAAGGTTTATCTGTAATTTGTCCTAATCGCAACCGACTTTTTTTCCCAGTCTGTGCAACACATTTATGAACTGCAAATGATCATAATATTAATAGAACTGCACTGCAGTTATTCTTTTCTTTTTCTTTTTCTAGATGTATATAAATGGGCAAATGTATTTTAATTTTATTTGTGTTTTCCTCTGAGTGATGGCTTTCTCATTTTTAGTTTAGATACTTAACTTTTCACGTTTATCTCATTTGATTTGGTTCTACAGATCAACTGATTTAAATATGTTTTGAACACCTCTTGATATTTACAGTGCAGCCTTTTAAAACAGCCCTGTAAACACGGCAGAAATTATATGAATCATCACCCAAAGGGCTGTGTTTTGGGCGTCTAGTAGGAAATGCCAGTAGATGTTGAGCGCTTAAAGTGATGGTTTGAGAAACATGAATACTGGAGCGTTTTATAGGTATATAACCTGCCCATCTGCTGATCTTCCCATTTAACAAGGAACATCACACTGAAAGAGGAATGCATGGCACTACATTACATTTGATTCTCCTTTATTTTATATATATATATGATTATACTATTTATGTGACCGTGGAATTAATGCAGTTGAAAGTGATTTGTAAGGGCATATTGGAAATGGGTGGATTTACTCACCTTCATCATACTCTAGTTTAGGGACAGTAGCTTTAACATGGTTTTCTGTTGCTGGGAAGGAGGATGAAGGAGAGCAAGCTTAAATTGTGTAATACTCAATTTCTGGGTAATGACTGACATGTTCGGGGATTGTTAGTGGATATTAATCAGCCTGAAGATTATCTGGCTTTCTGAACTTCAGACAATGATTCACCAAGTTCACTTAGATATTTGATTTTCTGGTTGATGGTTATTCTTTTCTGATTGTCTTAGTCAATAGTTGTCTATTGTTCATATTAAACAATCAGCCATTACTTCTAGCTTTAGCAATTGTAATACCCTTACTAATAGGGTGATGTTAATGTTTGTTCGACGTGCTGAACATGAAATGTAGTGCATGAAACGTGACTTTCTACTCGACAGCACACTCTTTTAACAGGATTCCTGTGAAACTTTGAATTACCGAAGCATCATGGGAAAACGCAAACCTTTGCTTGATATGGCTTTGATGTGTGCTGCCTTTTGGAATGTACGATTGATCGATTTTCATATGCCGCATCAGAGGATCCCGCAGTTGCAGCCCTGCTGGTGGTTTATAGGCTGTTTTTAATAGAGGACCCTGGTGTTTGGCCTCAAGATAGGAATGACTGCCTCCACATGGTTCACTCCCCTCTAGATTTTGGGGTTTGTTTTATTGATTTCATTTGAGCACCCTTCTTTTTTTTTTTTTTTTGCAGACTCCCCCCAAATGGCAGCTCAGTTTTCTGTGAATTTTTCTATTTTTGAAGAACTATCTTAGCATTTTCCTGCTGTTCCACTAGCTTGCGGGTATCCAGAGCCGAGCATGAACGTTCCTGTTGTTACATTTGTTATTTCAGCCTTTTCTGTTTAATAAGCTATACATTATATTGTCGTTTTGATGACTTCTCCAGAAATGTCTGCGCTGCCTTAATCAGGAAGGGAACAAACCCTCATTTGTACCTTGTAGGGTGTTTTTAGGGGGGAAAACCACTTGTAAAAATGGCCTTTGCCATCCAGGTGTTATCCTTTCCCGCTCTGTATGCTGAGGTTTCAAGGTTACAGGAACCTTCCTATAAAGTGCAGAGAGGGGGAAGGAGCTAAACCAGTGATTTGTTGCCGTTTATTTAGCAACGGGATGTGGTGAGAGCCGAATTAATGTGTGACCGTCCTCTGTGCTGTCTGGTTCTATCATGGTAGTGGGACTTACTCTGTGGTCTGCCTGCAGCGTGGGCCGGCAGCAGGCCGTAGTAGACAGTATGAGACCTGTCCCTCATTGTGATCTACTGTGACAGGCGAGGAGCTCGGCTGAAAGGGTGAATGGTAAAATGCAGGAGTCCGACACCCCCCCCCCTCTCATCCTGAGTGGTATGGAAGGAGAGAAGGGACTGACGGAAAGAGAGCAAGGGGGGGAGGATGTGTGTAAACGTCCTGCAGCCTTGACTTTCCCCTGAATTAAACATAAAGTGTTTAGTGTCCTGGCGCGTAGACCCCATTTGCTCATCCTACATGGGTTATGCGCATTTGAAATAAAATGCCCTGGATGTTAGACATGCTCACATGAACGTGTTTTATGAGGAGTGCTGAGCTCTCACTGGAGGGTGTTTGCAGCTTTATTTTTCTGTTTTAAGTGTCTGGATGATTCTGAGTTTTCTTTCTTTATTCTGTATTTGAAGCTTTTCTCACAGAGTGTTTGATCTTGCTTCGTAATGCTGCCCAAAAAACAAAACAAAAAAAACCTGGGAAGTGCCAGGAACTAATGCAGAATTCCCTTTATAATTATCCTATTGTGCAGCAAGAGTGGGAAATGGAGAATCCTTCATTTAACATCTGCAAGAAATGGCAGTGGGGAAAAATGTTATTAAAGTGAAATTTAACTGTAAGTGATTGGGCAGCAGATTAGATTCTATAGTTTGTGTTGCAGAACCTCATGGCCTAGAAAAACCACATCTGTTGTTTTAATTTGGATCTCTTAGCTTAAGGACAAGGCAGAAATAGCTTGCTGATATATGCCTCATTTAGATTTGCTCACTCTTCACATTTAATATATATTTTTTTTTAACATTTTAGTGCATTTTATATAATACAATATAATATTTTACATTATTCATATTAGTAGGGTTATTTTTTGTGCTGGTTTGATTTTTCAAACCTTTGCCCCAGTGATTGCGTTGCTGGAAGTTCTTTTATAAATTGGTATCTAAAAATGATTTTATAGGCTGATAATGACATTTTACAGTTCATTGAGTCACTAGCAGTAATAATTAGTGTTCTCGTCTGAAGTTGCTGAGGCTGCATGTGCACACGTGTCTGAAGGATGGGCCAAAGGGCAGTGAGGGTGGTGTCGAGACCGGCCTGCATGAGGATGGGTAGTTTGTGTCGGGGGAAGGGCCACGCAGGGTAGCTGTGACCTGACCTGGGATTAGGTCTTGCCTCTGAAAAGCTAACAAAGGATGTGAAATGAAAGCCAGCACTGCAGCCGTGCTCTCATATCACTGACTCCAGTTACAGTGCCTGGAACAAAGTGCTGAAGACGCTTAAACTATTTTAGTTTGCCCAGCTGTGGCAAAAATTTACCAAATACAGACCGTTGTATTCATTTACATGGATTATTTTTACGTTCTTTAAATGTGCAGTTTTGGGTTTTGTAACTACTTTTACATTGAGTAATCTTGGTAAATAATCCATTTATTAGTGTTATTAGAATTTTTAGGCTTCTTAAAAAGTGAAAGGTGGAGGGGGAGGGAGAAAATACCATCTGAATTGGATCTTGTTAAACTAGAACTTCCAGAATGTTTTCCTGTTAGTTACTGTAAATGGTAATGTTTTTTTTTTTTTATGTGGTCATGTAGAAAATTTCCCTTTTCTGTTTATTTTGTATTCTCTATGAGTAAGGATAGTGAATATAAATAATTCTTCACAGAACCCTTTGTTTACTTTTTTTTTTTTTCTCCCTTCTCTCCTCAGGCATGTGCCATCATGTGCTAATTTGTCTGAGGAAAGATGAAAGGGTCAGGTGAAATCACAGCTCCCTGTGTAATATCTGGAATGGTGGGATCTTGAATTTGGACACAAAGCCTCATTTTCCATGCCACTGATGTACAATGTTGCTCTTGTGTAATGAAAAGGTGATGAGCAGCTTTTCTTCAGTGCCGATATTAATGTTAGAAGGGCAGTGCGTCACATCGCACAGCTGTTTGAAGTAGATATGATGAGAAAACTGTCCTGTATTACAGAGCTGCCTCTGTGGGTTTTTTATGCTGTTTTTTGCGTTTCATTGTGGGTAAGTAATTGCAAAGAATTTCATCGCATGCACACATCGTTACTTGGCCACAAGGTCACGGCTCTGTTCGCTGGCAGACACGATGTGAACAAATTTTACTTTTGTAACTGTAACAGCGTTCTCTCTTGAAAGGAAGGATTGAATGCTGATGGTCACAAATGTGCTTGACCTTTCTATTGCTGGCTCATGTTTCTGCCTCTCTTGGTAACCAATCAGGAGTTGGGTGGAGCTCAAAGGCAAAGCCTTTGACAGCAATAGAACGCATAGCCTACTTTTTCCTCAAGATTATTTACCTGGAGTCTTTGTACTTCAGGTCTGCTTAAATAGAAAAGATAAGTACCTTTTGTCCTGAATCAGATACTTCCCATGTATTTTTTGACTACATATTATTCTGCTCTAACTAAAGGACAAACTCTGCATGCAAAACTAAACATTCACTATTGTATACAACAAAGGGCCATGTATAATCCTTGCCATTTTCTAGGATGAATTGCTGCCCAGACACATTGTTTAACACAGTTGTAGGCTTGGTAGTTGAATAGGCGGTGACGCCTAAACTTGACGCTTAGAAGCTAGTTTATTAGACAAAGATTACCTCAGTATGTTGGATTTACCACTATGGGCCGCAATTATTTTGTCACTCTTGTCTTGTCAAAACATCTGAACAAAAATTTCAGTTTGAGCCCTGCGGTGTGGTGCAGGAATTCAGTCCATATTGTACAAGATCCAGGTTGGCCTGTTGGAACAGGTACATTTGGACATGTTTTTGTTTCTTTGCAGGTGATGCATTGAGCTGAGATAGAATCCCAAATTACCCGTTTTCCATCAGGCCATAAAAGTACACCGAACTTAACGGATAGGAATGCTCGCAAAAATAACTATTCAAAACATCTTTACTTTATACTTTTCCCAAGTGAATGTTGCATTGGTCAACAAGGGTGGTGTTTAATTCTTAACAATAGGCTAGTAGTAAAAGTTGACCAGCTGTTTTCTATCATAATTATTGGGTTACCAGTAGAGTTCGTTAAAAGGAACTAGCGTGTAAACTTTTTTTTCTTTTTAAAAACAACTCGCGTGTAGCTTGTTAGGTCGCGTTTCGATTTTGTGCGAGGGTTTTTGCTCCTCTGTTATGCATTTGGGTATCGAAGAAATAATGCCCAGGCCGTGTTTTAAAATGCTTCATGCCTTAGTGGGAGATATTATTAGATGTTAGGGTATAGTGAGTTTATTGTAAAAATGCAATTTCAGGTCCACTATTGGTGTCTGCTATTGGCCAACAGAAAGATGTTTGCATTGTTTGAGACAATGTTGCTATGTTGGACTAATCATTGCACGCTGTTGTACTTAATCGTAGTCATTTTTTTATACGTACAGTAATATCTGCTTATTAAAGTTGGCATAAAATGGAAATTGAGACCAAATTCTATCAAGCTGGGCCTTTTATAAATGGGGTCAGTTTTGATTTTATAATGACTAGGAAAAAAATAGATTTAGGAAAGAAATTATTTGAACTTAAATATGCACTTCACCATTAAAATGTTTTGCATTCTTGTGTAATTCCATCATGGTCTGCGCTTTAGATGACACTAAATCGAGTTTCCCCTTGATGTGTGAATTGGTCGGCTGAGCATGCTTTGTCTACAGCATTGTAATGTCTGTCATAATGTCGTCTATTGTCGTGTGGGAGTGCTCTTTATGTTTTTAGAGCAGGTGGTGGGCTTTGAAGGACTAGTTAAGAGTGGCTCTGAGTATTTTAATGGTCCCGTTTTCTTTGCCTCGGTTTAAGACCTTATTCTAATTAGTGTCTCTCTTTTTTCTAATTTACAACAGCTCTTTCTGAATTGTTTTTAAGAGTCTGGCTTTAATTATAAGGGGTGTTGGTTTGGGAATTGGGAATTGCGAAAGCTCAGCGCAAGGCCTGTTGGGTTGCAGTTGAGTTGAGCAACATAAGCAATTAGGAAATTCCTGTGTCCTGTTCAGCTGGTTTCTGACAGTGGCCATTTCGTTTTGCAGGAAGAAAATAGTTGAACCCTTCTCTCATGTTAAGGAGCTGAACTATTTCTGACCTACTGAACTCCTTGTGTTTTTCTTCATGCATCTTGGATGACGACTGAGCGCTATAAAGCTGAGTGATTGGAAACAATTAACGTGCCCTGCAAAGTCTGGGTTCAGAGAGATTATATGGCACTGGGAAATGTTTGCAGATGGGATATGAATATTTCAGGGATAATGCGAAACAACTGACTTTGTAAATTCCCATTGAGACCTTCTTGGACGCACTTCTAGGTAAACGATCTTGCGGTACTGATCAGGGCAACAGTTTTATGGTTGCTGTTGTGTTGTGGTTCTCTCACTGTGCCCGGAAACTGCACACAGAAATGATGCTGGCTTTGAGGTTTAGTTTTATTTATTTGACAGGAGCTGCTGCTGCTTATGTTACACGCTGTGGCGCAGACATAACTGTGATTCCTTTTGAGTGGAGCGTTCACCCTACAGAAACTTAAAGGATACTTGTACTCAGTCAAAACTCAGTTTGTAAAAATAAATACTGTGCACGGCCAAAAATCTGGACAAACTTATGATTCAGTCAATCCAGCCGCGCCCAGCAGTGAAGTACACAACCATAGACAAACATTGGCAGTAAAATGGACCATACTGCAAGACTTTAGCATGTGACGTGGATGGGGTGGACAGACAGACAGACAGACAGACAGACAGACAGACAGACAGACAGACAGACAGACAGACAGACAGACAGACAGACAGACAGACAGACAGACAGACAGACAGACAGACAGACAGACAGACAGACAGACAGACAGACAGACAGACAGACAGACAGACAGGGGATAGCAGATTTGCATAGTTACAGGACAGTCATGTCAGCATGCAAAGGTTGCTAAATTCTCCTCAGAAAAAATTTAATTTTGCAAAAATGTTAAAATACTACACAATAAACCCGAATAAGTTTGCAAAACTCCCAGAAAGGGGGAAAAAAAAAAGTTAAGTATTTTCAGTAATGGAAACTCTGCTAGCTGTAACTAGCTAATTCAGTATATGCTAACTTGCTAATTGGTAACAGTGCCACTAGAACTTTCTATAAAATAATCGTTCATGAAGTTCGAAAAGGTTGACGCGAATTACAATGGTGTTTGCTGTGGGCTGTTGACATTAATATCACATTATGAAAGCATTAAAGTTGCGAGTATATAGCCTAATGTACGAGAGCTTTTTTCTGTTAGCAATTTAGTGTTCGGTTTAAAAACTAGCCTCGAGCGCCTTCTGCTGTTAAAAACTAAGCTCAGAATCCATTCAAGAGAGAATCGCGATGAGTTTGGAAAATCTCAACCGATCCACGAATCGAGATGAATCAATTCATTCTCCTAGTCCATATATATATATATGCGACAAACTTTATATAACACTTAATTTTAGCATTTACTCTCCATTTTGCGTGCCATGGCAAAGCATACTGGGAAATACCGGCCCAGTTTGTTAAATTAAATTTCATTAATCTCAAAACAGTGAAACAATTCTGATGACATAAAATGTGTCCGTTTCATGAATTCAAAAGCTCTACATACTCAATTTGTTTGAAGTGAACTAATTAAAGTTTGCCCTACTCGGACAAATTAATTAATTGATTATTTTGAACATTAGGCTTTAGTGTATGTTGAATTCATTGATGCTACAGTTATGTTAAAATCATTTTATTTTTGATTAAAAATAGTTAATGGGGATGTAAATTGTAAGGCAGAATCAAGCTCCCATACATAGAAAGGGAATACAAAGACATTTTAGACTTTTTGTCCTTTTTGAAAGTTCAGGCAAGGCCCCTTTCTGCTTGCTATTATTCGTTCAGTATGTTTGGTCACATTATATGCAAATCTGTAATGCATATTTAATGATCTACTAAGCATCTGTTTGTTAGTTTGCCGACTTCAATAGTAAATTCCTTTAGATGAAATTCGGTTTGTGAGACTGAATGTACAGCCTGATGTATTTTGTTAATATTCAACTACAGTTCAAAAGTTCTTTCCAGCTATGTTAGTATTCAGCATATCTTTGGAAATAATGTTGAATTTTTCCAAAACTATCTAATCAGATTGAATCATGACTTAATATCAGATTTCAGATGTTTTGATGAGCAAGAGCAAGTACCTTTTTATATATACTTTTGAAAATCCTCAAATGAGTGTTGGTGTAGTGGTTAAAGAGTAACCCTAAAGATTCTTTATTCAAACCACATAAGGAGTGAACTGTAAACTGGACAGTTGCTGAGTTACCCAGTAACCATTGCACTCTTGAGGAGAGGATGACCCTGTAGTAAAAATGTACCATTCTTTGCTTTAGTGTTAGAAGTGTCTCCTAAATGACTCCACAGTCTTTGCATAATAGAACTGGACTCAAATAGATTAAAAAATAAACACATTAGCCTCTTGTCACGTGACCTCTGCCATAGTCTAGATCTTCTGTTTGAATGAATGAAGCAGTGCACTTGCTGTGTGTTTGAAGTCTTACGAGTATGAAATGCACCCCTGGCCAGCCCAATAGACCCCCCAAGCCCAGTGGTGTGCATTTAGATCTTTTTGGAATAATTTACATGCTTTTTTATTTTTATTTACAAAGCATTACATGTCTTCTTGTAAACGCTATAAGTTACGGGGTTTGTCTTACACTCCCCACTATAACCTTCCAAATCTCCCAAGTATGGATCTCGTCCTGCTCTGCTATCTTCTCTCCACCATTTTTCACCCCATCCAGTGGTGTAATCTGTCCTGTGGTTAATGTTTAGATGCAGTCCAAAGGGTTCACATCTGCTGTTAGCGATGTGCAATACAATGGCCCAACGGTTCATCAGCAGAGCAAGACTGCTTCCCTCCTAGGTTAATCGCATGCTAACCTCTCCTACAAAAGGCTCATGTTGCCGTTGATGCCTTGTTGTTCCTCCTCCTCTTGTCATGCTAATGCACTATTTACACATGCAAAAAATGGACCCATTGTGCCAAGGTGTCTGCGGCACAGGAGGAAGTGCTGTGTGTATGTGTATCTGTGAAAGTGTGTCCGAGTCCATCTCTGGTTTGAGTAATAAGTGTGAAGTACCCCTCCCACCCTGGATTGAGGAAAGGCATGTGGGAACAGAGAGAGGTTGTATCGAAGGAATTGGGGGAAGGACTCATTAATTTCCACTGCCTCCATTTATATGTCAGGCTTGAATAGTGTGGCGTATGGGTTTAATTCAGTGAATTTTTTTTTTTTTTTTTTAAAGGGGGTAGTTCACCCAATAATGAAATTGTCATGCAAATCAATCTTTGAAACAAATGTAACATTTTTAATGAAACCTCAGAGGTTTGTGTCCCTTCATTTGAGTGTCTAGGCAACCAAAACGTGAAAGATCCAAAATAAAAAGTCTTGTGTTGAGATAAGATGAATGAATTTAATATAGGCTTTTATTTACATCGAAACAAATGTTCTTCATATGAAATGATCATAAAAATAAATTTATTCAAAATATCGCTTTTGTGTTTTGAAGAATAACTTTATGGATTTGGAATGACATGAGATTGAGTAAATGATGATGGTGTTCATTTTTGGGTGCACTGTCCCTTTAAATGCAAGCAATATCCCTACTAGTGGGGAAACTTTACCACATATCCACAATTTTAGTGACCGTTCCAGAGTTTTTACGGACTTGAACAGCATTTGTAAACATTTCTGAAGATCTCGGCAGAGAAACCGCTTGTGTTATCTCTGTTTTTTTTTTTTTTAATCTATTCGACGTTAAAAGCTCCAGGGAGGCAGCGGACCGAATACCATGCTCATCTCTGCGTCTTCTCTCGGTCCAATGTCAAAGCTGGCAAAAAGAAAATGCACGTTTATTTAGACATTCCCCCTTTTGAAGCTGCACATCTGGTGGCTATTGTAATGACAGTTAACATAACACTTAGGATGAGTAATAATTATTCATGACATTTGTTTACAAGCAAATGCAATTCGTGTTTGTGGTCTTTCTGTGCCTCTCGGTAAACATTCTTCTTTTGAAGGGAATTAAAGGGCTGTCCGGCAGCAGTCGAAACAGGTTTGTGATGGCGGTTCTTGAATTTCAAAAGTAAACCGCAGAGCTTCAGACTAATCATTCCACTTTTGCCAAGGCTTTTCTCTTGAGTGGAATGTCATCATATCAAATGACAGAGCTTGCGTTCTTTTTACGCTCTCATTTTATTCTGGCACTTCATAAGCAAACGTTTGATCCTCTCTTTCGCAGGTGATGCCTTCCCAGGTGCCTCAAGCCCATTCCTTAGCGGATATGTCGGCGCCTCCAGCGCTCACGGGTCGTCGGATCCGGCTTTCCGAGCTCCCAACCCAGCCAGCCTGCAAATGGCCCAGCTCTGGGCCTCTCACCCTCATGAAGGTAAGAATCACTGCGGGGTTTTTTTGTGATGCAAAAGGAGGGAAGAAACGTCAAAGCATGTCACTGCTTAAAGCGAAGCGGGACCTGCATTTGCACATGGCAGCTTGAACATATTGGG
This sequence comes from Opsariichthys bidens, assembly GCA_037194245.1. Classification (NCBI taxonomy): domain Eukaryota; kingdom Metazoa; phylum Chordata; class Actinopteri; order Cypriniformes; family Xenocyprididae; genus Opsariichthys; species Opsariichthys bidens. The sequence goes on along the minus strand of CM074277.1, from coordinate 13,096,327 downwards.
TTTAACGATTAGGTTTGTTGGCAGATCTGTGAATTCAGACAAAGGCTGCAGTCAGAGGTCTGGGTGACAAGCAGGGCTGGGTGGACGGGCTAATGGAAAAAACACACCCTCTATGATACGACCCACAGGGACTTTTAGCCGACTTTATATTTTAAGGTAATTGAAATCGACTTGGTATTGGGAGTACGAGCATGTGGTGTGAACTGTGCTTAAGCAGATAAAGGTGCAGTATTGTTTTTGATAAGTGAGTGTGGGGCTAGTTAAGGCTGTCGGCTGGTGATGTGTAATATGCAGTCATGTCTTATGTCTGCGATGGATTACCCCCTCCCACCCCCAACCCCTCTTTTGAAGTCAATAAACTAGATTTGTGTGAATGGTGTGCAACGACTGTAGAAAAGACAATAAAAAATCAATTTCGTCCCTGCCGTCCTAATGTAGAATAGGCCAAATCTGACAGCCACTCTGCTGCAACGTAATTGTAACCAATTCCTTTCTTGAAATAGCTGCTGTCAGTCAATAGTTGATATTCTAGAGCTTTGGCAGATATTAGTGCTGTTCTTCGTTTCACAGTACTTGTATATTATATTGAATTTCTGTTAGCCTTATGTAACTAAGATTTCTAGCCGCTTTATAAAGGCTCAAAAATATGATTTCTAAAAATGTAATTGTTTTTGTTAAAAATGTAAATGTTATTCCTGTGGTGCTGAATTTTCCTCAGTGAAAATATACTGATTTGCTGTTCTTATCAATGTTGCAACATTTGTGCAGCTTAATATATTTGTGGACACTGACTTGTTTTTTCAGGATTTATTGGAAATGGAAATCTTTTGTAAGCCATGGATGCCATTACACATTTTTTTTTCTTTCCTTTTTTAACATTATAAATATCTTTTACTATCACTTTTGATTAATTGAATGCATCCTTTACAAATAAGTGAATCTTTAAAAAAAACAGCAACCGTGGTTTACCTTCTTAATACATTAAATTTAGGTTTATAAATGGCAATATCTGCAACTAGGCAAGTATAATGCAACTCTGTGGCACCAATGGCATATATTTTAACTAACGTTTCTAAGGCTATCACAAATCATTCTTGCAGTTACATTAAAACCTCATTCATACCTAAAGTTTCCATCCATGTTAAAAAAAATCTGATTGTCTTAAAACATATATAATGAAGCAGAATGGTGGTTTGTGCATTTCTGGTTTATTAACATTTATTTCCTCATTCATCCCACACACATTATTTCAGTTTACACAGGACATGAATATGATTAATCACTGTAAGCTTTAGTGTCAATGGAGTAATGGTTCAACAGTGCCAATGACTTTCACATCAACTTGCTTGAAATTCAGTGGGCCACCAAGCCATACTTGTTGAGTGCTGAAGATTTTTGAAATTCTTTTATTTTGCCCTGCAGTTGCATTACACATTTCCTTCATATTCTCTCCTCCTCGTCTTGGTGTATAAAGTCAAGCCCTTATCTGTGCTGTAACTTCAAACTTGCATGTTAAAACAAGATGATTCATTCGGCACTGAAGCCATTCCAGCCCCTGCCATTTTGAGAAGATGGAGATTTCAGCTCTCAAAATGGTTCACGTGTATGCCAAACAATCGAAAGAAAAGCAATACTAGCTCTTAAAGGGCGTGGGTGGATTATTAACAAGGTTTGTTGAAGGGCCTTGTACCCATAGGCCTTTGTTTCACGTCCCTGCAGAGAAAGTACAGATGAATTGTCTAAAACCTTGGCACAGATCATAGCAAGCCTGCCTCGCTCTGCCTGCGTAGAAATGCGATGAATAGCTGACATTGAAGTGTACTCTGTCTCTGCAGCCTGTGAAAATATTTGAACATGCTTGTTTATTCTGAAGGGTGCACCTGGATCTTATTAACTGAAGGAAGTCGAAGTAGCAGCTGTGGAATTTGCCTATTTTTACTCGAAATGTGTGAAACAATCAGGCACGCTGCACTCGCCCCACTGCGGATTGCAAATATTCCATAATCGGAGGGAAAAACCACTGCCGCGCTGTCGGATTGATCTTTGAAGTTCAATTAATAAACATGAATCGTGGCGATCTGTGAAATGTTAGTTTGTTTGACGTAGGGCTTGTATGCGTGCTAGATAACCCCTTGATTGGCAGTTACCTTTAAAATACACAATTTATGCTAATTGGCTGTTTTTGCAAGGACAAGGCATTGCACAACAAGGGTGCCTTGTGTAGCAGATGACGGTTTGAACATTGTCTCTGTTTATATTAGACAGTAATCTTAGTATTCTTGGAATGTGTCCTCCCTGGTCTTAATTCACAGGCCGCTGTGGCATTGCAGCTGCACTTTTTTGTGTGTGTGTGTGTTTGTTTTTGGGGAGTTTTTTTTGTCCGTGGCCGCTATCTGCAGCAGTTTGCAATCAGATGCGTGGCCATTGAGGTCTGCTCACCTTTGGACTGTGCTGGAGATGATTGTGGCTGTAAGGTGGTGCTCTGTGATTGTCAGAGCATCCATGCCTGCTGCTCCTGTCACATGTTGTGCCCGGCTCAGAAAGGAATGCCCCTCTTTGACTATGATGATGGATTTACTGGCGCAGGTAGCGCTTTGATGTTCTGCTGTGCTTCCTGTGGCGTCCCTGGGGTCCAGATGACGGTTTTGAATACTGATGTGTTTGTGAAATTGGAGATATATTTAATAAAGATAATGAAAAGAGGGAGAGTGGAGGCAGATGCACACTGACCGAAATTCTTTTGCCTCTTTCTGGTGCACATAAAGGGGTTTGTTGAAATTGGTGCAGTTTCTTCTGACCTTTGTTGCCCTTCTGTCTAAATACAGGTCTTGAACCACATCCTCTCCTTCAAAGCCTTTTCAGTGACTTTTATATAGTCTGAACCTCAGGGAACAGTTTTTCTTTTTTATGTCTGCAAAGGTTTGTCGTAGCATCTTTGCTTTTGAATGTTAATGGGCCTGCTTTTTTGACACTTCCTTTCTGAGCTAAATTCCCCTCTCCACACGTAACCCATTTACACGTAACCTTCCACTGTCCTTCGTAATGGATCCCTAAAGAATGGGCTAGGTTAAATGGTTCCTGTGCTCCAGAAACACACACATCTTTCCTCTTTACAGTCACACTAAACCAAATATTTTAGGAAAATCACACTTCCTTTCTTTTTTCGTTTTATTTTTTTAACAGACTTTTTAGGAGGTTCTCTTATCTCCCACAACTATGGAAAACCTGGAAATATCAGGACATTTTAAAACTGACTGGAAAATTCTTGGAAATGAATCTTAAATTCATGCATGGGGAAAGTAACACATTTTATTTATTTATTTATTATTATCGCTTATAGTTTGCTCTACTTTCATTTAAATCGGCTTGCTGAAACTTGAACTTTTTGGGTAGAGTGAGAACTTGAATGAAAGCCTGCTGTAAACATTGTTTGCTCAGACATTTATTAGAAACAAAGCAATTAAATGTTTTAATCTATTAATTAAACTTTAGAGCTTGCATACACATGGCTATTCTGTCCAGCAACTGAAAATTCATTGGTCAACCCATGAGAACGCTGTATCTAGCTTCCTGGTTTGTTGGGAAGTTTCTCTGCATTAGACACGTTGTGGTGCAAACATGGAAATGGCAGTGGCAATCAAAACTAATTAGTCTGTAGATATTGTGTCGTTTGAGACTTTCTCTCTATTTCACATTAGAGAAACTGAGATTGACTGAGGTTAGATGTGCCGTACATTGAGAGCACTCCTGCCTCCACCACACCCCTCACAAGGCATGCAGAAGATCACAGAAATAAATGTGGTGCTGCAGTTCTAGCTCTGTTGCTAAGAGTAGGACGCCTTCAATCATCTCTCAGTATGGTGTGGGAATGCAATCAGCGGCATAGCACTACCCAGTCACCTGAGATGTACTAAATAAAGTGACAGCCTTTGAAGCACCGTTCTTCTTACTTGTAGTGCCATAAACGTACAAGGTTGTATTTTTAGACGTTTTGTTTTTGGACTGTCGATAACACTTGATGTTCTCATGTTACCGTTATCACTAATTACGAAGACTTTGCTTTGACTGTGAGGCTGTGATTGTAGATAAGTGTTGAGTAACCCTGTTGTTTTATGTGCAATGTTTTGTCTCTGACTCCCAATTAAAATAAAAGAAATGAATGCAGTCTTTCCATGTGAATGTAGCTTATTTAGACAGATAGACCAAAGAATGTCTTTGCCATCCGTACAATGTATAAATAAACAACTCAACCACTAGCATTTTGGCAATAATCTGACTAGATATTACCACACTTGCTTTGTGGGCTGACTCAGTCCTTTATTTAGCGTACTGTTGACATTGCCTGTTTTAAGCAGCACTGCCTGCCATGTCTGAGGAATTTAATCTATGGTGTATGAGATCCAAGACACAGTTTTGTTTTTTGAGGCTTTGAGACAGTTTCCATGTGCCCCCAATAAACCTTGCTTTAGAGCTCTGGTAACACTCATTGAGAGGGAGCCGACCTTTGAACCTGCCCCTCCAGGACCCTCTATCTGCTATCTCTCTCTCTCTCTCTCTCTCTCTCTCTCTCTCTCTCTCTCTAAACATTGCTTCGGAGAACTGACCACTCTGGGCCTGAGCAAGTCGATCCATAATGGTTGATGTGACCTGATTTAAATTGCATTGACGCTAAGAACCAATCCATTACACCTAAGACACTCCTGCTGTTGTTCATAAACTGAACTTGTCAATATCCTCACACAGAGGAGACCGGTTCGTTCACACTGTTCAAACTGCAAATTTGAACGCCAAGAATGAAGTTTGCCATGCACGGACAGCTGTGTTGTAAATATTCTCCTTTTAATCTCCGTTAACTTGGTCATTAGTTCTAACCCTCTGCTTTCTGGTATTCTTCAGTTGCAGAAATTTTTTGTAAAATCATAAAAAGTGCTTCAGTGCCCCCCAAGCTTGGCCAATATAATGACTGCTTGTCCTTTCTCCAGCAAAGCCTCTCAGAATGTGTTGCAATTTTGCCAAAGGCATGGGAGAAGTGCACATTCTGGCTTCATTTCGCTCAATTCATTTGAAGCAGAAGCGGGTCTCGTCTCTTTTCAACAGACGTGCGCAAATTTAGCGCAAAGACATTGTTTACTTTACGCGCTTTGATTTAGTGGTTACTCATTTCTTCAGGGTGTTCTTATGAGTCATTCCAGCACCACCTGACCTCTTGCCAAACCTCCAAGACTGCATGACGCAGCCGCTAGTGTTCGGAGTAATTGCGTGCTTTAAGACGCGGCCGTCCGAAAACAAACATTTCATTTGCCTGTCCTCATGCAGAGTCACTCTCAGATCAGCATGCACCGCAGGCCAGGGTGGTACCGGCCTGCCAAGCCGCTTCGTAAAAGCAGCAACAGGTCCCATATGCGCCTTGGGTCTTGCTGGTTTTAAATGCAAGCGTGCCCCACCCTCAAAGTCTCACAATGGAAGTTCTAAATGAAGGATGTGATCCACCCCAATTGAATGTATCTTTTACAGCTAGGAGTGATGAATGCACTTACATGATCCTATACAGCAGAGGATAAAACTCTAAATACTTCGTCCTCCCCTTTTGAATGTCAAGCCTTTCTATCTTTAGAGGGCTGTTTTTTCTTAGCTCTGACAAACATTTTGTCTTTCACTAAAGCTTTTTTTTTTTTTAAAGGAGGGATAATGTTATGTGTCAGCACTATATGTGCGTGCCTTTGTGCTTTTGTTTATGGGTGTTTGTATTGTTTGAGGTTATGAATGTGCGTTTGTGTGTCTTTGCCCTTGGTGAAATCTTCGATGAAATTCATGACTTTGCATGTGTGAATGGCCGCTCCCCGGTTACCAGATGTCAGATGTGAGAAATATTTCTCTCCCTTTGCTTTGGGTGGTGGTAATAAGTCAATTTTATGATTGGATTGAGGTGAGCCGTTGCTCTGGCTATGAAGAAGATTCATGTACTGATAAGATAATAAATCGTCAAATCCATGTGTTTGTGAATGTGCATAATTTGGCTTTGAATAATGATACGGATAGATTTTTTTGTTCAGCTGGAGAAAGGTCTTTTGGACTAATGTACAGTCAATGACTCAAGTGCCACTGCCATAAACTATATTCAAAGGTTATTGAACTATTGTTCCTTTTGCCTGATGATAGCCAGATACAGATGCCGCATTAAATACTGGAAGTAGAACTGACGGTGTGGGCCACTCTCTTATTCTCTCGAATAATAAGACCTGACATGCCCGTACTCTCTCCTTTCTAGGTTTTCCTCACTTGCCAAGCAGTTTGTACCCCAGCCCTTATATTCCCTTGGGCCACCTTGAGCATCCACAGCTCAGCCAACATGCACTCTTTGACTCTCAAAAAGGTCTGTATAATTATGTTTTACCATTTTCTCTGTGATTTATGTGTGTATGTCTATTATCATAACATTTAGGCCTAAAATGAATCTCTCTAAACTGTGAAGAAATAGGCAGGTCATATTTCACTCCCAAATCATTCTTATTAATGCAAAATATAATTCTTTTTCTTATTTCAGTTATATTCTGTGTTTTGTGAAAGGGTTTTTTTTTTTTTTTTTAAGTCTCATTTTGATTTTGGGATGAATTAGTACTTTCGTATATCTTCATGAAAATACCAATTGTATGTGTATGGGTTTCTGAATGTTCTTTCTATTTTATTTTCTGTCATATGTTAACAGATGGAAATTAAGCTTTAGAACTAAAGTGCATGGATGAGTGGTTTGATGGAATTCTAGCTATTATGTTAGATGAGCAACTTAAAGCAATTGCAAAAATTGCATGGTTTAAAAAAAAAATAGCTCTGTCAAAAGCCCTGTGTAATTTACCTGTGTCACATTAAAATATAACCATGTAAAACTTTATTCTGCCCCAGAGCTGAGGGAAAAGGGCTGCACTTTGTTTTTGTTAGCATTCGCAAACTAGTGCATTGACTTTTTCAAGTTTTTTTTTATTTCTGTTCTGCCTTACTTGCAGATAGTGCCTTGTTTAGAGTGTTTTAACAAGTTAGTTTATGGCGCATCTTTTTATATACTTTCTGCACTTCAGGGCCTTTGAGCAGTCTTATCTTTTACACCAGATGTCTTGAGCTTTGTTGTTCTCACTCTTTCTACTTTGTTCTTATTCTCTCAGAGGGGTTTTACCTGCCAGGTTCAGTGCACTCCCAGTCTACAATGGCCAGGAGCCCAGTGGCTCACATGCCCTGCTCCTACTCCAGGGAAAAGGAGGCCCTACCTCCTCACAAAAGCTCTAAAGACTCGAGCAGGGAACTGGGAAAAGAGAAGCCCTGTAAGAGTGACCTAGGCCACTCCCTCCAAAGGAAGGAACGAGAAAGGTCAAAAGAGGAGTCGCGGCCCCACAGTGTGGTGGACCTCACCTTAGATGTCAAGGCAGAAGATGAGCGCAGAGCAGGCAACTCAGAAAGGTCTACGAAAACTACGGAGCACGCTCGGCCTTTCTTTCACCAGCACTCGCCTGCTCTGAGCACCACGGACACTAAACCCAAACAATCTCACCAGAGTTTACACGGTAACTGCGGGACAAGTAGCGGCACACCAGCCCGACACTCGAGTACAGAACAGGAGAGGAGGGACAGGGACCGGGACCGGGATGACGAAACCAGCCGGCCAGGGGGCCACCTTTCCACTGATAAGCAGAAAAGATTCGATTCAGTTGCTACATCAGCTGGCACGTTGCATGTGTCGTATGCTAGTCCCTCTTCCCTGCAGCCCAACCCGTCCCATCTCCCGCCCAGGCTGGTGTCCTCTGGCACCTACCCTCCCCCTCACCACATGCCGCCCAACATGTACCCGCTCTACTCTACAGCGAAAGAGCCAGGCAAAGAACACAGAGTGATAGCTCCTACTTATGTGCCTTCTGTCGAGGTTTACGATGAGCGAAAAGGGCCAATTCAAATTGCCTCCCAAGCTCGAGATAATAAAAATGACAAGAGCAGGGAGAGGGACTCGCATAGATCAGCCCTGCAGGTGGGGAATGAGAGAACACATATGGACCATGGCCGGTCCTCCGTTAGGAGTGAGTCACCCCCTCATGGGGACATCAAGAGAGACATTTTACGAGAGGAAGGCTCGATAATTAGGTCAAACGGTTTGGCCATGAAAAAGCCCTTGCATTTGGAAATGTGCACGAGTAAATCTGGAAACAGCCCAGATGCCAGGGACTTGACCAACACTACATCAAAACACTTGATCAAAACGGGACTCGAGACTGAATCCCGCAGCCAAGAGCGGGATAGGGTTCAAAGGTCTGCCCATCCGTTCTCTGGAATGGATCCAGGTACACTTCATTCAGAGCAGCATTCGTTGAAGGTCTTGGGTTCTGCTGAGCCCAAATGGAAGCCTTTTGAGATGGGCAATTATGCTACCAGTCACATTGCCACATTGGCGGCCCAACACAGTCATGGCCCCCGAGGTGAGGAAGAGGGAAAGCGAATGTACCTCGACACTACTGGCTTGCACAGACCAGTTGGCAGCGGCAGAAGTCCTGAGGGCCACGGGGAGGTTTCAGCCATGCAGAGCCTCATAAAGTACAGTGGCAACTTTTCCAACGAGTCTGGCTCCAGGCACGGATCTGATAGCCGTAGTCCATTCGGAGGACTGGGCAGCATGAAACTGGAGGCTGGTTATCCCGGAGTGTCCAGAGTTCAGCACCTTCCACCCCAGCAGCCCGGAAAGCAGTTGAAGAAGGAACCTGAGAGACCAGAGAGTGCTAAATCCTTTGGCCGAGACGGTAGCTCTTCTCAGGGGGAAGCGGAGGTTCGTCATCCCCCGGTGGGCATTGCGGTGGCTGTTGCCCGTCAGAGGGACAACAACAGCAAGCCCAGCTCTGTATCGGACAGGGACAGGCCAATTGGAGGAGCCATCAAAGGTGCGTTGCCTCATATCTTTGCATGCATTGTTCTTACAGGGATGGTTCACCCAAAAATTTAAATTCCTTCATTTACTCGCCCACAAGTTATTCTAAATCTGTACAACTTGGTTTTTTATGTCGAACACAAGGATATATTTTGCAAAATTCCTTTTTTTTTTTGTTTTTGTTTGTCCATACAATGAAAGCCAGGGGGGGTGGTTGGTAGTGTTGTTTTGGTCACTGTTGACTTTCAGTGTATGGGCAAAACAGTTGAGACATTGTTCAGAATGTCTTTTGTGTTCTTCAGAAAAAATAAAACTAACCCTATTAGGTGTCATAAATTGTACGTTTCCGGTCACTGTTTGTATATGCTTTCACTCCTTTAATGGATCTTATGAACAACACACTGACCTGTCTTATTTTCCGTTGTTACAGCCCATTTACATGGTCATGCTCTGCTGCAAGGTTACTCCCTCTTTTGTTTTTATTTCTTAAACAGCATGAGCTTTGCCATTGCTTTGGCCCACGGTGTTTCCTGTTAGCATAGGGAGTGTGTTAAGCCTTTTACTAAGACACCGCATGCCCGACTGCTTATAAACATAATTTACCAAGCTCTACTAAAGGTGGCAAACAAGCAGTGCATTCTAATATGACTTTAGTTTTGTTGCTTAGCAATCGAATTGGCTTCGGAAAGGGACAGAAAGAGAGGTGGGGAGAAAGGCATTAATTTATGTCCTCTTGTGTGCAAGGAAATTGCAATAATAACATTAGTCTGAGAGAAGGTTTGAATTTACATTTAAAACAAGTGTTAGGGACAGAGCTTTGCTTGACTAATTTGCCCTCTTTTTGATGCAAACGGATAGCATGTCGGACAGGCTTTTGGTAACCTTGGAAACAGACTGAAACCTTTTCCCTGGAGCATGACAGAGATCTGTGTGCACTTTCGTCCCCCTCCTCTGTTTAAAAGAACACAATCTCTTCTCAGCCGCTGTCTGTCAGTACTGAAAGGTTCAATACACTCCCAACTAAATCCCGCTTGGATGCGTTCTACGCGTTTATCTTTTACAGGGCTGTGTTGTGGTATTTTGAACACAAACTTCAAAGGTTCTTTTGTTTAGTTCGGAATGTGAGTTGCTGCTTGTTTTGTATGATATTTTTCTAATGGCTGCTTCTCTATGAAGAGCAATTTGAAGCGTATATGACGCCACAGTGGTGTTGAAACATTGATAAGTGATTGATGGGCCTCGATGGGTTCTTGTAAATGTGATATGTTACTCTGCATAGGTTCTCTGTCTTTTTTCCCCCTCTGCACAGTCTGTCTGTAATCTCCTAGATGTGTAAGACACTGAATATGACTGGTGCTGAGTGTTGGGACTGATAAGTTTGGGCTATTTCTGGAGCAGTGTATTTATAAAGACAAAACTGTAACATTAGACACTACTAATGTTTGACTTTGTGTTTACGCAATGAATGGTCTGAAAATGTGTAAATTGGGATTGCGCATATCTGAAATGGTGAAAAATTAGATATCACTGGCAACATTAGCATTTTTATTAGAAACTGTTTGCCAACATCGTTAGTTAGTGTAATGTCCTAACCTTGCAGGCCCAATACACACAGAGGAAGAGCAAGGAGACGAAAGGACGCGCCACCGTGACGAGCGCCTGCTTTCGGGACGTGTGGAGCGCGAGCAGGAGAAAGTGTTAAGGTAAGATGAGAGTTTATAACTGCTGACAAAAAGCACCCTAAGCACTTAGAGTGCTTGTTGAAGTGAGCTCTGAAAAATACCAAGCATCATTCTAGCTACTAATTCAATCCTGCTTTTTGAGTTTTATTGAAGCATTTGTTCAGTAGATCTGAAAACTGTGAACATCTCCATTTTAGGTCACAAGACATTTCTTGGGTTAACTGCCCACCTCTTACATATTTTTTTAGTGTGTTTTTAAAGTGATTTGTTTCACTGGCTGTAAATTTGAACTGTGGTGACACTTCATGGTTCTTTAAATAAGACTGAGGGATAAAATCACATTGATTTTGGTAATTTTTGTGAAAAGCCAGATATAAGGAAAGTCTGCAATGAGTGTGTATACCTTGATATATACCATGTGCAGAATTATTAGGCAAACTGATTTTTCTGATTATATTTTTTTGTCCAAATCGCATCAATTTTAAGAACTACGTACTACTAATTTTGTATTTAATTATTAATAAGTGATATATAATTGTTCAAGATGGAAATGAAAAACACCTTATATTCAGGTTTCCATAATTATTAGGTACTTTTTCTTTTACAGGCAAAATGAGCCAAAAAAAGAGATCCAACTCAGACTGAAAAGTCAAATTATTAAATGCCCATGAGAAGGATGCAATAATAATAAAGTTCTAGAAATTGAATTAAGGCATGACCATTGGACAGTGAAATGTTTACTGGGTCAGCAGGGTCAGAGGAAAAAAATATGGAAAAGACACGTTAATTGCAAAAGAATTAAGGCGAAGAATTAAGAGTGAAACCATGAGGAAACCCTTTTGTCTCCAGAGCCACCATTTTCCAGAACTACAACCTACCTGGATTCTCCAGAAGTACAAGGAGTCAGGATCTCAGAGACTTGGGTTCAGTAAAGAATCCTAAAAAAAATTACTTTAAAATTACCCCCACTTAATAAGAATCACAAGCTAAAGTGTTGTAAAATACATGAAGACTGTTTATTTTTATTGGCTTTATAGACAGACAGATTGAGAGTGACTCTTGAAGGACCAGCACTACATCCTTGAACCACTGTTTGAAGAATTTATCTTCCAGAATCTGGCACTTTTGGGAGTTCTTTTTTAAGTCAATCTCCTACCCTGAATTCCATCTTGCAGAGATTGACTGAAAATTATCTTCACAATGATCTTCCGTGGTTCATTTCCAGCCTTCATGAACAATTATATATCACTTATAAATGATTTAAATACAAAATTAATAGTAGTTAATTAGATTGTAGTTTGGAATTGGTAAAATGTGCTTGAAAAAAAATATGATCAGAAAATCAACTTATACCCAATAATTCTGCTAACGGTATACATTTATACTTGCAAGTAGTTGCAGGGCAGCAACTTACTGTGGGATGGAGCGTATAGAATGCAGTTAGAATGTCCCTAAAATTCTAGATATGGGGGCAAAAATGCCCTTGTACAAGTTCATCCTACATCCTAAGATAGTTAAGCTATATCACAAGAGGAACAAGCATCACACAGTACTTTTTTTCAGTCTCCGAGCAACAAACAGTTTCTTTTATGAATCTGCGTTTTGAACAAATATGGTGAACCAATGATTCAATGGACCGTTCATAAAAAGAACATTTACTTTACTCCTGAATGAATCAGCCATTTTAACGGATCAAATTAACAAATTACTTGATCATTTAGTCACTTTCTGTCACCGATTGGCAGTTGTAGTTTATTTCATTTAAAAAAAAATTACTTTTCCATGTTGTCAAAATAACATGAAAGGTATAGTTCATCCAAAAATGAAAGTGTAGTTGTCATTTATTCAACCTCATGGTCTTTCTGAAGCTACTTTTTGTCATCTATTTAATGCTTTACACAATAATGACTTGATTATATTTTGGGGGTATTTTCTCAGCTTAATTTGCAGTGCAATTAAATGCCACATGTAATTTTAATCGTTTGACAGCCTGTGTGTGTGACACACACAGTTGTGATCAAAGGTGTACATACACCTTGCAGAATCTGCAAAATATTAATAAAAAAAAAATTAACATGTTAAAATGAATCATAAAAAAATGCATGCTGTTTTGTAGTACTGTCCTGAAAATATTTTACATAAAAGATGTTTGCACGTAGTCCACAAGACAAAATGATAGCAGAATTTATAAAAATGTTTACGTGTGCTTGGTTCTTACGACTGTTTGTTTCTTGTTTTGTGGTGGTTGTTCATGAGTCCCTTATTTGTCCCTGAGCATCAGTTGGTGGTTTGATACTAGATATTGTGTGCGTCTCAATCAGATCTCTAGTTCAGTAGGCGGGGCACTGATCAGGGAGTCGGCCACATTCATTTACATGATATACTGATTCACGACCTAGGGAGCTGTTTGAGACACAGGGATTGTATATAGTTGCTGCTATAAATATGCGGGGTAATGAAATGGTTTTGAATGCGTGCTCACTTTTTAACTTTTGTTTTCGAATTTGCAAGTGCTTGTACTCTGTGTAAAAGGAGTGGTATTGACTGCACATTTTACAAGATTAGATATTTGTCAGTGATGCTCAGGATCTTTTGCTCACCAAATCCAAAAGCCATCATCCTGTCAGTCATCTTGCCCCAATCTAGTCCCATGATAAGTGAAATCTGACTCCTGCTGCACTGCGCTGTGACGCTGCAATGTGTGCTATATGGAGTAGAGCAAGCGCTTTCCGTATTAATGGTAGTGTCGGTTGTCCAAACTGAACTAAATGATTTTTTATTTTTATAAAAAAGCAAAATGACAATGGGGGTGGTGCCACGGTGAGTAAGTAATGTAATCTGTGTATTGCCAAACACGGTGTAACAAAGACTAGCACAGCAAGTCTACTGCAAATGCAGTTCTTCAATGGCTTTGGTGGCATCCACATTGCTGTCATTGTAAGCTTAAATTGACTGCCATATCATCCAGCATGAGATGAATAAAAATGACTGATGGCACCTTTTAGAGTCCCAGCATTAAAATATGGGTATATTGTGCTTTTTTGTTACTCAGAGTGTCTACTGTGTTGGTTCAGAGGTTGTTTTGACTGTCAAACTGTGATGGAAAAATGGAACGGGTCGTTTTTACAGTTTTCTCCAAAAAAAGTACAGCGTTTAAGCTAAAAAAAAAGAAAGCTGTCTATTTATTAATTTATTTATTTATTTTTCACTGTGATGTTGTGTGGAAGCCGGTGATGGGGGCAGCTAATGCATTGGTGTCCCATGAAAGTCACTTCAGCACAAATCGTGTGGATTTTTAAATTCTTTGGATTTTAATTTTTTCTTGTGGATTCTTTGCTGCCTTGGTTGAAGTTAGTTTAAAATCTCACCATGCCTTTAGTGACAATGTTGAAATGTGCCAAATAGTTGCTATCTTTGTTCAGGTGTCTCTAAAAAGATGTTAGAAGTCTGGATGAAAGTCTGTTAATTAAAGCCCCTTTTTATTAAAAAAAAAATATATATATATATTTATATATATCTATCACTTTAAGTAACGACTAAGCATATTCAGCCAGTGTGAAAGGATTCTTGTTTCTTTGATTCCACACTCTAGCTAAATGGAGCAACATTTTACTTTCATTGGTCACACTCTCAGCGTGGTTTTCTTTAGAGTGGACAGATTTATGGCAACAGTTCTCAGCAAATATGAGCCCATTTTCAAAGTGTGGCTCTCATTTCAAGGAGTAGAAAAAGTCAGTCTTCCCCACTGGGGAAATTGGTGCTTATAAAAGTGACTGGCTCTCTCAGCAGGATTCCACCCTCAGTGTCTGTCCTTAAGTGTAAGGCAGAATAGAAGTCATAGACTGGGGAATTTGTGTCACAGTTGGGACTAAATGGCCACCAGTCCTCCCCTTGGTCTTAAATAAGCATGCATTTTGCAATGTAGAAGCATCAATAATTTTTCTGGTCATCAAATGTGGGCACCTGGATGTTGGGCACTTCCTCAGTAGCCAAAAGTGAAAATGATTTGCCCACACTCATATTGTTCCAACAACACGGGACTTTTTCTGGCCACTATAATGAATGTGGTTATTGAGATTCAAAAGATAAGTACCTTTAAAAGCTTTATGAAACAAAAAAATGAAAGTTGTTGTTATTATTATTATTATTATTATTATTATTATTTAGAATTCAGATTTCAACAAATACAGCCACAATATTTTACATATTGTTGAAAATATGCAGTGTTGTGCCCAACTGAATTTTTATTACTTTTTTTTTTCTCCCCCAAGTTAGTCTTTGTTGGGAATAACTGAATAGATTCCAAATATTTTTCAGGCGTTTACTTTTCTTCATTCAGGTTGCATTAATTCCATAACATGGAAGGGTCGAACGATTTATTAAATTTTTTTTTTAAATGGAGAATATTTTCAGAATATATATTAAATCAGAAAATTGATTTTAGCATTTTTTTTTTTTTTTAAAGTGTTTAAGGATGAATAGCAAAGGATGATGTATCTTTGCCCAAAAAATGCATGTTTTCATTTTTTTCTTTTTAAAGCAAATATTACTTAAATACAGAAACTTTTATGGTGATTTAGACTAATGTGCAACTAGGAAATGCAAGATGACTGACTTTGCAATAGATTGGTCAACCACAAATAAGTAAATCTTTTCATTCACAGAGAGAATAAAGAGTTGGCAGACTACACCCAATTGCATCCACCTCTGGTGTCTGCCAGTGGACTGAACCCCAACCTAATGGTGACTGGTGGACCAACTCTGGCTGGTGCGGGCCGCTGGCCTGCTGACCCTGCCTCCCACCTGGCCTCTCATCCATGGCTGCCCCGCCCAGGAGCCCCCTCCATGTGGTTGTCTGGCTCTCCATATGGTACCTGCCTTTTTTCCTCCTATGGCTGTAGTGTAAGGATTATGTCATGGTACAACAAGCAGTTGCCATTCATTTATTCTGTTTTAGGGAATAATGAATGATAAAGAGTCTCAAAACTGTGGAATGTTGCAGAACTGTGTTGTGAATTGGATTTGGACACTGAATTATTTCCTCAAGGCAGTCTGTTGGTCCTGCCAGACGGCCCAAGCTTTATGTCTAGGCTGAGTGTTTTAGACATTCTTAGAAACAATCAGTCTGACTCTACAACTTCCATCCAAGAATAACAGTGAACACCACGGTCAGTTCACAGTTCTCTGACGTTCCAGTTTCTGTCTAGACTTTACTTTAAAAACAACAGTGTCCCCTAAGAAAATAGCTGTAGTTAAAGTGCTATGCATCTTGGCAGGAATTCAACGAGGTCCATGTTCCACGCACAGGGGTGAGATTATTGCGGGAATGGTGTTTCTCTTGGGGATTAAATCTTGAGTGTCCACAAAGCTGCCAGAAAGGAAGTGCAAATGGACCATCAACTACAAATATGGTGAACCCAACCATTTCTTGTCCCTCTGTTGTTGTACAGGACTGGGTCCCCCTTCCCTTCATCAGGCACTGCCTCCAGGATATCCTCCTGCCTTGACAGGCTCCATCCCCCCACCTTACCAGTTTGTCCGAGATCCACAGACTGGGCAGGTGGTTGTTATTCCAACTGAGCATCTGCCACACTATGGTAGGACCCTTATATTTGCCACAATTTCTGTTTTCATAGTTTACCATATTTCCATTCACACATATGACATTCCTGACATCTAGCAGAATAAATTTACTTGATTTGTGATGCTCAAATATTCCTCTTGTTCTGTTAAAAGCTGAGATGTTAGAGCGAGGCCCCCCGCTGTGGTCAGCCATGTACCCGCCGGCAGGAAGCTCTCTGCAGCATGCCCATCAGCTTCAGCTCCTCTCCCACCAGCAGCTCCTGCGGCAACAGGAGCTTTACATGATCCAGCACCAGACCGCACAGGTCATGGAATTGCAAAGGAACGCACAGTTAGTGGTATGAGACTCTTTCTGTCAATGTCATTATGGGGAGGCACTCCTGTATTTCCAATTTTTAGTCCTTAAGGTCTGTTTGCACCAATTCTGAATGTTCAGCATGGAAAACGGAAAAAGTCTTTGAATCTAGCTTTTTTATTTGTACGCATTTTTATTTCTATTTTCTAATTTTATACTTTCTCTTGCAATACTTCTTGAAAATGCTTGTAATTTTTTTATATATATATATATATATATATATATATATATATATATATATATATATATATATATATATAATATATATATATATATATATATATATATATATATATATATATAAAAAAAAGAGGGGAAAAAATTTCTAATTTTATTTTTTTCTGGCACAGGAGAGATTAAATGCAAGTCAACCTAGGGCAGATTTGGATGAAAAACCAGACAAAAGAGGAGCTGAAGGGGCCAAATCCAGTCTCTCGGGCATCCCCACTCAAGCCCTGCACTCACGCAAGCCTCCCCCACGATCTCCAACCCCCTCCACCTCATATAGAAAAGTCCTGACGCCTCTGCCTGTCCCACCGTTGCCTTCGCCTGTCACTGCACTGAAGTCTGAGGAGAGACCCAAAGTGGAGAAGTCACACCCTCAGCAGCCCTACTCCCATCCGTCGTCTCCTGTCCCTCACTCAGTCAGCCCCGTTTCAGCATCGCCTCCTCCCAGCTCCCCCATCCAGACCAAAGAGGAGTCTGTGGAATTGCCTGAGAAAAAAACACTCAGTCTACAGAAGCAAACTTCTACTCCGTTCCCATCCATGTACCGTGGTAAGAAATTGCTGCAACTGTGAATTTGCATGATCATGCAAAGTAATTATTGTTTATTTGCATATTGCACAATAAATGAGAAGGACACTAATCAAAAAATGAAAGGAAAGCCATTTAATAACGCATGGTCATTAATCACCGTATTGCTATTTTTAAGGAAATATGTTTGATAGGGGACTGAGAATCCACACAGGACCGCAATCAAATGCAGTGCGCTATTCTTCATGTCAGAATGTGCAGGGTAGTGCAGTCTTAATGAGTAGTCTGCAAATATCCCCACATATGGGATTACCAGCTGTCTCTTCACTGGAATAGAGACTTCTTTTGACAGCAGCCCTTTTGTACCCGTATCCCCTGGCGGTTTCCATTTAAAAATGTTCAATGCTCAGGATAAATAGATTTTCTGCTCATGGTGCATTCTGAATGTATGAGTATGCACAAGTGTGTTGGCCTATGTGTATATAAGGGCTTTTGGGATGCTTGTGCTGAGGCCATTTGGTTCATGAAAGTTTCATAAAGCCCCTGTGCTGAAGAACATGTGGGGTTATTAATCATTTTGTCACTCTGTCGCAGGGAACTAAAGCCTCTCTACTCTTTGCATAAGCACTCCAAGCCCCTCAAATTGCTCTCTCTTCTCTTTCTCTGGCAGAAATTCCTCCTGGCTACCCATACCAATCCATAGCGGCACCGTTCGGCAGCCATTACCCCTACCTCCTCCAGCCAGCCGCTGCCGCAGACGCTGACGGCCTGGCACCAGATGTGCCATTGCCGGCTGAGACATCCGAGCACTTGGCGACTGCCGCAGATGTCAAACCCCAGCACTTGTGTTCTCCAGTGGTAGTGGAGCCACTTCAGGCATCCAGAGAGCCAGAGTCCATCGACGAGGGCGATACGGTGTTCAAAAAAGAGCCAAACCTGGAAGACAGCAAAGATGTCCTGAGCCAGGACGACCTGAGGGTTGCACCCATCACCACACAAGACTCTAACACCTCCACAGAGGCAGAGGCCTGTCCTAGACCCACAGCCACACCATCACCAGAGGATGAACCAGACCAGGAAGAGGGGGAAGCTGTCAAAGTCGAAGCTGCCGTCTCAAGCCATCCAGGGCTGTATGAGACATCTAGGCCTGATGTTGAAAAAACGACCAGAGCAGAAACTGCAGAGGACTCGATTGATCTGGTGGACCAAGTCTACAAATCTACATCAGGTTACACTGACATACCCGTTGTGGCTTGTGACATCCAGCCAAAAAAACCACCCTCCGATCTCTCTGAAAGCCTGAACCCATTAGACCTCAGAGATCCTGTCCCTGACGCTCCACACCTGGAGTCCAAACTTGAAAATCTTTTCCTGCCTAACAGCAGCCCTCCTCAACTTCATCCCTCTTCCGCACCGGTGGCCATCCTGCCTGAAGACCCCATGGCAGGCATGTTCGCCCTGGTCACGGCCAGTGAGCTTCCGCAGGCCGGAGCAGTGTCCATCCTGGCAGATGCGTGTACCTCTAGGTCTGAGCTCTGCAAGGGGGTCAGTCCCCTAGAGTCCACTGCTCTGGAAGGCATGGCCCTGCTCAGCCAGATGGCAGAGCTGGAGATGCAGAGGCAACCCAGAGATGACACACAGGGTGAGTCTCATTTCAGAGAGAGGAACGGTAATCTGAAGGATGTGGGATCTGATCTTATGTGCTCCAACAGTTCTAAGGGAAGTGGGGTGATTAGGGAGGGAGGTTTGCTCACTGTAGTGTGCTGTAAAGTAAAACGTGCTGAAACAAGATCAGGAATTCTTTCAGGTCTAGTGAGTATATTCAGAATTTGCTGGAGTGATGAACAGTGTGCCAGTGCTGCTTGTTCTTCTGTGAGTCTTTTAGAGTAAATGCGCTCATTTAAACAATAAATAAATGCAGCTATCTGGTGTTTTTGATGTATCTGGATGTCAAATCCATTAATGATTGATGTATGATTCCACTGATGTGTTGGAGAATGCTGGGCTGTCCCATGCTCCCTAGAGGTAATTAATGTTGATATCGATCGTGTGTTTGTTTGTGCAGCTGTAATACTCTGTGGACTGGAGTGTCTACTGGAAGCTGGCAGGCAGGTCCTCCTTGAGGTCATCGAGTGTCAGCCTCAGGTTATCATCTGCCTCCCCCGAGAGCTCAACCCTAATAAGAAATACAGCTGGAGACAGAAGAAAGATGAACCAGTATGCTTGCCTTTTTTTGACTTCTTTTCTTCTCCCTCTACTGAAACTGTGCTCAAGAAATTAAGATTTCTGTTATAGTGTTTTTTTCTTTTGCTATCAGAATAGTAATTCTAAGGCTGTTTACACCTGGTATTAAGATGTGTTTTGGTTGATTGTATCACAAGTGGACAACGCTAAATCTAAAATGTTTTGAGCTTGTCCACTTTCAACCACTTCCAGAAGCAGTTGAACACATTCGACCAGATTTCTTTCACAGTGTAAACGCTCATGTGGTCAGATGTGTTCGACCAGCCACAAAAGGCAAACGCACTAACCAAATGGGATTTAAACTTTGTCGGCTGGAGATACAAGTTTGGTTTGAAAAATGTACAAAGCACAATGTTCTCTCATCATTCCTGCTTTCTAACACACACACTCATAGTGTTCGGTGTGGTTTTGCAGCTGTCAGAGCAGAAACAAAAGCTGCTGCTCTGTGTAAATTGTGCAAGCTTGTTTTGACCAGTAGATTGAAAGATCTGAAAAAGCCCATCTATTTACCCGCCCATAAGATGGTCGAAAGTGAACAAAAGAGACTGTTTATACCAGGTATAAACGAGATGTTTGTCGATTTAAATACAAGCAGTGTTAACATTTTTATATTCTAACATGTTTACATATTCCAACAGCATTTGGATTGCTCATAGTTAAGTGTTTACAACTAGTGGCAACAGTGCTTACAGAATCAAGCATTGATTTTTAGCAGTGTTTACAGCTAGTGACATTCAGAGATTTCTTTCAGCTTGTAAATTTCTCAATTTTTATTAGTTTTAATTTTACATTTAAACAGTGTTTACAAATGGCATTTGAATTTTTACCTTTTAGCTGTTTTCAGTTAGTGACATCTGATGTTTTTTCGTTCACAGCTTGTTTCTGTAAATTCCCGTGGATTTTTTTTTGTTTGTTTTTTTTGGGGGTTTTTCCATTTTGTGGAGTTAGCAAATTTTTTTGTCATGTATGCATTGTGAATAGGGATATCTTGTAGTTCGCTTTTAGCTAATAATACTTGAGCTTTCCAGCCTTTTAGCACTCGGATACCTGTACACTTGATTTCGGCCAGATGTCTATTTCCAGTGTTAACAGCCGCTGAGATTTCCGTAGAAGTTTAACCACAGATGCTAATCTTGTTCTCGCTCTTAGATGTTCTCCAAATCCTCTTTGGAGGGAATGGATGCTGTAGAAGTGGACTACCGTGTGAGACTTGCTGAGCTGCAGCAGCGCTACAAAGAAAAGCAACGAGATCTTGTCAAACTGCAGAGAAGGAGAGACAAAGAGTGAGTCTCTCAATTAACATCAAATCCCTTAACATCACTTCAATAAGACTAGTAATGCCAATCTACTCACTTAATCCCACTAACAATCAAATAACCTGCAATTTATGATCCCTGTGATTCACAGAGAGAAACGGCAGCAGCAGCAGCAGCAGCAGCAACAACACCAGATCCAGCAGCAGGAGAGGAACAGAAGTTTAGCCCGCAGGGGCCCGGGACGTCCCCGAAAGAGGAAACATGGCCTGTGTGCACTGTCTCCACCCCCCAGCAAGCTGGATTCGAAGTGTGGAAAGTGAGTGTGTAGCTCAGGCACTGAAAAGGCCCAGCTGTGCTCACCACAGCCTGGCCTGCAGCTGAACGCTCTGTTGTTTTGCAGGTTGGGCAGAAGCGTGTTGTACTCGGAGGACTCTGAGAGTGGGGAGGTGCTGAGGAAGCGCTTTCGGGCCTCTAATAGAGATGAGGAGGAGGAGGAAGATAGCAGTGCGTTGAGATTGAAGAAGAAGAAAAAGAGCTGGGGCGAGCAGGAGGCATCTTCAAGCTATTCTCATGAGGTGAGTCTCTGTTATACTGGAGTTGTACAAAAGCTCCTAAATATCTGAAAATGTGAGTTTTCGTTACACAGACATGTTCCAGTCAGAGCCATGGTGCAATGGTAAGCATACATGCTCCAAACCTGTTTAACCCATATCACTTGTATGTACACCAAAGCTCAAGTGTGGCCTGCACCATGTCTGATCCCGTTCCTGCTCTTTCTTTTCAATTTCCTTTCCTATTTGTTTAATAATATACGTTCAATGCTTTTATCTCTTTTAACAGGCATCTAAAGTGGTCGTGAAGAAGAGCCGAGTGAGCGAGCAGGAGCAGTTGGCATCCAAACTCGACAAGGCCTTGTCCCTCTCTAAGCTCAGTAAACTCAGCAAGTCCTCTTGTAAGTTCATCGAGGGTTCCTCAGGGAAGTCCAGGGCTAGTTCTGGAAGCAGAGTCCCCATGCTTACCGATTTAGACATGAGAGTCAAGATGGGAAAATCCAGCCTGTCAAAAGATCTCAGCATCTTTCACAAGTCTTCCAAAGGAGGTAAAAGCAAAATGGCTGCCAAAACAAAGCCTTCCGATCCATGCCTTAAGGGAAAAGGCCTGCGGAAAACACCTTATTCTCCAATGAGGTCAGAAATCAGCAGCTTTTCTAACAGTAAGTCGTGTTTTGTTGTTGTTGGGGTTTTATTTCTCACGTTAACAGGTTGGGGGGGGGGGGGGGGGGTGTAATGGACAGTTTTTGTTGTTCATTGCCTACCAATATTTGTTTATGATAATACCTGTAATTGCTATGTGTACCTTGGTTACACTGCATGTAGTGCAAGTTTTTATTTATTTTTTTTATTTTTTTATATCACAGTAAGGTATTTTTCACAATATAGGATTTTTTGTTGTATAAATATAACCAAGTCATTCTGATATGTCAGTGTATATATGTTTATATGTCGTCATTTTTATTTGAAATGAAGTCTATCATGCTTGCAAAGGCTGCATTTATTTGATAAAAAATATGGTAAACGGTAATATTGTGAAATATTGTTACAGTTTAAAATGTTTTATTTTAATATATTTAAAACTTTAATTTATTGCTTAATTTGATCACATGATCCTTCAGTAATCATTCTAATATGCTGATATTCTGCCCAAGAAACATTTGCTTGCCATTATCAATGTTGAGAACATTTGTGCTGCTGCTTTTTTTTTCTCTGATGAAATGGAAAGTTCTAAAGATCTCTGTTTGAAATGAAAGTGTTTGTAAAATTATGAATGTCTTTACAGTCACATTTGTTCCATTTAATGTGTCTTTGCTGAATTTAATTAAAAAAAAAAAAAGAAAATCATCGTGAAGTGTTTTGTGATTTTTACCAGACACCGATTCAGAAGAGGACGATTCCCTGAAAGATGGCTGGCCTCCCAGCTCCATGTTGGGGAGAACAGGGTCACGTCCACAGTTCCCCGGCCTATGCAGCACTCCAACCAAGAAAAAGCGCTCATCGTCCAAGAAAGCCTCTTCATCTTCGTCTTCATCACTTAAGTCCAAGCAGACGGCCAAAGAGAGGAAACATAAGCACTTTGCTTTATTGCTACAGGAGGCAGGAGTCAGCTCCTCCGAGGACTCATTTGACCAAGGTTAATAAAGCATACCTCACTATGCACAAAATCGAGATGGCAGCTGCTCGGTTTTAGCTTTTATTTTTATTTTTGGTCTGTGTTGTATTTTTAACCATGACTATTGGTCATGGTGACATTTTTCATGAGAAGCCATTTTAAGATGCTTGCATCAGAATTTGCTACCTCGCATCCTGTATATACTATAATTGGCTCTTGTTAGAGTTCCTTTTAAATGGTTACTTTTATAGGAATGTCTTGCCATTGTGCATTAAAATGTGTGTGGCTGTGTGGAAAGTGTTCTTTATTGTATTGCAGTTTGGTACCCAAGCTTTATTAAACATTCTGATTTCATTTTTACTGAAAGTAAAGAAATGCAGTGTTCTCTGTCTCTTTCGCTACATCTCCTGCTGTAGAGTGTTAGAATGCAACGCTCCACACTCCTGATTTCCTCTGTTGTTCAAATATCCCTTTCATCAGTGAAGGAGATCTCTGCATAAAACACTCCTGTGCAGTACCGATGAGATTCATTAGGCCAAATGACTTTGAGAAGCAACTTGTTGTTGGGTTCTCCCAAGAGATGAGATATTCAACAGATGAGAATATGTTGAATTGATATTAGACTAATGTTTATTTGCATTTACAATATTGTACACGTTATCTTTTCGATTGGTGCCTTAAAGAAATGTGACACTAATGGCAGTAGAGCATACTACCATTATAACTAAGTTAAAGTCAATAAATCAACATGCACACAATCAGAATTTGTAGATCCTTAAAGGGTTAGTTTACCCAAAAGGAAATTTCTGTCATTAATTTCTCACCCTCATGTCATTCCACACCTGTAAAACCGTCGTTCATCATCGGAACACAATTTAAGATGTTTTTTATGAAATCCGAGAGGTTTATGATTCGTCCATAGACGGCAATACAATCGCCACTTTTGGTTCAACCTTAATCTTATGAAGGGACGAGAATACTTTTTGTGCTCAAAAGCTAAACAAAAATAATGACTATTCAACAATCTCTACTCTTTGGAGTCATTCTCATGTTGTTTACATCCAGCGTTTCCAGGTTCTATGTCAGAACGCATGCGTTGTGCTGCTCATGTGATCAGCTTCGGCCAATACTGAGCCGGCATTTGGACGTAAACACTGAAGCCTGCACTGTGTTCACTGCCTCACTTGAGTATGGATAATGACCGAGAAGAGATTGATGAACAAAGTCATTATTTTTGTTTTGTTTTTGTGCACAAAAGTTATTTTTGTCACTTCATAACGTTATGGTTGAATCACTGCAGTCACGTCGTCTGTTTTAACGATGTCTTTAGTATATTTCTGGACCTTGAAAGTGGCATATTTATATTGCTGTCTATGGATGAGTCATAAACCTCTCGAATTTCATCAAAAATACATTAATTTGTGTTTCGAAGATCTTACAGGTTTGGAGCGACGTGAGGGTGAGTAATTCAAAACTGAATTAAATTTTTTTGGGTGAACTAACCCTTTAAAGCATAAAGCTTGAACAGTTCCAGGAATGTATTTTTTTCACTATGATGAATGTGTGAACAAGCAAAGCATTGTGGGATATTTGGAAAATAGGGAGCTCCCTGATTTACTAAAAAAAAAAATGAATAACCTAGCCTCTCTAGACTGCTCGCTCTCTCCCTGCAGCTGCTTGGCCACCCCTCCACCTCTGACCCCTTCTCCTACCCATGATGCTTTTGAATGTCTATCGGTCTGTGCATTTGCTTGTCCCGCCGCAACAAAATAAGAAGCAAAGGGGTTGGCTGGGAGTAGGGCAGCCAGCTGTTCAGCGTGAGGTCACTATCCATGTCACCTGAGCCTTGAGCATTGTTCTGTAAGTAGGCCACCATCCTCTTTTGCTGTGACTTCTCCATAAGTTTTTACTAATTTTTGCTTACACTGTTACAGAACCAAAACACAAACAAAAAAAAGACTGGATAACAGATGAGGTGTTGAAAATGCCTTTTAACATGCTCACCTCCTGTTACATGCCCTCAAGCCATGGTTATGTTTGTATTTGGTGGAATTGTTTTTCCCCCGAAGTTCAGGATGATCTTCTCCCTCTTCTCCTTTTCTTTTTCTTCTTGCTCATATCAATATTAATTTGATCTTATTAATAATTTAAGCTGCTTGTTTATTTATTTGCCATTGTTGTACATAATACATAACTGATTTAAAGTTTCTTGTTGATGCTGAAACTGGTAGAAACCAGTTATAATTAAGATTTTCTTGACGTTTATTGATTTAATTATTTAGTTTAGTGTTTTTTTTATGAAGACAGTCTGTAGCTGGTTTTCATTATTTACTGCTAAGGAATTAAGAGGATTGAATTGAAAGAGAAGAAACATAACCATGGCTGAAGTGGTTGATGGTCTGAGTTACGTCCAAGCCAGACCAAGAGTCTCAGGAGCCATGGAGGACTGTCCTCACAGAGCCTGCTTTGTGTTTCTCAGCTCTCCTCTTCCTGTACACATCCTCTGCTTTCTGTCAGTTCATGTAATACATGCTTCAGGTCATTTATAAAGTTATGTTCACAACATAACCAAAGTCCTTGTCTGCTACAAAGTCCATGTCTTTAACATACTCACCTCTGGCTTCGGCTACTCACAACTGCACTCAAGCATCCTGTGTGTCTGTTTCCTCCACAAAACTTGTTCCTCACCCTTCAGAGAACTGGTGAAAATGGGGTGTTGCTTAAAGTGGGTACCTACTGTCTTAAAGTTAGTCCTTGAGTTTTTTTTTTTTTTTTTTTTTTTCTTCCCCTTTATCAGTTTAGACTAGCTCTGAGCTGAAGAGACTTTTAATAATTGATGACTTTCTTAGTCAGGGATTCTGCCAGCAACCTTAACTTTCTGCAGCGCTTGTGACTTATTCTATTCCCTTTTTTCCTTCAGTGATTCGGCTCCTTCAGCACATTGGGCAAGGCCACTTTACTGGTTTTCCCCTATTTGGTTTGGGCTTTTGCATTCCTGGCCCCTCTCAATTTTGGAGCAAGCCAGTAGCCATGCTGATTTTAAATCCTGCCCTAAAGCTCTGAAGGTTTGAAAGCTACGCTTGCGAGATCCTGCCTACCCAGCTTAGTATATGCTGTCCGCATGAAGCCAGGCTTTGTCCCCCACCAGTAATCTTATGTAGCGGTGGGTGGGCTGCAGTATTTGAGCAAGAACACATTAATCTAGAGAAAGTCTGCTTCTGCGGCGCTAGATTACAATGGATACGTGAAAGTGAGAAGAAAACCTATTGCTGGCAGAATGATGCATTAGGACTAGCCATCTAGTATTCATAGCTATACAGATTGTGTTCTGTAGGTTTATTGTTCTACAAAGATAACTATCTGGAAAAATGTTTTTATGTTGTTGTTTTTTTATTGCATGGGATTGAGGCTTTAATTTTAACAGGAGATGATTGAAAT
The DNA here is from genome assembly GCA_037194245.1 of Opsariichthys bidens. Lineage (NCBI taxonomy): Eukaryota > Metazoa > Chordata > Actinopteri > Cypriniformes > Xenocyprididae > Opsariichthys > Opsariichthys bidens. Next base: position 13,069,948 of record CM074277.1, on the reverse strand, counting down.
TAGTAGTTCAGACAAAACGAAATTGTGTAATCATTCACTCACCCTCATATTTTTCGAAACCTGTGTGACTGTATGAACACAGATATTTTCAAGAATGTTTTGACTTTTTTTGTCTGCATGAAATTCAATGGGGTCTTAACATCAATTGAATTCTGTTTATGTTCCACACAAAAAAGTCATGCAGGTTTGGACTGACATTAGGGGGATTTAAATGTTGATAAAATTTTCATTTTTGGGTGAACTATCCCTTTAATTTTGGGCTCTTCAGTTCCAGTCCTGGATGGCCAATGTACTCTAGACTTAAGAAAAAAATTTAAGTACACCCTTAAAATAAAGGTTCTTCATTGACATATGTGGTTCAATATTCTTCTGTGGCATTACTACGAAAACACATTTTTTGAATGTTTATTATAAGAGTGTATTTTGCAAGTAATTCTGAATGCCTTTATTAGTGTGTTTGGTTGAGGTTAAAGAAACTCTTTAGTACACTGGTCCCCCAAGACTGAAATTGAAGAGCCCGACTTTAAATAATGGGTCGTGTCACAGGCTTCATCTTCATTCATTTCTGAACCTCATATATTTTGTCAAACATCCTAAATGATTTGTCTTCCCATTGTTAACAGAGTACTTCACCGAGCGGGATGATTATGAAGATGATGACGAGGATGAACATGGGTATGATTATGAGCTTGATGAAAGTGACGGCCTGTGTTCGTCATCTGTAGAGGAGAGTGGTTTAGGTCTTCTGGCCCGCTTTGCCGCAAGCGCTATCCCGAGCCCCATTGTCAGCAATCCGCTCTCCATCATCCAACTGGAGGCTAAACAGAAAGCCAAGAAGAAAGAGGAACGGCAGAGTCTACTGGGTAAGAAAGTACTCTTCCTGAATGGATTGCATCTTTTACACTACTAGATTCATCTGTAATCTCTCTGTGACATCAGCTGCTTTTCCAAGCCTGCTGGGACTTGAATTCCCAGGTGACAAGGTGATGCATTGTTATTGGCTGTCTTTTGTTGAGCTGTGCCGTGCATGTGCACTGGCGAGTGAGGGAATTGAAAGGTGCTGGCAGATGAAAACACATTGTACTTGGAGCAGTCACTCAGTAGGGGTGTCATTCAATATAGACACCCATCAGTTGAGCCCCACCTTTAAAATGGAGTGCCATTATCCCCTAGCCGCATTTGTGTGTTTGCTGCGCCGCTTGCACTCACTGAAAATGTGATGCTGACAGGCCTGGCTTTGATGAGGTTGGGCTGTGATCCTGAGCGGGTACCCAGCAGCGCACGCGACAAGCCTGCCAGCGGAGACCAACAGCCTCCTTCATTAACTATTCCAAGGCCCTGCAAATGTGTTCGGACTTAATTCTGCTCCCACATCTGGCCCTGTTTATTTCTCACATCTGCACATATTGTCGTTCTGCGTTTGCAAATGAGTTGACCACATGTAGATGGTTTAAATTATAGCAGATGGACTAGTATTTACATTACTGTTCTGTTCTTCATCTTTGGCCCTGTTTCCACCTGGTTTTAAGATGTTATCCGACCAAAACACAAGTAGACGAGAGACACAATCCCATTTACATCTGGTCTTTTAATCCATCTCTTTTGTCCACTTCTGTCATGATTTCTTCAAGGAAGAGGGTCTATATACATCTATATCTTTCTATCTAATGGACGAATTAAGCTCACACAATTTACGTACGAATGTGAAAGGAGATGAAGGAAAAACATACAGAGAACAGGACCACACCAAATGCTCAGAGTGTGTTAGAAATCAGGAATGGTGAGAGAACATTGTGTTTTGGTATGTTTTTCATCTTCAAACCAAACTTAGGTCTTCAGCCGACAAAGTTTAAATCCCATTTGGCTAGCGCTTCCCATAATGCTTTCGCGTTAAGTCATTAGGCAGAGAGTAGACTGTTTAGAGTCTACACTTTACACTATCAAGGCAATCCGGCCAAATGCGTTTTTGACTACAGAAGTGGTCGAAAGTGGACAAGCTTAAAACATTTTAGACCCCGTTTACACTTGTCGTCCACTTGTGATCTGATCCACCAAAACCAAGTTAAAATAGGGCCAAAGACAATTTTGGGTTTGTGCGAGTGCATTTCAATTGCATGCCTTTGTAATAACCAAAGGTTGTATCTTCTGGATTGTAGGTACAGAGTTCGAGTTTACAGATTCGGAGAGCGATGTTAAAATGAGAAAGAAGTTTCCATCATTGTTGCACGGCAAGAGGTCGGCTCCTGAGCTCCCTCTCCTGCCGCCTGCTAGCGTCATGCGTGATGACTCCAGCCCCAGCAAGCGTGGACGCAAACCCAAGAAGCCCAAGTCTCCCCACGAGTTCAGTTTTGACCTCACCGCCGATGGGAGTGAAGATGAACAATGGACGCGGCGGAGGAGTGAACGCATCTTCCTCCATGACGCTGCCCAAGCCACCCCCATCTCCCCGTCCAGCAAAACTCCTCTTCCACTCACTCCCAAACCGGCCCGTGGCCCCAAAGCGTCTTCACAGAGCCCTAAGGAGCTGGCCAAAGCCAAGGAGGTGAAAGACCCCAACAAGGTAAGCCCTTGTTTTATTGATGTAGATTGAGTCCTCTGTGCCAGCCCCAACGAAACGACGAAGGCGCTTGATACCAGCTGGTGTCCTGCTACATTTGTCGGACAAGAAGGGCTCCCGCTGTGAGTGTCATGTTGTTGGACACAAAAGGATGGCTGCTGCTTGCCAGGCTACAATTACCAGCCATCACCATTCCTCCCTCCCTGTTTTTTTTTATTTTTTTTATAGTGTTCAGTGCATGACTGCCTATTAATGTTTACTTGTCTATCCAATGTTGTTGAATGGCTCTAATGTTTGAGGGAACTGAGCCCGATTGTGTCATGCATTTGTATGAGGCTTTTCACTCTTGTTTGTGCTGATGGTTTGTCTTTGTATTTGGTGTGAATTTTCCAGAAGAAGAGGATTAAGGAGACCCCCTTGTGTCTGCCCCCACCCCAGCTCTCCAGCACACCCTCAGAAAGTGCTGGAGCTCTGCCTGTCAGCCCAGGCCGCAAGAGCAAGGTGAAGCCTAAAGCCAGAGAGGTAACTATTGCCTAACTTAGCTGACATTGCAATGCTAGTTAGTGATAACCTGGCCAATATTTTACAATATTCTGGCTGATGAATGGAAATGATAGTTACCACTTGAGTAAATTCCAAGCTATCAACTGGGATCCAAGTTGTTGTTTTTGTTTTTAAATACTCTCAAGTATTTTTTTTGTTTGTTTTTGTTTTTTTGAGATATTACGTTTATTCAGCAAGGATGCATTAAATGAATCAAAATTGACAGTAAAACCATAAGCTGTAATGTATCAAAAGATTTCTATTTTAAATGAATAATAATATTCTTATAATTAAAAAAATATAATGTAAAATATATGTAATCTTATAATCAGAAAAATAATTTCTGAAGGATCATGTGACACTGAAGACTGGAGTAATGATGCTAAAAATTCAGTGTTGCTATCACAGGAATAGAATACAATACAAAATATGGTTTTATCATTAAAATATAATAAAATTATCTTACTTTTTTTTTATTTGGCCTGCCTTAACGCTTTCAGTACATAAAATACATGATGCGCTGTGCATTAACTCACATTTTTAGCATGCCACGTAATAAATATTTGAATCAGACCTAATGCTGAGCAGCCATTTTGTGCTACACTGTGATGCTAAGGAAAAACACCGAAAGGGATTAGAATAATTTTACCTGGCAGGCTCAAGGCCTGTGGGGAGAAGCCTTGCATTTAAATGAGCCGCCCCTTCCTGCTCCCCTGTCCCAGTCTGTATGGGCCTGCTCTCAGTACACCCACCATGACCAAAGGGAGGGAGGTGAGATGTGGAAGGAGAGGGAGTGAGAAAAGGGGAGAGTGCAGTAGAGCAGCAAGCCTAATTAGACTGCACACTCAGCAGGAAAGCAGTGAAATTAACCAAACGACATCTCGCTCCATCCATTTCTCCGCCCCTTCTGCACAATTTATTTTCTCTTCTCAAGATAAATCTCCACTGCGTTTTAAAACTCTCCACCGCTGCTATTTTGTCATTGTATGTATAAATCACGTGTTATAATGCACAGTGCAGAAGCTTGGGAACTCCTCTGGGTATTTGCCGCATTCGAAATCAAGAAATCCTACATCTCGCGAGCCGAGCTTGTCACTCATCTAAATGGGTTTTACTGAATCAATTCTCCTCTAGTAAGCACATGGGTCTCATCTTTAGAACTGAACCAACAATGGCTCAGTGTTCAATATTTCATATTGTCACAGGAATTGGGGCAAAATATGCTTGAATTCCCCCAGCAGGCTCGAGGGAAGGGCGGTGCTGTCAGTAAACTGATGGAAAGTATGGCTGCTGATGAGGACTTTGAGCCCAACCAGGACAGCAGCTTCTCAGAGGATGAGAATCCCCCTGTGAGTGCTCAGCCCGAAAGACCCTGCACCCCCGGTGAGACTCTTCACATTCCCTCTTGTCAGCAAGGCCGCAGAGCTCTTTCCTTTCACTGCTTCCCATTTTATAATTGCTGTTTTATGACTAAATCAGACTTCATTTTCTTGTCCATCCATGCAATTAAAAGTGAATGTCTTTTGAATGACGTGAGGGAGAGATCATTTCACAGCGCGTCTTATCTTAATCCAGCATTAAAAATCAGAAAATTGATTTGGCCTGATTGCATTCATACGTTAATGGGACGAGCTGAGAGGTATTGCACGCATTATCTGTTTCATAACCTCGAGAGCTGCTTGTTTTACCTACATTGACAGCATCGTAACCACCATGAAAGTGATTGATTTGGAATGTTCTACGTAGACATGCAAATCTGTGTGCCATACATGGACTGTCAAAAATGGTTTTCCACTGCAGAAAAATTAAGCCGAAATACCCTAGTAACGGTCATTGCTTATTATGTCGTTCAGAGCCCGAGTCTGTGCAGTAGTGGAACTGCGGTATCAAGGTCCATCCCACACTCCCATCGCAAGCACAGGTGTCAGTCGTGACGTTACACCCCATTTTTATTGCATTAAAAAACTAAATCAATCCAAACTTATTTAGAAAAATAGCCCTTGAACTTATGTCCTCGTGAATGGTATATATATATCAGTAAGAGTCCCTTTAAGACAAGTCATTTCACTCGGCAGCCATCTTTGAAACTCCACTTGGGCATGCAAGTGCAGCTTCTTTTCCTTTAGAATTGGGAAACATCAGATTCTCCAAAGCTGTTTGCCATGCATTCAGTTAAATTTCATATTTGAAATCATCAATGAAATATGTCAACAGCTGTCTCATAAATTGTTTCTAAACGCTCAAATAATGACAAAAAAGGGTATATTTCAGGCTGGATCAAGCTAATGCTCATGTACAGTCCTAAGTGCACATCTCTTGTCTCTCATTTTTGATGTGCTCGTCTGACTGTTTCTATAGGAACCAGAGCTTCGAATGGCCACCGCAGTGACGCGTGACTTTACCAATTGACGATTGGCTCTTATTTAGGGGGCGGGACTTATTCCACCATATCCCCCGTTGCACTTTCTCCCATTCAGAACATTAGAAGTGACGTGTCTTGTGTTATTCTATAGTCTTTGATCTGAGAGCGGAAAAAATGACAAACTATCTTTGTAACTAAAAAATTGAATGTAGCTATGTGTTCTGGTATTGCCTTTGAGATTTCCTTTTTAGAAGTATATTTATAATTGACATTCTCTTTAGTCGCCATATTGGGATTTTATTATTCACTGACATTTTCCCTTTCCATATGGGATTAACTTCTCCACGAATAACACATGATGCTGTCTTAGTATTTGGCTAAAATGAGGCATCTTGGAAAGCGGCATAATTAAATTACCTTTGGAAACGGTCTTCACATCATAATGCTGCATCCATAAGCAGCTTCCTGGGTTTTGGAACACAGCTATTTTCTCTAACATTTGTAGCTTTAAGGTGGCAATGAGATTTCTCACTTTAGTTAGGAGCTCAAGTTTTGACATGTCTCTCTCTAGCACTGCTTATCTCCCTCTGTTCTGTTTTTCCCCCAGCCCCTCGGAATTGTGTCATTAACAAAGATGAACTGCAGGATGGATTACGGGTCCTCATCCCTATGGATGACAAACTCCTGTATGCTGGCCACGTCAGCACAGTTCACTCTCCTGACATGTAAGAGACCCCCTGCCTGAACTGTTTTCATTCTCTTCATACCCTCTACTGTGTCGTCCATATTGTTTGCCTAATGCTGGTACACTCTAAAAGATTTTTAAAATGTTAGAGACCACAAACATGAGGACAAAAAACTGTTTTGCTCCTAGTGTGTGGTGTGCCGTGATGTGACAAAGACAGTGCAACACACATGAATAGATTTTCAACCAGAGTCCTAACTTTGTGCTGTGCCGTGACTGCGTTTTTTGTTGTTTCCTTTCACATGATAATCTCCAGAATCTCACATGTTGAAAATTTACGATTCGCGATAGGGTGGCTCTGACGTTTTCTGGGCAGATTCAGTCACTCTTAACCATCAGGACAATAGGGACATTTTCTAGGATTGCCGGAAGGAGAGAATTCGGCCCAAAATCAGCCCAATTATCGTGTGGTAAAATTATTTAGTTTCCTAGCTACCTAAATTCAACATTTGATGCATTAAAATATCTGTGTTTATTATTGTATAAAAATGCATTGCAAAGGCACAAAATCCCATCGTCATTTAATGCATCATTCTCAGTACTTTATGGGAGGAATGTTGTCTGGTTTTGCTCTGAATCAAATGTAATGTTCTGATTAGTCTCAGAGCCGGTTAGTTTGGTTCAAGGCTTAGAACCAAGGTCGATTTAAAAAAAAAAAAAAAAAAAAAGTTGGCTGCGCTCTATTTAGTGCTAGCTCCCTGGCCATTTACAGATTCTTTGTACCAAACCGTTTACTCGAGCCACTTAGTGTTACAGGGAGTGAAATGTTGCCAAGTTTTTCCCATTGTAAGGTCCAGTTCAGAGTTCTCCATGGAAAAATTTGGAAGTGCAACATTTTGTTTGGTCAGGAAACAGAAGGGGTGTGAAGTGTCTTGAGGGAGGCAATGACAGGAATGGGCAGTTTTGTTTGGACTTCGTATGCTTTCTGTAGTCTCCCATGGCCTATTATCCACTTGGATGAACAAGTTTTAGTCTATTGAGGGGCGAGAGAGTTCCTCTCAAAGTCATACCTATAAAGGTTAATCTCATTTGGTGAAAAATGTCGTACTGGTGCAGCATCTGGTAGGGGGATCTGTAGCATTTCTGCCCTCTGTGAAATGTGTTGTCCTCCATTTTAGTTTCATTAGAGCGACGGCCCATGGTTGCTCAATGACTGTGTTTAGCATTCAGCACAGAATCGCATCTTCCTCTTATCAGTCCGAGAGCGAGAAGCAGCCATCCTTCAAGCTCCCATCACAATCCTTCTACCAAATTCCAGCGGTCTGAGAGCCAGAGGTCAGGAAGCATGCTGAAAATCTTAATGCTAGTTCTTGTTCAATACTAAACATGCATTCCTAAATTAAGAAAGCTGGTGCTTTATCTGTTCATTTACAGCACATTTGCATGGCCTAATGAGATATGTTTGTCATATTTTGGCAGTGAAATATCTCTCCTCTATCGCTCGCTCTGCATATCCCTCTTGTACTAAAAATAGCCCGTTCTAGCCAAGGAAAGGAAGGTGCCTTTGTGCAGGACTGTATTACCGCAGCTCTTCAAAGAGGGTAGTTCAGTGTGACGGTGAGAACTGCTTGCCAGAGGATTTAATATGACGAGAGCAGGCGCTAGTGCGGAGGGCTTGACTGCAACAGATCGCTTGTTGTCCACCCTGCCCTCTGGAAATGTAATTCTGTGATGGCTTGTGCTACACAACACCTTTAACGCATCCAGAGATTGAAAATCCGTGCTTGTGCACTCAGATGTTTATATGCTGCCACCGTCGTCGCCGCCTCTGCTGTTTATCTGCCTCGCCTGTCTTCATTAACTGAGCCCGTTGTGGAGAGCCTGGGCTTCTGCAGGCATGAACATACTTGCAGTCCATGAGAGCAGGCTGGTTAATTGTGCAGTCAATAACTCACACAGCCGGTGTCGAATTGGAACTGAAATCTAGGGTAAGGAAAAGTGTCTGTTCTCAGCCTGAGCCTCGGCTTTCATGAAGCCTGTGTGTTCTGCTCAGAAAAGTCCTTTGGCAAAGCCATTGTCACACTTTGCGACGTGAAGACCATGCTAATGGCACAGGCCCATTATTTATGGGTAATGGAAAACTAATTGAAGCTTTCATTCCATCCTTCACTGGCTCGCCATTTTTTCCCCTCTGTTGTGTCTTTAATTATGTTTTAGAGAAGTAAAGATGGAGGAAAATGTTTTTTTTATTCACAGTTAAACTTCCCTCTGTTTCACTGCTCTGACAATAATGAAAGATTTCTGAATATCATCATGTCATCTCGGAGAGAAATATAATATGGAAAATTATATTGTGCCTCTACACATCTACACTGCAAAAAATGTGTTCCCTGCTTAGTATTCTGGTCTTTTTTTTATTTTAAAAATATCTAAAAATACTTTAATCAAGATAATTTCATGCTTTTTGAGAAGCAAAATAACTTAAGCTATTAAATATTGCTTTCTGGAAAAAAAAAAAAACAGCAATATTGAGTTTTTGCTTCTTTGTGCAGTGAGCTTAGAAAAATGCACTTAATTTGAAGGGAAAACAGGATGTTAGTCTTTGCCCCACAGAATATTCTATCTTGTTTTAAGCATAAACTCACTTCATTTGGATCATTTTTTCAGTACAAAATACTTAATATCTTAAGTCGTTTTGCTTCTCAAGTAAATGTGTCTTGTTTTAAGAACGTTTAGAAGTTTGTACTGTACAACAAGACGGTGCGGTGTACTTCTTTCTTTTGAGTGGTTTTCCGAAAGACGTGTAAACAGTCATTTTTAAACCTCTTCCTTTTTATGCTGCTCTGTTGAAATGAAGTATTTATTTATATGAAGTGTGTGTGAATCATCAAGTACAGTTTCAAGATATTCACAAGCAAAATAAACCCACACGGGGCGACCAGCACAAAGCTGCTTCCAGAATAAATAGATGTGAAAAATTTATCCTATCCGAAATGATTTATTATGTGAGAAGAAGTACAGTAATAAAAGACACGTGATATTAGCTATTTAGGAAATCAGTTACTTTTTGCCGTTATTATACAAAAATATTTGACGGCAGAATGACCAAACCGAATAAAGTATTTCCCAAAGGACATTTTATTACAATGACAAATTACTCCATACTGACCTTTACTACCAAATACCTTCCCTTCCACTTAACAAACCAAAAGAAATTTTTGGGCCATCCTTCCCATGTCCCAATCCCACATCAGACGAGCCATCCACAAACATGACAGATATTTAACCCTGCTCGGCCGGTCAATCTTTTTCCCCCCTGAGGCAGCTGGTGTGAATTTATCCCAGGCTTTGCAGACAGAACCAATCAGGTTTGGCCAGCAGAGTCCTCCCCCTCAGGCCAGATCCAGGAGGAAGTGATCTGGGGGGGAGGCTGTCCCACATCACCTCCCAGGTCCATGTCACAGTAATAAGGCTGCCACTCGGTGATGGACACCTCTGAAGCCTGGCTCTGGGTCCATACTTGAACTGCAGGCACCCTCATGAATCCAAATGAAAAAAGGCCAAACAGCCAACTGTTTTGTTTTTGTTTTTGTTTTTTTACCCAGAAGCCCCATCTTGGACGTCACACATGTATGCACCCATGCAGATTTATAAGGCACATGTACTCGCATCCAACAATAGTGACCTGCACTTTTCTCTCTTTTTCTCCGACAACCAGTAAAACTTTTTACAATATTGATAGGTTTGCATGTTGGTTCACTTTGGAAGTGGAAACTATTTTTTCTTGAGCTGGAAGTGGGCGTTGCAGTTTTTTCAAAGGTGAAAACTGCCAACTTCCAGAAATAGTATTCCAATAATATTCCAGATCTGGAAGAGAGAAATCTGTTTGGATTGTGCTCCGCCTACACACTGACTTAGCCTTGTCTGCCTCTTTTTATTCTTTTTTTTTTTTTTCCATTTGCATCAGAGCTCATTTTGGCTCTCATATGTGGTGTCAAGAAACTGTTTGACTTATCTTGCAGATCCCCATGGCTCTGACTTCTTGACAGTAAAGGCAATAAAAATGCCGCAAAAGGCTAAATTTATCGGGCAAGGATTTTTAAAAAATTTATATTTTAAAGGGTAAGCCCCTCCAAATTTTGTCCCTGAGGTTGCGCATGAATAAGGAAGAGAGGTGGATGGAGAGAAAGCCAAGCTCCTTTGGGCATTGTGAATTAAAGGCCGGTTCAGAGCTCAGTGTGTTTCTCAAAAGAGCTGTCTTCATGCTCTTGGGCTGCTAAGTCTTTTGGTTTAGAACCTCTGTATCTACCCTCTGCAGCCTACTACCGTATAATTTTAGACACAACCGTTATACACTGGGTATAGACAGCTTCTTTCCACAGTTGACAAAATTGACGTAATTTATTTTATTATTACACGTTTCTTTAGTGAATGATTCATCCGTGTATGGTATACCAAAGAATAAAAACAATGGTCTTCTTAATCTTTCATCACATTGTAATAACTCGCTCGACTTTCACTTCTCGCAGATGACAGCTGGGGATGTTGTTGTGGTTAATTCGGCTTTTTTAGTGTATTCTCGATATTTAATGTCTGCATTAACCTTCATGTTTCGTTTTTTTTAAATTTGTTCTTTTAGTTTGCTTAAACATAGAGATGCCGAAATGGCTATTTTCAGTTTCATGCCGAGTTGGTTATGAAAGGGCTGAAATCAGTGACCAAAGCAGACGTTTAATTCGCGCTTCTGCGATGGCATGTTTTTACTGTTTGTGTCTGTTTCATGCGTACAACTTGGATAAGCTACAACAGTTAAATCTGTCAGCTGTCTGGGCACTAGCTCTGGATTTACAATATTAATTTCTCGATTTTAATCTGTAATGATGTGGTTTTTTTACATCTAAAATCTTTTAGTCTGTGCTGTTTTCTGTTGATGCACAGCATGAACAAAACTTCTCTCAACATTTGTAGCACACCAGCCATCCAATAATCACAAAAAGCTTTGTGCTTTACTTTTTAATGTTACTTTTAATATGAACCGATGTTTCAACTTTATAATACTGTTGATTTTATTAAGAAATTCAGAGAAACATTTAGTTCTCTTTGATACAGCGTGACAGATCGCTGTAGCACCTCTGTTCAGGCGGCAGCACGAACCGATCATCTCCTCTCCTCTTTATTACTATAACAGCACAAAATAAACACCAGAGGGTATGCTGAAAGATATGTTAAAGCTTATAGAAATGAATCCTGCCGCATGTAATTGCTCAACCTGTCAATAAAACAGCCATAGGCTGTATAACATCCATAAACTCATTAGTTAGCTAGAAAAAAAAAACACACTAGAGAAGAACATTTTGCTTAATATATGCACTGTATTGCATATTCATTATATCTGTTAGTGATGTCTTCGTTATATAATGTATGTTTGAATAAATCTGTCATGAAATCAAGTTATTAGTTTATTGTCCTTTTAAATGATTATATCAGCAACAAACTGCTGTAGAAATTAGAAGTTATTAAAAAGTTGATTATAACTGCCTTATGTGCAATTTAAATGATTGTACTACTCAGTTTTAGCTATTCGAATGTTGATTGATTAATTTATTATTAATTTATTTTGGTTTCCGTTTCTGCTCAAAATTTTCATTTAGGTGCATCCCTACTTAAACTAAATGACTGCGGCCTGATTTCACAGACAGGGTTTAGATTAAGCCAGGATTAGGCCTTTGGTTCACTTAGGACATTTAAGTAGCTTTCATAAATGTGCCTAAGAAAAAACTTTACTGCCTTATGCCTTGTCTGTGAAACCGGGGGTACAATTTCACATTTAGATCTGCCTAAATCCAATCTGTAACCGGTGGATAGAAACACCTTACATTTCTCTGTACATCACTATGTGAAAGAAAATGCAATTTAATGCCAAATAACATTTAATATACAAATAATAATGGCTATGTTTCGGGAAGGGAGTAGTCCCTCCAAAACTGAATCTGAAAACTTTTTTTTTTATTTATTTATTTTTTTATTATGGAACGATAACTTTTGACCATCCAATCATTTCCTGATACATAAAATTAAGTCCTTTCCTTCATCTACATTTTTTTTTTCCTACTAGATATCCTGATTCACAAAAGGGGTTGCAAATTTCAAATTGATGATGTTATTACCTTAACGTCACGACGTACTGTCCCCAGATATTTGCTCATGACCGTGTCCTGTCTTGCAGATACAGCGTGGTGGTGGAGGGCGAGAGGGGGAACAGGCCGCATATCTACTGCCTGGAGCAGCTGCTACAGGAGGCGGTCAGTACGCCACACTGCCCTACACCTTTCGTTGACCCACATACATGTTACGGCTCACCACAACAGGCCTGTGTGTTTTACTCCGGGCACACTCCTCAGTTTCCTCTCTGCTAACAGGCCCGGGGCACGCTGTAATATAGAAGCTGTTTAGCACCTTCCCCTGCTATTAAGCTAAGGGCATGTTTTGCTCCAGTACCTCTGTCTGTTGGTTTAGGCACACGCTCTCGCGGCTACCGCCTTTCCTTCCTAATGTACCGTTGGAAGCGGACCACCGCCAAGAGCAACCTTAGCCATTACTGCCTCTCTGAGATGGATTATATACACAAAATATACATTTCCTCGCCAGAAAATGATTCATTAGTTATTCATGCTAGAAGATGGATGACCGTGAAGTGTCTGAATGCACACAGGTGTTGATTTAATAATCCTCTCTGATCCACACTTCCTTTGTTTTACAGATTATTGATGTGAAACCCCCCTCCATCAGATACCTTCCCCAGGGGACCCGGATCGCAGCCTACTGGAGCCAGCAGTATCGTTGTCTCTACCCTGGCACAGTCGTCAGAGGTACTGCTTTCCTTTTCCGCTTAATTGAGCTCCTTTCACCGGCTATTACAGACTATTAACTTGCGCGTTTTACTGCATCTACGTCTCTGGAATGGAAAAATATGCACAAATGTCCAATGTCCTCCGCACAGAGGCGTAGTAAGAGAACCTTTCAGGGTTGTTTCATTTCCTTTAATCTAAATCTTTTAGCCAAGCCCATAAGCACTGCCAGATAAACCGAGCCAGGGAATGAAGGATGGTGTGGTTAGCTACATGCAGAGCTCTGCTCTATTATTATTTATTTTCCCTCCTGCTGAGGAAGGAGGGAGCTGGAGGCTTGTCAAGAAACTCTTAAAGGGAGGTCGCTGCTACTGGCGCTGTCAACCAATGAGAATGAAAAGGCCTTGTATGAATCCCTGCAGCCGCTGCCGCACCGCTGAGAAATATGCGGTCGCTCTTTTCGCACAGCAGTATTTGCTGTTTCACTCAGTGGAAATGTAAATTGAGGTGATGCGTGTTCTTTTGCGTCAGTCGTCAACCCTGTTACGTGTCCACAGGGACTCCAGACATGGAAGACGCGGACGATTTGATTACAGTGGAGTTTGACGATGGAGACACCGGCCGAATTCCTCTCTCTCATATTAGACTGCTGCCGGCGGACTACAAGATTCAGTGTGAGTACTCAGCTAAGCAGGGAGTAAAAGCCGAGGCATGAAGGAACGCACAAAACGTTACCTGAATCTCCAAGTTATGTAAACAGCCCATATGTGCTCTGTTTGATTTGGAGTCCATGCAGCCACTGATTTTTGTTTGGTTTTGCTCTTGAAGCTTTGATAGATTCAGTAAAAATTTTTCCACTAGTTTCCAGGGGGTTGCATATGATTGAGGGTGAGACTGAGACTTTTGAAGGTTTGTGTGTAGTGTTTAAGAGTACTGGGTAAATATTAATGTGAATGTGTGTTTGACTGTGAAAATGTTTGCGTATGATCATCTTCAAAATATATGAAGCCAAAAGGCATATTTCCCATGTTCCAATATTTTGGTAAATGTTATTTTATCAATTGTCAAACAGAAATGTCTGAAAGTCTAATGTTTGTGTCTAATGTTAAAGTTACTAATGTTTTCTACACTGAATTTATATGCACAGGTGCAGAACCGTCCCCTGCCCTCCTTGTGGCCAGTACCAAAAGGCGAGGAAGGAAATGCAGTAAGGATGTACCTGATGGCAAAGAGACACCACCCAAAAACACAGAGGAGTCTGCTCCAAAAAGCAGAGGCAGAGGAAGAAAACCCAAACCTAAGCCTGGTAATTTCCACTTCTTTTGAACCAAACATTTACTGTCATTGACATTTTGTCTGGTATAGGAGAGATATTTTTGTAAAATTGCTTTGGTTCAGATTAAATATCAAGCAGTCAGAACTGGTGTTATTGAAAATGAGAAATGCAGTGATCTTACAAAAGTGGACTGGATTGGGGGTTTCATAGATAGTAAATCACTTTCTTTCTTGGAAAGAGCTTACTGTCAGAACAGGAACAGCTTTTAGCCTCCCAGCATTTTTATAGAGGTAAGTGTGTTTTTGGTCTGGCATATTAAAACCTTCCCTCCTGTGCTGCTTTCCAGAGCCTGAAGTCGCTCCAAAGGAGCATGAAAAGCCTGACACACCAACCCTGACGCAGGTCCCTGAGAGGCCCCTGTCCAGCCAGAAAAGCGGCCCACGGCCTGGTAAAAAAATTAAGCAAGTCGGCACAGCCAGCCCCTCCATCCCCGTGTCTAATGAAAGCCAGAAGAAAACCACGGGAATCAAGCCCCCAGCCAAAGTGCGTTCCCAGCCCCAGTCTGTCTACTCGCAGCCACTCTATGGAAAAGTTCTGTCTGTGGATCTCTATAATGAGCCCTCCACTTCTCTGGCCTCCTTTATATCCAACAATGAGACTCTGAATCCTGCAGGAAAAGGAAAGCCGGTCAAACGCTTGCGAAAGCCTGAAGAGGAGGCATCTGGGTTTGGTGTGAAAATGCAGCGCAAGCAACCTCAGACTGAAATCCTTATCAAGCTGGATCATGAGGGAGTCATGTCACCCAAAACCAAGAAGACCAAAGCCCTGATGATGATGGAGGGCCAGAACATCTCCAAAAGAGAGAATAAGTCTGTGATGGGTGTCAGCTACACTACGATATCCACTGCTGACAAAACACTGAAGGCTAAAAACAAGACTGTTGAGGCAGATGCAGCTACTGCGAAGAGCGTGTCCACCTACAGCGTTCGTAAGCTGGGGAGTGGCAACGAAGGTCTAATGAAGGTAAGCAACTCGGGGGAGAAGGACAAGGAGGAGCTGGAGTGTCCCAACTGCAGTAGCAGTAGCAGCAGCAGCTCAGAGTCAGACGGAGAGGAGGAGCAAGGGACCTCGCAAGAAAAGAAGCCCAAACAGGACTCGACTAGCTCCAATAGCTCGCGGGCATCAAGTCCCACCTCTTCCAGCTCATCCACAAGCAGTTCCTCATCCTCAGCTGGATCCCACTCCTCCTCTTCCTCCTCATCGTCCTCCACCACTAGCGATGAAGAATCCTCCTGTAGCTCAGATGAAGAGCCCGTCACTGGTTCTCAACCATCCCCTGCTGCAGAACATGCACCACCTCAAGAGGAGGAAGACGAGAAGGCCAAGGTGAAAACTGGACCTGCTACCAGCATCCAGAAGCAGCAGCCATCTGCTACTCAGCAGCAGAAGCCCCAGAGAGAGCAGAAGGTGAAGCAGGGTGTTGGTCGCCCCAAAAGACGAGAGGGAATCCACCTCCCAACAACTAAAGAGCTGGCAAAAAGACAGAGGCTACCCTCCGTCGAGAACAGGCCCAAGATCTCCGCTTTCCTTCCTGCCAGACAGCTGTGGAAGTGGTTTGGAAAGCCTACTCAGGTGAGCCCATGGATTTTAGGATTGGGTCTTTCTGAAGGTACCACCAGTGTCATTTCTACCATATCTCAAGTGATTTGTTTAATAGAATAGTGTAAAGTTTAAAGTATACTTTATTTCTGACACAAACGTTTAGCGTATGTGTAGAGCCAAATACATGCCCCTTTCAAAATATACTTCATTTGGTGGCGTTCACGAACACAGGCGTTCAAGTTTCATACTTGTCCTGTGTCTGTACTATTTTGGATCAGAAGTTATGACCTAGATTGTTGTTTTTCCATCTTTTTTTTTTTAAATTATTATTCTTAAAACCGTAAAACAACAAGCTGGGCCAGCTAACTAGTTAATGAGAGTGCAGAGAGTCCGCAGTTAGAAAAATCTGGATGCGCATGTAGTATAGTGGTGAGATTTATGGCATGCACACTGTACTCATATCCTAGTATATGCATAAAAACCGAAATATAATTTGGGTGTAATGGAAATGGTAGTGGAAATGACATTTTGTACTTTTACTACAATAAAATGTTTGACTCCTTTTTCTTGCTAATGTTAATTTTAAAACTAGCGTTTTATGTATACTAAATGTACAAATATTTCCACACTTTTTTTTGCATAATTGGATAAAATTTCAACTTGAATGGAAATTATACATATTTAAACTATATTATATATATATATATATTTAACTTGATTTCTTTTTATTTTCTTCACATATCACATACGTCATATTTTATCTCAACAATGCTTATTAGCCAATGATCTTTAAACGCTGCGCTGTTGTCTTTGTTCCACCGCACGAGGAGAAACACTTTAGTCTGGCTATCTGTTCAATTAAGACAAATATTTTTAACTTATGAGGGACAGGCATAAGGGGTTGATCAAACTGAACACGTTTTTGCTCTGAAAAACGTGAGACGTGCTTACTAGTATCCAACTACTGAAGCCACAGCGCTGATGAATGGGAAAAGGCTGAGTCAGGAGCGCGACATGCTGAAAAAGCTGCAAGACGTGGTGCATTCAACATTCAAAGATGATCATCTAGCGCATATTTACATAGAAAAACTATTATAAAGCAGCCCAGAGCAATCTAAACAGCTCAGAGCAATCGTGTCATCTCCATAAGAACTTTATCATTGGCCCAAAGCAAACTTCTGACGTCAGCCCGTTCTGACTTTGTACGTGCTCATACCGCCAATCTTAATTCTGCTTTCACACACAGCATCATACCGGTAATTTACTGGAAATTTTACAACTTCCCTCACTGGTGGTTTACCAGAACTGGTATTTTTGAAAAGGTCCTGTTCACACATGGTCTCTTACCGGTACTTTACTGGTGATTTACCAGTAAAGAGTATATGTGTGAAAGGGGTTTTTGACACATTTATGTCATTTGGTAAACAAGTAGAAAAAATTTGGACTAATTTATTATTGGTGTAAATGGTTACTGTTAATTTTACGGTTTATATATTTGTCATATTTAAACATTTACATTTTTAATATTTAAAAAAAATAATCTTTTCAATGATGAAAAAAGTAAAAGGTTTCCAAGACAATTTCAATGTGACCTTCATATATTAAAAGGAAAATGTTGAAATCTGTTAGTTTTAATAAAAATCAGAGACATAAAAGTGCCTAAAGAAACCTCCTTTTACTTTCCCTTTAACTTCTGACAGAGGCGGGGAATGAAAGGGAAGGCAAAGAAGCTTTTCTACAAAGCCATAATGCGTGGGAAGGAAATGATCCGTATTGGAGACTGTGCTGTGTTCCTGTCTGCTGGACGACCCAACCTCCCATTTATTGGACACATCCAGAGCATGTGGGAGTCCTGGGGAAACAACATGGTGGTCCGTGTCAAATGGTTCTATCATCCTGAGGAAACCAACCCTGGAAAGAAACTTCATGACAGAAAGGTTACTTTCATCTCCCTTTGCTGAAAAATAGTAATGGTTTGTGGGCATGGTAATATGACGTTTGTACTGTACTTGCCTTTATCTGGGCTTGTAACTAATCAAATTTTGTTTGGCAGAACTGGGATCAAATGTCTGGCCAAAGTCTTCCTGCTGTTCTGCAGGCTTCCAACCAGAGGAAAGACTTCATGGAGGTAAGAAAACCAATCAAGTAAACGGTTTGATCATCTTCCTCCATGTGAAAACAGACTTGATAGTTCGCTCTGCTTTCTCTTCTCAGCGGGCACTGTACCAGTCCTCTCACATCGATGAGAATGACGTCCAAACCATTTCTCATAAATGTCTGGTGGTCAGCCTTGAGCAATATGAGCAGATGATTAAAACTAAGAAGTACCAGGACAGCGAAGACCTCTACTACCTAGCCGGGACTTATGAACCCACCACTGGAATGATATTCAACACGGATGGTGTTCCAGTAATCTGCTGAGAATCAACAAGTGAGACATGTGGAACAGAACCAATGAGATATAAGGGCTAGATAGATGTGCTGGCTTTAACCAAAGCCTGACTAATCAAACGAGCATGGAAAATGTTCTGACAAAGACACAATCATCAGTTGAGATCAGAGACTACTTCAACACATGTCATGTTTACACATCATTTCAAACGCGTAAAGTCGATGGTGTCGGTCGGTATTGTGAAATTGCGCTAGTAGAGATTCTGTTGTTTGGCCTGTAATTGGAGCACCTTGTTTTGACCCAGAGAAGTGATTGCGGTGGACAAATGATGTTCAGGAATCTCCAGCTGAAGAGTAAAATGTGTCAAAGGCGGTCAAAAATGTCTCGAAGGTCAACTGCATCTGCGCCGCTGAGCCCCGTTTGCCTCAGCCATCACCGGTGCGGCTGGAATGGAGGTGACACCAATTCTGCAGGACTCGTTCTCCGGGTGAGAAGGCCTGCTTGGAACCAGCTTCCTTGGCCATGGGACCAACAACGGAAGGAGTAATTAAAGCTGACAGGCCATGTCACACTTCTGCCCAGAGAGCCGTTCCCACCACACGCTCTGCTGTCCAGTTACTACTGGTTGAGCCCTGCCAGATCTTCAAGGGCTGGGTAATGAACTCGAACGGGTGAAATGAAACCAGACGTAAAGTTTCGGCCCCTGTGAGAAGCACTTAAAAGAAAAGGACAGAACTGTGGTCTGTGAGCCTGCAATGACTGTTTATTAATAGGAAAGTGTGAGTCACTTTTCCACCGAGCTGCCCAGAAGATCTATCCGAATATTTATATACGATCCTCATCCCTCAGCTGCAGCGACAGAAAGGTTTCTTTTTACGAGAGAATGGCTACTGGGGTGGAAACAGATGCAGATGACATCCGTTTGTAAATACATGCATACAAGCTATATACGATATGGACAAATATATTTTATTTTCGTGTACCATAGATTTATGTGACAGTAATTTTTTTAAAGCAGTAAAAGATGAAAAAAAAAAAAAAGCTTTAATAAACTGTGAATAAAGTTTAAAACGTTAACAAATATCAGGAACTAGTTTTAGAGTACAGATCTTGTAAGTCGTTACTGGAATCTCAGATGCCCACTACATTGACAACGTAATGTAATCTTGATATCAAAACTACTATTACAGGACAAATGGTTTGTAGGATTTGATAGTTCGAAGCCAGTTGTCCCATAATGCAGTTTTACAACAAAAAGCACTTAAATTCTGCCCTTGGTCTTACACAGGACAGACTTCCCTTGACAATCCCCTGTTCAGGTGGACGTGAAGCGTTTCGCTGGAAAACCGTTTTAGTGCTCTCATTGCTTCTCAGGGTCAGTGAGAGATGGAGAGTTTAAAAGCACCATATAATCAGGCTACGCTTGCTTATCATGTCCGTTTTACTCGACTTTCCCTTTTTTCTAGAATTATCCCCCACAGAAAGCAATTACATCTCGCGCATGAAAGCACTTTCTTCGAATAAACAAATAGCAGCGGCGCAGGTGACGTTATCTGTTAGAGCTGAAAGTTGAAAGCTGAGTTGTTTTTTTGCCTTTCTCACATCTACGTTTTTCTTCATGTCGACTTTTTACTCTCCGTTATTCCAAGCCATTTTCTGGTTCCTTCTTAATAGCCTTAACCTTGGTCCCTAAAAACTGCCGTGTACCGGCAGAATCAAAGTCTGAATGTTGTCTTTGAAAATAAGTGTCCACTGATTGATATTGTGCTCGGGAGAAAGTGCCATCAGTCATCAGAGGCTGTTAGGACCAGGCTATGTATTCGCTGCTTCTCTAATCAAGACCAGTGAAATGTATTTGATTTATGGCATCCTTACACGGATGAAGAGACTAGCAAACACCTTATTTGCTTAATTGTAATTATGGTTCTTATTTGTGCCTCATTTTTATGGTTCAAAGGAGGTATGAATGTTTTTTTTTTTGTTTGTTTTGTTTTTATTTTAAGGTTGGACACGTGTTGTGTTTGATGCTAAAAGGAAACCATTTTCTCACGTCTATGTATAGCTTTTTTTAAATAACAAAAGATAAACAATTAGATGATCTGTACTGATCTTTTTTTAAACAATTACGGTTACCAAGATATATATATATATAGAAAACATGAGGTTAGACGCTACGTTTGTTTTTTTTCTGCAGTTGCCTAGCCAATTTTTTTTTAAACTCTGTAATTCTTTCTACCTCCCACATTGGTTCAATGTCTCATGTTTTTGCTCGATATTTTCTCTTGGTGGTATTATTACACGTACTGCACGTGGGATTTTAAACCATTGCCTGTTTTTAATTCTTTTGCCATGATGAATATCCTCTGTGAATGATGTTGATTCGATACTTATTGATTCTTTCTGTCATTTTGTTTTGTTTAGTTTTTTTCCCCCCGTTTTTCGAGGGAGGAGAGTGAGATCAAGAAGGGTATGGACACTAGAGCCTTCCAGTGTTTGTGACTGGAAAATATTTGGCCTAATCAGTATTTCGGAAATTTCTTTATATTATAGAAATGTTGACACTATTACGTATAGTAGAACAGTCTGAAATGTCTGAAATATATTTTTTTTCGTGTACGTTTCATATTGCATTGCCCAGTCTCTCTTAAAGAGATATTATCTTGTTGATATTCAATAGGTTGTATTCCTTAACATGTTTTATCGTTGTATGTGTGCTGTCTTGAGGCTTAAAACGATATTCAGCCTATTCCGGTTTGGACTGTTTTTCTAAGTCACCTAATTTGGTTGAGGATTTTACACATACCCAAAGCTAATTCAAATGCCAAATGATCTTGAAATGCACAGTGAATCTGAAGCAACAATAAGCAAGCTCTTTTCGAATATTTTTGCCTGTTTTAGCGAGTTGTACATTTTAAGTGCCCCTCAAAACAAACGTTTACTCGGAGCTTGAGTCAAGCTGTAAAGCACTTTTTAGAGTATTTTTGTCTGCATGTTTTAGAAACCGCATATATATGCTTCTAGGAATAATATTCGAGCAATCAACAAAAGTATATTTTGCTCATTGTGACGTAGTGTAACGTGAATGGAGGTCAGAGTCCATTCCTTCCCCTCGGGTCGCTGTATGAGACAGTGGCCTCTGCTGGTAGCAGTCATGTGGGATGAATCGCTCATGTCCTTTGCTACTCGTCCAGGGTCCGTTTGAGTGTATCTTATGACGTATAAGGTTTAACTGGCTTACTAGAAAACAGTTTATAGCAGAGTAGAAGCGTAATCGAGTTCACTGTTTGCATGATTCTGTTCAACCCTTCTATTCTTTCTTTATGACATTCCCCCTCTCTGAACAATCGTCCTCCATGCTTATAATGTGCAATACTGCTGAATTTGGATCCTGTGAGGTAGCTGCTAGTGAGGGAAGGAACGTGTTCATGAATGTGGGAGATGAGAGAGAGAAAGTTAGTGTGGACTGGAGGCTGGTCCTTCACTGGTCTTCATCTGCTGTTCCTTCAGCATTGGTCCTGTTACAAAAATAATAATAGTAATAATAATAAAATTTTAAAAAGCTATAGTTTTGAAATTATTATTTGAAATTTTAAAGCATCAAGGTTTTGTAAATGATCCTTTATGAGAGGGGGAGACGAGTATGGATATACTTTGTACACGCATTTAATCTTGTAAAAAACAAAATTACAAAATAAATTTTTTAAAAACTGAAACCGATATTAAAGATTGCTGTTGACTTGTGTGTAAACTTAATGGGATTGGATTTTTTTTACAGACGCAACCAGCATTATCAGTGTTTTTCAATTCTTTTAGTATTGCAGTATTTTCTAGTTCATCAATAAATGTCATGAAATGGAATTGAGTTTGTCTTTTGTGTTGTTTTTTTTCAATAATTGTGTGTTAAACCCTGACTCTGAATTGCAACTATAATCCAAATCTGTATTACATCAGATGAACAAATTGTTACGACCTTGAGCTTTTTACAGCTCTTGTCATTTGCTCTTTAAGTGCTTTAAGATGCCTGTGAGAGCGGAGCAATAAGACTCAGTCTTCCATATGACCACCTTCATACTTTAGTTTCAGTCATGTGACCACATGAACACCGTAAACTGGATATTGGATAACTGCACATTGATGTCCACGTTGAGGAAAATTAATGTTGCCCTCTGTGAAAATATTGTGGCGCTCTATTAAATGAGTGTTATTTATGTTTTGGTAGTTCTTGAGCCATTTAACTAGCAATGGAATGTTTTCCCCACTTCCCTTAAAAAAAAAAATCCCTTTTCTGAAAGAGCTGTTTTCAGTATGCGTGATGATTCACTGCACTCTTCGCTGTTCACAGTGGCGCAATAGATTCAAAAGGTCACCACTGTGTTTTTTTAGGCAAGAGGCCGTTTCTGAGTCTCCCCTGTGAGCAATCGCATTCATCGGGGATACCATTTTAGAGCTTCCAGGAACAATTTACAGCCGCTGTTGTTATAGCATTGAACTGAAGCTGAGCTCATTTTGCTAATGCTGGTCCATCTTTAGTGAATTCTCCACTCACCAACAAAAATGGGGAAAAAAAGGTTCCCTGAGCAATTAAAGTGAATTGTACTTGCTTTGTTGACCATTCATAAATTAGTCCTTCAACTGGAAATGAGCCAGTCCCGGCCAAAACAGCAAAACATGCTTGCGTATATGCTGATCTTTGTTCTACCATAGTGAAATGGAGCTAAAGTGGAACACGGGGAACTCCTTTTATAAGTGGGCTGGTAGACTGTGACGCTGTTTGAAACCATCCGAGCTGCTGTTTCACCATCCTAGTCTGAGAGATTGCTTTTTAAGTGCTAGTGAAATGGGAAAGAATGCTTGCATTGTCACAAATCATGTTGAATTTAAAGCCCTTTGCTTATTTCTTATCCATCAAAAGCACAACTTCTCAATTTCCATTAACACACCAGATGAGATTTGAAAATGCATATCTTTGATTTTGCTTGTAGTGGCATAAAATTAGCATAATGCAATCTAATGGAAGTGCTCCTTAAATTTTATTACTGACAAAATGCATTTTGCTTATTGAGGCACACATCATGAATTCTCATTCTTTTTTAATGTTTAAATAAGCAAAAAGTGTCAATTAATCAAAATGTTTGATTAAAACATGAGTGCAAAAGACATTTAACTGAATTATTTTACCTTTAAAGGAATAGTTCAGACAAAAATGCCAATTCTGCCAGCGTTATATTCACCCTCGTGCCATTCCAAACTTTTGCAGAACACAATATGTTGAAAATCAGTTGGGTTTATTGGCTTCCATTGTATTGACTTCAATTGATATTTTGTTATGCATGAGGTTTGGAATGACCTGAAACATGAGTAAATGATGACTGAATTTTCATTTCGCAACAAACTATCCCTTTAATTCCCAAATTTGGGTTCGCTATATTTCAGCATGGTTTCATGATCCTTTCATGGATCACTTTCATAAACGCAAAGGGAAACAAGTCCCTCCATATCGCCAGTGTAAAGTCATTCACAACCATAGTGTGATGCTGTGATCCATTCAAGCTAAAGATATGTTTGAACCTGCTGCTTTGATGTCGTCATCTCAACAGAACACTGGCAGTTTTTATGTCAATCACTTAAGTAGTGGCATCACATGAGAAAAAAGCTGTTTGGCGACGTCTGCTTCTCTTTGAACATGCAATAATTTGCGAAAAATCAGAGTAGCACTTGCACCCTGTGGTGTGTAGTAACAACCATTGTCTTTTGTGTGGCTGCTGAATCCAGTCCTATGAGAAATTACAGACTAATGACGTTCCCTACGCTCTTCTGCTTGTGCTTTTAGCATGAGAGAATTTGCATGCGAGTAAAGAATATTCAAAGGTGCGTCACCTCTGAATTATCATGGAATTTCATTTAAATGAATAAGAGGACAGGAGCTCTGGGGCAAATGCAGCTACGGCTCAATAATGTGCCCTGAGTAATTGGTGACTCCCGGCGTGTGTGAAAATAACAGTCAAAGAGATATGATTGCTCAAAGGGAGCACACATTTATACTCTACGGCTACACACATTATTATGACGCAAAAAAAACAACAAACAATGTATTTTTAAGAGCAGCGCTGTGGCCTTGCAGGAGTCAACTGCCGCTGTCAAAGCTCATAAAAGCAATTAAACCCTCCAATAAACCCACCAAAGGCCACCTACCTCTCGACAAGCTATGATCCTCTGTCAGAAGGGGCCACAGCGCAACGCAAAGAATCATTATGCTAATAAGCTCAAAAAACGCAGAAAGCAGCCATGCAATATTCATACCCTCCATCATGATAAACTATTCAGGAGTCATTTAGCTGGAATGCTCATTTAACGAACTGAGGCGTGGAACAATTAAAGCGCGCCGAACGATGGGAGCGTACTGTGATGGAGAGGACGTCGGCAGCTCAATCTCTCACCAGGGATGCCATTTGAAGTTCTACGCACTAATGGTTGACTTTTCCTTTCATACTTCCCCTCAATATCCAGGGTCCATTTTGTGTCTTGCATCACCAAGGCCACCATAAAATGGCCTCCGAATGGAAGTGTGGCTGATTTTCACTGTTACCCTTCGCTGCTCAACTTGGGCTTCGACTGGAGATATGATCGAGTGTTTGCTTTAGGACTGCATTAAACATTAAGGTCCTCGGAGCAAGGGTCGTCCATATTGCGGGAGCATTTTACCATTTATGACCCATTAAAATGATTGCAGTATAAAAACAAACATTTCCCCGCAGTCTCAGTCCATCAGTTTAAAAGGGGAAGTGGAATAATTCAGAAGTGATTGCCGGGTAGAAAATGGCTTCATTTCAGCGAAACAGTGCTTTGACCCTCTGGGGTCTGTGGATGGAAAGGAGTCTCAGTCCAGAGCCTCTGCCTTCCTTCATTACAGTGTGTGCTGACAGCAAACAAGCCGACCGGCATTGCTCGAGGCCACGAAGCCTTTGTCACGGCTCTGAGGCCCGGGACCCGGTCCTGTCATGGCCCATATCGCTCTCCCCACCAAATTGCTTCCCCCTCAACAGGAGCAGGATTTATGGCAGTATGAAGCGTGGAGATGCATGTCCGACCGCACTCTCGGCTGTACAAACCGCTTTAGGGAGGGCCACATTCATATTGTAATCTCCGGGGCATAGCAATCACTGCCTCAGCATTAAGACAAAATGAGAGAACAACACTCAGCGCCGATGCGTGTGCGTGCACCTGTTAGAAATAAACCAAGAAAATGTGTGCAATGGACCTCGGCTACTCACAGGAGAGCCATTTGCCTTGTTGTTCCAATATCCTGCTGCGTGGATACATTAGTGGCCGACTCCCTATTCCGACTGTCACCGAATCTCCGGGCTCCCATTGTGTGGAGAGAGAGACACCCAGAGCCTTGGTAATATCACACTGTCATTTTGCTTGAAATGGTTATCATTTACAAGCAAAAGATGGTGTTTTTTGTAACGTAAAACAATAAATTGTTTAAAATTAAACCAGTTGTTTTGTGTTTTTGTACATTACAAGCTGTCTTGAAATTGCATGTGTTTTTTAAAGTAAAATTACATGGGGAAATTGCATGATGAAACTGAATCATAGTATCTGTGGGTTATTCAGCCCTCAGAGTACTGAACTTATTACCAGACTTCATAATGAAATCTGCAGTCAAGCGCTTCCAATTTGTTTCGCAGTACTTCATCGAAGAGCGCCGTTTGTTTAGCTGCGCTGACGTGCGGAGATGTATTTACTCTGATGGCGCCTTTGAGCGCGCGTTGGCTATCTAGTGGCGGCATATGCTCCGTGGCAATTTAAAGGCGAATGTAAAATGCAGTTCACAAGCATTCCCACTTGGGTTTCTATTGGCCAATCTGTTGCTGAGTTGCATATTGTATGAAGAACTTTGCATGCGACTCAAGGCAATGATTTCACAGCATTCACCCTAGTTGCACATGCTTTGCTATTGATTGCAACAGCATCATCAATAACATCTGCCATGCTGTTCATAAACTGTAGGGCAGGTGTGCCAAAGTTGACTTGTGGAGGTGAAAAGCCACGCTCCAGCTCAGCGTTTTCTTTCAGGGTGACTGTGCGTGAGTGAGAAGCAGACAACCGGAAATCAACGTGAGCAAAAGGCGGTTTAGAGGAAGAGGGGGTGATTGCAGAGGTTGGATCAAGAGCCATTATGTTCGACAAAATGGGACCTTTAAACCCCGCAGAGCACTTTTCCCAAAGATTGCCAAAGTACGCGGTCTGAGGGAAGGCTGGGTGGGAAAAAACATAGATCTATCCCTGGGAGGATTGCTTTTTCAGCTGCCTTCCTATCAAGTCAATGGTTACAAATGACTTCCGATCTATTCAGGAATTAGCAGTTGGGTCTGGGGAGGGGCTGATAGGCAGAGGTGTTAATAAAGGCTTCTCACCTCCTCTAGCTGGGATGATTGTGAAGGAGGAAGGCGAACAATAATCAGCAATAGGCCACCTACACGTTCCTCTGCCAGCAGAGCGAATTTAGTGGCCACAGGATCCACAAGCACGCTACTCACACCTGGGAAGAATGTCTTTTGAAGAGGGCCATTTAACCGTAATTCTGGCTCTGTGTTGCTGAGAATGGTTTGACATTGGTGGCGGTGATGTCTGTGACGCCCCTTCGGTTTGCTGTTGAGGAGGAGAAAATCAGCTGGAGGAGAATTTTCGCCCTCAATAGACTCCACAAACCATGCAATCAAGGGCTGGTTTCTCAAGGTATCCGTCAAAGCCTGGTCTGGAATTAAGTGTTTTTACACAGGAAATCGCTTCAAATGAAGTTATCTCCAATCAGACCAGTGAACATTTTGGTGTATTTACTGTCGCTGTCTTAAACGGTGGGACATAATGAAACTTGGCTCAATTGCCAGGATACACTGGCTGTTGTCCTGAAGAATAACTCACAAAATGTCTTTTAGGATCCATGAGATTATGCGTTCAATCTTGTGATGATTAGATGGTTAACCTTATTCTGTAAAACTCGCAATTAAAATTTCATGAATATTTTCATTTTTCATTCATTTTAATTCATTTTGGCTTCATTTAAGTTGTGTCTGCCAATAAAAAATAAATAAATAAATAAACTTAAATGCATTAAATAATAAAGACATCAATAAAAGATAAAGTAAGAAGAGAATGCATTTATAATATAGTGCATATATTCAACATTATATTTACCATTCTAGCAGTTTATTATTTATTTAATAATAAACATGACAATAATTTGAAAGCTGAGGCTGTTTCATAAAAACAATATGAAACTCAAAAGAATCAAAATTCTTTTTTTTTTGCTTATTTTTCCACCCACAAATGGGAATATATATGTATATGTATATATATATATATATATATATATATATATATATATATATATATATATATATATATATTTTTTAATGGGGAATGATGAAAATGTTTCCAGTTTTCTTCTTTCTCTCATTTCCATTATGTGCCTTTTCAAATATTTTGATTGTGCGAGACATTTTCTTTTTACAATTTCATAATAAAGAAGCAGATAGAAGACTGCTGTGTTCTCAAATTGCTCACTATCTGGTTATTAATCTGACAAAAGCATCTCCACCGAGATCAACTGAAAGTACTTGCAGTGCAGCTCCTTCGCCAGTAATAACAAAGCATGCTTTTTTTAATATGCAGACCGAGCGTGCGAGTGCAAAAGCAGTTTGCACTCAGGAAAGTGCTGAGACGGTTCTGAATAATCAAATCTCGACTAATGCTTTTTTGCGTAAAAGAGCGCATGTGAAGTGAATGCTGCACGCTGAGGTTCTGATCGCTCTCGCTGCATGCTAACATACGATGCATTCATCTGCTCAGAGAGGCAGAGGAGACCATTGATCCGCGTTGCCTGGAGGAGTGAGGGTTTTCGTTCCTGCCAGATCCGTCGGGTCGGCCTCAAATATTCTAACGGGAGTGCCAGATGGAGCTCTCCCATCCCACTGCCACTGTGCCCCTAAAGAGAACAAACAGTGAAGAAGGAGCTGTCAACACCCTAACTGCCTGGAGGTTCTTCACCCTCTTGCACTAGATGGTCCAGACCACTGTAAACACACCTGAAGCGCTGAGCTTCATCCTGTAAACTGTGTGTTGAAAGCAGAGTTCACTCACCGACGACTGACGCCAGGATGTGAAAAAGTAAACCTCGTTCCTCTTTTCCTTTCAGCTGCCCTGCGGTGCCAGGCCTGCCGAGAGAGTTGGGCGGAAACTGTCTCTCTGCTCCCTGCAGGCAGGTAGACGGCCACTGATGTTCAATCAACCCTCACGCAGCTCTGCGCTTTCTAACTTGAAAAGAATCTAATCCATCATAGTCACCATTGCCTTTTTTTTTTTTTTTTTGTTCTGAACAGCATTCATAGGCATGAATGTATAACCACCTCTACCTGTGGTACTAGCCCTTTTTCTATACATGCGGACTTCTCAATCCACAAAAACTGATTCAACTGATTCAACCCTGAGTAAATGAACAGAGAGAGGCCAAGAGGTTCAGTGTTCCCTCTGAGCTCATTAGTTTCATTCTACACTCAATGTCCTTACAGACTGATTGATGACCTTCATCTTTAGATCACAGCATCTGGAGAGCAGCAGGATAGCTGAGATTGTGCTGCAGCACAGGGTCCATTAAGCGTGGAGTCCAGCTGCTCTCTGTCCTGGGTTTGGAGTGAGCGACCATGAGCGATGTGGATTTCTCACAATGTCTGGAACATTTCTGAAAGCTTTCAACAGCTTGAAGGGGTGAGTCACATAAACAGTGGCAGAGGCGTCCATTATCACCAAAACACGTTTAAAGGAAGAGCTTATCAAAAAATGAATGTTCTGTCATCATTTACTTGCCCTCATGTCGCTCCATAAAACGTCCTTATTTCTGTGTAGACATTTCGGAGGCTGTGTTGCTCCCATGCTGCTGAATCGTTAGTGCCATAACATCCTGTTTACTTTCGTTGTATGGGTGAGTACACAGTCTAAATTGACAGTAATTCAGTGAAACTTTATTTAATGATAAATAATGGCACGAAATGTGTTTATATTGAGGTGTCGTAACGCACTGCAGGGAACGTTAACAGTGTAGTTCAATTCGCGAACAAATGATTCCTATGAGCCAGTTCTTTTTAGTGAATCAAAAACAAACGCCACGGCAAAATATGAACCGTTTCTGAAGCACCTGCTGTAAAAATACTTGTTTAAATCGGTCTGGCGAAGTGATTAACGTTGGTGAGTTTTTCAATTTGAACTTGAAAAATTGTGTACTCTCGTCTTTCCACACTTGAAACAACTTCTGATGTTCATTCATGTTTATTTGATGCTATAAATGAACTAGTATGAAGAGATGTTGGTTCACGAGTCGCTTGAAGGAGCTACAGCGATCTGTCACGACACATTAAATACGCTATTTATTGTTTAAACGTCTTTTAAAAAAATACAATATTTTAAATATGAAACTCTTTGTATGTAGTTTTCACTCCGTGAGAACATGATGTGTGGCGTGAGAGCACATGACTTGTCGGACATAGCAACAGAGGGCGGGTTTTTGCAAAGGATCAATTCTCAGCAGTTATTTTAGTATTGTTTATATAGGCTACTATTATTCTTTTTATTAATATTTTGAATTCAAAGTTATGTTTATATTCTCACCTTTCACCTAAATTTTAGTTTATTTTTAAGTAATTTTGGCCGTATGTATTTTTTTTAATTATTATTTAATATTTAGGTTTAACTTATTTTTATTTCGGTTTTAATTTTTATTTATTTCTAGTTTCAACTCAAACTAAATGAAAAAAATCATTAGCAATTAACTGAAATAAGTAATATATTTAATTTTATTTTATTTCAGCTTTATTTTGATGAACAAAAAGTTAAGAGTTTTAGTTACTGATCATTTTTTTCTCACAAAAAGCTTGTATCGCATGGCTTCAAAAGAATATGTAATATTGCACCGGTAATATAGATCACTTTTAGAGTGTGTTTACTGTAATGGTGTTGTTGTGTCCTTTTAGAAGCTTGAAAGCTTCCCTATTCATTGTAATTGCATTTAGAAGAGCAAAAAAACTTCTAGCAGTGCAGTTCTACCGGTGTCACCAGTGGAGTGCAACGTTGTGACACACTTGCCAAGGCCCATCTTGTGTCCCGACTGTGATGTGTTAGTTAGCTGTGATGCTGCCCTCCTCAACGTACACGTTTTTTGGGGGGCTGCCTGCCATTTCCCGAGAATTCCACCTTCCCATTTCGTGCCTGCACTGTAAATGTCTCTGAATGCTGCAGGGATGCTACCTCCAGCTGTGTGAGTGAAAACACAGAGGGAGATGTATAGATTCAGGGATGGAGTATGTTTTTTGACAGGTACATAACCATGCACCCAGAGCGGAACTCTGCTCCTGCTGTGCCATCTGGGCCCCGTCTCACAAACCCTACAAACATTGTACCCTTGTGGTTCTATATGATTGACATGTTCATATACCGTGCTATTAAATTGGCAAAAAAAAAATGGTGCTTTTTGGTGAAGACGTCAGTGACGTATCTCTGCTCCCCTGACAACGCATGCAAACTGAGTACACGAGAGCTGCTGTTACTCACTTAATGTGCACATTATGACAACTAACTAACACAACGCTGTGTTTAAATGAAGACAGCAGGTCAATGGGCTGTGAAGAGATGAGTCTGAGGATTAGGGCCTGTAGAGAATCTTCCCACAAGAATATTCAGGTGTCATTATAACACAAATGTTATAATAAGATAGTCATTAGTGGCATTTTGTCTCAGGACATAATGATTACATGAATTTGTGTACCGCATCAAGGTCCCAGTGAAGCCGCTTAAAGGGATAGTTGCGCCAAAAATGAAAATTCTGTCATCGTTTACTCACACTCAAGTCGGTCCAAACCTGTTCGGAAACTGCTGTTTTCCATACAAATGAAAGTGAATGTCTTTGAAGTCACATGAGTGTGAGGTTTTGAATAACATGAGTGAAGAATAGCAGAATTTTTATTTATGTAAACTATCCCTTTACAGCCGTGCATTATTAGGGTTTAGGTTATGATGTTTGATGCGATATACATTTAGCTAATTGCTTGTATAACGTCAGCAACAACAACAACATGAT
Source organism: Opsariichthys bidens (assembly GCA_037194245.1). Classification (NCBI taxonomy): domain Eukaryota; kingdom Metazoa; phylum Chordata; class Actinopteri; order Cypriniformes; family Xenocyprididae; genus Opsariichthys; species Opsariichthys bidens. The sequence continues at coordinate 13,038,551 of CM074277.1, read as the reverse complement.
TGAATATACCACTAATAATAATCGAAATAAACAATTATTTTGCAAAGTAATATAGTTCATTAGAATGATTGATTTAGCATATTAAAACAGAAGATGCACTTAAATAGCATGATATTGCAATTTAAATCATTAATTTAAAATTTAAAAAAGTTGAAGTTGATATTAGATTTAACCACCACAATGCACTGTAAATATTATGATAATATTAAATGATATTGTTGCTTTTTTATCAGTTATGGACATTTGGTTGTGTTTCAATATATGTGATACACTGATGCCGTTTTGCAATAATGCATTAGGCATTGATCATGGGAAGGGATATTATGATGAATTCACCTTTTGTTTTACAACATTTGACATTATGGTGATTATCAGTATTTTTTATGGCTCAAACCGGATTTTAGTATTTTAAGAAGGCTGGTAATATTGTATTGGTTAATGAAATATGGGCCTACGGTTATGAAACGTAAAATAGGCACCAAAATGCCTCCAGTAATGCTTGAAACATTGTCACCGTATTTATTACAGTGAATATTTTTTATTCTTTAACACATGGATAAATAAAGAAACCTTGGTTTGATTCCTTCTAAAGTGGCATGACAGTTTTTGTTGCACGAGTCAAAGCAATGCAGGGATGATCACAACACCTTGACTTTGTGGAGTGACAGTGTAAAGCGACTTCCTGCACATCATTCAGTGCCGAGTCTGTAATGAAAGCCATGATGAATGTGACATCCAGTGAATAGGGACATTGTATAGAATCCCTCTGACGGCTCAGAAAGCCTCTAATCCGTAAGCAAATTGAACTTGGAATTAAAGAATCTATTTATTTGCACGATTGGATTTATTATTCCAAGACTAGAAGATGAAAGATGAGATATTATTTATTGGAAGAGCTGAAGATTTGACATCCAGATGGCTTGTCTCACTTTCTCAATATTTAGTTTTGATTTGAGGCCAGAGTTAAACTGCTCAGACGGACTTGCGTTTTCTTCCCCTCGTGGGTTATCCATTACTTCAGACAACATCTTTCTCAATTTCCTTCACTGCGGCACATTCCCGATGCTTTTAATGAAATATTTTAGTTTATATTGGGGTTAGGTGACATAGCAGATTTGATTTATAAAAATATTTTACATATAATTCTAGAAAGAGACCTGCAAATAGTGGTTCGTTTTAATAAAATGCATAATCTTTTTATTCTGTTATTTTTGTGCATTTAGAATACAAATTCCTCTTGTGTCATGCATTGTATTTGATATGAACTGAAAGAAAAATATAGAGAGCAAAATGGAAACAGAAGCATCTAAGCGACTTCTCGTAAGTATTGTAACATATTGCAGAAGTGTCTCCTAATGATGAGTTACCTGCCATTATAACTGTCCCCTGGGCTCTGCAGGAAATGGGACTCTGTACTAAAAGTGGAAGACGCTCTTTTCAAATGAAACTTTACAAGGACACTGTAACCGATCAATTATACTTCACCGGATGATGAAAAGATTTATTTCTTGAAGTTAGAAAAAGGCTAGATCATCAGCTGAGCATCTGGTGGACCAGATATATATATATCTGCTCAAATCAGATCATTTCTCCTGTCTCAAGGTTTCAGCTGGAGACAGTGTTAGCTAATTAAAACTATTTAAAATCTTTGTCACTTAAACAAAATCATTTTTTAACTGAAATAAAATAAAATATAAAAACCGTGAAATCAAAATGGAAAATCCTTGTTTTTTTTAATGGAATATTGCAGTATTTATTATAAATGATTTATCCGTGCGCAGCGTTGTTTTCAAATTAATTTGTCCTCATAATCAATAATCAGGATAACTCCCCGTCCCTCTTGCAGCAACATCTTTTCTCTTATCTGATGTGTTCACTGGTGTAAGGGGTGAACAACACTCACATGACAGCACAGCACAACCATCCAATCAGTTCCTGATGAGCAAAATCAAGTCCCACCCAAGATTTTTTTCTTGCTCAAGAAGCCGTTTCACAATTTCTATTTCATGCCGACTTTAAATTAATTTATTTCACCTAAGTTGTGTCCCAAATGACGCATTATACACAATGTACTTATGTATATGTACTCAACTGTGTAGTGTATCAATGTTTTAAGGCTATTTTGTCTTTCAATGTCAAAGTCTAATAGCCCCCCCCCCCCCCCCCCCTCCGTTGAGTGCATGAAGTGTCCGACATTACACACTTTGGTTGTGTCCGAAACCGTTCTCTCTTGAGAAGGGAGGTAGGTATTGAATAAGTAACTTCTTCAAGGTACATTCTATATAGTATGAGTGTGTGTAGTTTGAATGTAATCCACTACATCCGCCATGCTTTCATTATCATGTGACCTACCAACATCAGTTACGTCGCTTCACGGCCATTCACAAATCCTCTCCTGTGGCCTCATGGGATAGCGATGTGTCCCAACGTATGCGCACTTCAGAATCCCGGATGTAGTAGGTTGTCGCTTTGAATACTCTTTTATAAGTACTATGAATTCGGACATATTACTCTTGTTGCATACTGTTGTTCGCCTACTATATAGTAGGGTAGAATGCGATTTTGGATGTAGCCATATATATATATATATATATTCGGTTATTTAAGTGCATCATCAAGGTATTTAAAGCAAACTTCTTTTGGTAATTTTCACTGTAAATGCAATACTCGCACTAATTTTACAAAACGTCAGAATAGTGCATGAGTATGTGAATTAAATTGGGACGCACCTCTAGTTGACAAGGCAACATTTCTCATTTTCATTAATAAATAAAATTGAAATAATAAAATAACTCAAAATTAATATCATAAGCACATAATAAAATTCTAAAATTTAGCTAAAATTAAAAAGAATATATATATATATATATATATAAACTAATTCAAAAATTGAATGTAAACTTTATAATAGTATCTCAGTGAAACTAAAATAACACTGGGTAGACAGAGGGCTTGTCCTGGAGGTGACACCTCCTGCACGCTCAGTCGGACACTGGGAGGCACCACAAAATTGCTCTGAGGCGGCCGGAGGGGCCGGAGGGGCCCCAAACAATGGATCTAATGACACTGGAGTTTGTCCATATCACAGACACCTGACACCTCCAGCAGCACCCCTCGCTTCTGTTCATTATAACATCGCACAAACAAAAATAAAACATACTTGAGTGTATTTTGCATCAAACAAATCAATCATTAATCATGTCTGTGGAATAGGACTGAATGAGCCTCTCCAATAATTGTGCAATCAATGTGAAATAGCACTGTGAATGCTGATGTCTCTGTCGCCCACTACTCACTTATTAGTGGCTTGCTCCTCTGTGTAATTATTTCATCATGAATGGAGGGCAACATTCGTGCATGGCCTGCGTTCCCGCGTGAACATATATCCCACCACAATCAAGAGAGGAGGGCGTTTGCTCAGACACACATCCCCCGTGGGTATATGAATGTATGTGGGAGGCTAAATTGAAGGGATGAGTGACATTTTGTGCTTGTGTTGGGGGCAGGGAGCGAATTCTGATGAACTCGGCTGATTATGAGATTCATGTGTTTCATTTGTAAAGCATTTGTGTTAGTTGCTTGATGAATAAAAGATTAAAAGCTAGTTTTTGAGACAACTGTACAAAAATAACAATTAAATGGTAAGAGGTAATAGAAGATACAGCTAAAGTAAATCAAAAGACAGCTGTGTAGGTTTGATAAATAATAAATATTGATTTGTTTGATGTTATTCAATACAACTGAAGTAAAGAGGCTACCTCAGCTGTTAATAAAGTACAGTCTGTATTACAGGCCACTCTACACACGCACAGATGTACACAGCAGGAAAATCTCTTGATCATTTTTCATCAAGTGCTGTCAGACGAGAAGCAGCTTGCAGTAAATCATATGCAACTGGGGCAGCCATATTTATAAGTATACTACATCAATAACCAAAGTTCAAGCTCACCAGATCAACCTAAAAACAGCAGCCACTTATTAGAGTATATTGTTAGCACAAATTGGATATGTGCCACGTTTTCTTATTCTATTTCATGTCACTTACTGAAAAAAAAATAAATAAATTTGATTCTTCCCAAGAGCAAACACCGACTCTTGCACCTTAAGTTAGCATGAGGCTTCGTGTTCAGTGGCAGGTTTCTCAAATCTAAGCATCAAGAATTTCGTTTGCCGTGCGTGTAGCGCCATCTGCTGTACAGTCACGTGAGGTACAAATTAAAATGCCGCACCATCTGGCCATTCGGCGGCATAATGCTCGCGTGTTGTTTAAACTTCAATATAAAGGCACAAATATACATTTACATGCACTCACAACAGCGCCAAAAGACTAATTGAAATGCGCGATGAACAAACTTTAAGATTAATGCTAGAATTAATTTAACTTCTATCAGAGCCTTCAAAATAACTGGACTTTTACCATATACATGTCCCACTGTCATGCAGACATTTCTAGATATTGGGGTTAATATGCTCAAGCACAACTGGTTTTTTGACCCATTTTTAAATGAGGGCTTCATACAAAGCTGGTGTAGCTTTATCCACATAAACAGGGCAATAAAAGTGGTTTGAAGGTACTTTTATGAGAAAGTAAATAATCTTGATGAAATGCCTTGTTCTTTTACTTTAGTCGAATTTGGAAAAAATAGTGGGTTTGCATGTAGTTTGGTCTGAAAACCTTGATTTGGTTCAAGTCACCTACAATACCCAGCTAAAACCAATTTTTAAAAAAAAAAAAAAAAAAAAATTGTTAAGAAACCATATTTAAAGTGCTCAGGAACCAAAGAGATCCTGCAGTTTATAAATTGTCAATATCAAGACCAAGACCATTTTATTAAGTCTACAGGATACTGCTACTCAAGTTCATTCAGCACCAACACAGGAAGTCACACAGGAATGTGATGTCTTACACATGTGCACTTTTATTGGAATTGAATTAGTCAGTGTACAGGTTGGCCCCACCAAATGTCTGGCACCGCCACGTTCCACACAGCTTTTACAATATGCCCAGGGGGAATGGAAGCTTATACATCTCTAGATGCAAAGCTTAGTTTTTGGAACAAAGAAAAAAAAAAAATAACCCAAGATTTTAAGGCTGAAAGTACAAAAACCCAGACATTGTTTTGTTACATAATTTACATACAATACTACAATGTTAAGTATGCTCCCAATTACTGGGCAGCCTTCATAGAGGCAAATAAGTTTCGGAACAATGCATTTAACAAACATTTGGAATGACTAAAGAAACAAAACAAAAACCATTGAGTCCTCAGATGCATTGTAGAACTTCGGGGATGCTTATTTGCCAAAAAACATTGCCGTCACCTTCACCGTTCCAGTTTTTAGATCCTGAGTCAAGCGCCAAAATAACAAAAGCCATGCCAATGTTGTCGTTTGAAGTTTTTCTCTGCGCAGTTTGAGTCGGCGTGAAGTGGTAACAGTCCGTTTAGAAGCATTTGCGGTGGACGATGGATGGTCCAGACTCGTCGTACTCCTGCTTGCTAATCCACATCTGCTGGAAGGTGGACAGGGAGGCCAGGATGGAACCTCCGATCCAGACAGAGTATTTACGCTCAGGTGGGGCGATGATCTGTGGAGAAACGAACGATTAGCATGATAGAGTTGCAACGCGTGTTCAGTTACTGACTGATATGAGGTGTAAGGGTCAGAGTTCAGACCACCAGAGTTCAGACTCACCTTGATTTTCATTGTGCTAGGGGCCAGGGATGTGATCTCCTTCTGCATCCTGTCAGCAATGCCAGGGTACATGGTGGTACCACCAGACAATACAGTGTTGGCATACAGGTCCTTACGGATGTCGACGTCACACTTCATGATGGAGTTGAAGGTGGTCTCGTGGATACCGCAAGACTCCATACCTGCAGAGCAAAAGAAAAGGTTAACCAGAGTTCTTCAATTCTCCTCAAGTCAAATCTAGAGCACATACACACCAGGTACAGTTTGTCAGGAAACCTACCCAAGAAGGATGGCTGGAACAGAGCCTCTGGGCACCTGAACCTCTCATTGCCAATGGTGATGACCTGTCCGTCAGGCAGCTCATAGCTCTTCTCCAGGGAGGAAGAGGAAGCAGCGGTGCCCATCTCCTGCTCGAAGTCAAGAGCCACATAGCAGAGCTTCTCCTTGATGTCACGGACAATTTCCCTCTCAGCTGTGGTGGTGAAGCTGTAGCCTCTCTCGGTGAGGATCTTCATGAGGTAGTCAGTCAGGTCACGGCCAGCCAAGTCCAGACGGAGGATGGCATGGGGCAGGGCATAACCCTCGTAGATGGGCACAGTGTGGGTAACACCATCACCGGAGTCCATCACGATACCAGTGGTACGACCAGAGGCATACAGGGACAGCACAGCCTGGATGGCAACGTACATGGCGGGGGTGTTGAAGGTCTCGAACATGATCTGTAATGAGAGAGGATAAGTTAACGGACGCTCTAAAGGTTACGGCACATCAGCCACACATCCATGCAGGGGTTAGTTGGAAATCTAGAGTAAAGAAACAAGTGCACAAAGAGTAAGTGCAGAGGAGACTGCAAAACAGGCAGGCAAATGTATAGATAACCTGCTGCTTCCAGCAAAAGATGAGAAACTCAGGAGCTCAGAGGAAACAAAGCCTGGAGGAAGTGAACGAATGAAAAGGAGAACTTAAATGAGGCAGCAGGACAGACAAGAGACTTCAAAGCACCATTTGCTAGCCAAAAACCAACCTGTGTCATCTTTTCCCTGTTGGCTTTGGGGTTCAGGGGGGCCTCTGTGAGCAGGACGGGGTGCTCCTCTGGGGCAACACGCAGCTCGTTGTAGAAGGTGTGATGCCAGATCTTCTCCATATCGTCCCAGTTGGTGACAATACCGTGCTCGATGGGGTACTTCAGGGTCAGGATACCTCTCTTGCTCTGAGCCTCATCACCAACATAGCTGTCCTTCTGTCCCATACCAACCATGACACCCTGTAACAAAGAAAAACATTTTAATTTTTGTAAAATGTTCATGTGCTTTTTTTAAAAAAAAAAAAAAAAAAAAAAAAAAAAATTCTTACAGGTCAGGCCAAAAACATTTATCCTCCGTTTCTCACCTGATGTCTGGGGCGACCCACGATGGATGGGAAGACAGCACGGGGAGCATCATCTCCAGCGAATCCGGCTTTGCACATACCGGATCCGTTGTCAACAACCAGTGCGGCAATTTCATCATCCATGGCTGAACTGTAAAAATAAGAGAAGTAGTGTTTTTTTAAGTACACTGCTGCCATAGAACGAAGTGTCAGTGAGCATGTGACCATGTGGAGTCAACTTCCTGTTTCATGCTGCGTTCTACAGTCTGACCACTAGTTGGTGCTAGAGTGACAATGCGCGCCTCAGATATGCCAGACAAAGGAAGTCCCTCTGCATTCTCTCATTATTACCATAAAAGGCAATGGATAGAGCCGCTTTGCGGCTGCCGGCGGTGTGGCGCTCAGCCAGAGTCGTATGGTTCAGTAAAAAGGAACAGATTTCGACATTCATCACGCCAGGGCCACTCCCTAAATTCTACACGAATGAAGTTTCACATCCTCTTTCATCCTCGCCTGGTATCAATTACACAACCGAATTTCGACGGGTGTCTGCCCAACGTTACTGCGTCACAGATCTGCAGTCACTTCAAATTGACTCCATAAGCGCAGACTAAACGCCAAAGCACTCGAGAGTCGCCCATTCATAGTATACATCCTAGTTATCAATTAGATTTAAGAAAATAGTGTTCGACACAATTATAAAAGTCTAAAACGCAACAGGAACACAGCAGTTACTAAAATCGGCCACGCCTTATATTTCGAAACGCTCTGATAGTCAATGAAATAACTGGCATGACTACTTAATCTTCAGTTTTAGAGGAAAGACTGAAGAGTAGCATCCTGCGATATAAAGCGCCACAATTAACTTAAAATGCAGGAGGGGTAGAAAATGAACTATTAAGTCGTCTTTGATAATTCAGTGATCGAGTAAGTGAATGAGATTCACAGGTTTACAGAAGGTGAAGGTTGGCTAGCCGGCTAGCTAAAGTAGGTCACACCCTTCTGCAGCACTGCCTGCACAAAGAGCTTCCCATGCCGGCTATCCTTCAAGTGTGTAACATGTCTCACTGACACCCTTAAAACGTGAGATCAAGTTTATAGCGGTTAAAAGCACGGTTAAGTACAGCACATCTTAAATGTGAAGAAACGCTAGCGCTTATTTCACACCGGCCCATTCAATGTCGTGCCGACAATGGTTAACAGTTATCGTCATTTCCACCAGACGTGTCAAGTACAGTACATTAAAGTTATGAAAATACAGCAATCATTTACATAAATGACTACATATTAACCGTTTTTAAGCAGGAGTTATTATTTAAAAGCGAGAACACCGGAAACTTTCTCCAATTACTTCATCCAGTTTTATTTACACGTCACAGATAGAGATTTAAATTAATATTAATGAGCTAAAAATGCAATAAAAGCTGAGAAATCCACTCACCTTAGGTTTGGGGGGGTTTGTCGACTTAAGAGAATGGGTTACAAGCTGATGATATTCCGCACTAGCTGCGTGTGGAGGAGCTCAAAGTGAGGCTGAAAAGCTGGGCGAGCTCTTTTATATGACGCCATATGCCCGGCTCTAGCCATAAAAGGTAAACTTTCGGCGCTCTGCTCTCTGATTGGTCCAGCGTCACACACCCGGCTGTCGCGTGCACATTGCTACACTTGCTTTCTTGCAACTTGAGAGTGAAAGAAGGGGAAGCTAGACTTGTGGAAGAACAAGGCCCAGGCGATTTTGATCAAAAATTTACCCTGTTATTTGCGAATTTAAATACATTGTCCTACGTAATTACATATTTGTTGCGATAACGCCACTAACACTCTTCAACCTTTCAGAAAGTCTGTGCAAGGTTACAAGTGCCAGTATTGGTCATAGTGGTGGACACTTCCTTGGTCCTGTGTTGTGTTTACAGTCTAACACAGCAGCAGCTCTGTAGGTCCTTTACTTCTTATTGTATTCACAATAATACCATAATAGTTCTGTGTGGGAATCTAAGAAGTACTCTTCTATGCAAAATGGGGGTATTTTTCATTGAACTTATGATAAGTAAAGTGACATGACCGGTTTCCTGTAGGAGCAGCTAGCTGGTCTGAGCTCATTGAGTAATACTGCCAAAGAAATTGTAATGAATGGGGGTTGGATTCCTGTAATTGAGTTGCCTGTGCAAAATTCCCTCATTTACAGGAGGGATATTTTTACATCTATAGGTGTGTGCATGTTATTTGGTGACGGTGATAAAGGGATGGTAGTTGTTGATGGCTGAAAGTGGGCCTAGCCCAGGTTTACGTTAGACATTCTTGCATACTTGATGTAAATGTCTTGTTGTAGTTGTTTCATATGCAAGTCTTGATTCCCATTGAAAAATATATTGCACATTATTGAAGTATGGTCATACAGACATTATTGTTTGGAGAGATTTCTAATAATGAAAAGTCTTCAAAACATTGTTTCGTTTGTCGAAAAACAAACAAAAAGACGGCGAAGATACTCATGGCTATCTTCATTAAAAGTATTTCTTGCATTTTTCATATGTTGCCACAGTTTGAATAATAGATAAGGCTGTGCTTGAGCAGCAATGATGTCGCAAGCTACATGTGACTCTTTAATGTGTAACTTGGGAGTAATGCACATGGCCTTCATTGGCTGTTATAAACAAAAACAGCTGATTATGTCTAAATCTCTCGCTCACACCAAGGACAGTGTGGTTTTGTGGCTTATATTTGTTGTTTTTTACTCATTTACTACATATTTCATTGGGTTTTTTTTGGTAAAAAATGTAAAATGAGTTTCTCTCAATTAAGTTCTTAGATGTGATACATTGCGTATAGATTATGGTTTAACAATGTACAATAAATATAACTAATTTTGTATTATTAATCCAGCATCAGCAATTGAACCAATTTGCATGACATCGATACATTTAATGAGAAAATGGTTAAATAAGCATAAAAGTTAGAAAGTCTCAAAAGTTTATCTACAAACAGGGTCGCCATTCCTCCCATCCCCCAACATTTCTTTTAAAGAATGCCAAGCATCCATCCTCCCTTATAAACACACCATTTGCAAATAGAAACTAGGCATCAAACTGTGGTTAATGTGTTGTGATATGCATCTTACTGTGCAGCCAGTTTTTTTACTTTGAAAACCATGCTTCTCTTTGTAACTTTTGTAGATTGGACTGGGGTCTTGTTACAGCAGATGTGCTTTTGTGAGTCCATAGTTCCCCTGAGGATCACCACCCTTCCCTGATAGCAGCCTGCCTTCCCCCACTTCAGCATTCCCATTCATCTCTAAATAAGGTACTATCCTAATGATCTTCAGCTTTGCCCCATGACATAAGATATCCAGAGCAATAAAGTTATGTTGCTGGCTGTCACCATGATATTGTCATTGTTCTTCAGAGTTCATAAGAACTTATCTCATTTCTGATAGCGAAGCTCTCCTAACACACTATGCAACACGATGATAAGAAATATATTTATGAAGTTCTTCTCAAAGGACCGTTTTCTGGGCGTGTTGTTTTTCTGAAATCTGTTGCATTTAGTAAGTTTGCTGGCTGGCATAAAACCCTGTTCCCTCAGTTCAACAATTCATTATCCACATCACCAAACGTACATCTTTTTTCCATTGCTTGTAGAGGGTTAGTTCACCCAAAAATAATCATTTACTCACCCTCATGTTGTTCCAAACCTTTCTTTGTTTTTCTGTTCCTACTATGGACGTCAATGGCTACCGTCTGATTACCAACATTCAACGGAAGAAAGAAACATCGGATTCATAGCAACTTGAGTGGGAATAAATGATTAAAATGTTGACATTTTAGGGTGAACTATTCTTTTAAGTGTTGAACAGAAACTTGAAACAATCATTTAAGCAGAGCAGAAGGCCACCATTAGCCCCCCACAAGTAGCAGAAGGACCACCGATTGATTTTAGATTCTCTTATACTTTGTTGCTTGATGGTGTGTAAACCCAAATAATCGAGCTAGAAGAGGAAGTCACATTTATACTGCCAGCTGGCCTCTTAGTCTAGAGATTGGATTAGCCCCCTACTTTATGGCCCAAATGGATTCATATGCACTCGTCCATCTCCTTATATGCATCATATGCTCTGACTCGAGTATTATGCGATAATGCTTGATTTGACTGATATACATTTGGTTGTACATTCAACCAAATGATACAATCAAACTATAGCAGTATCTTTGTTTATGCTTCAAGCCAAATGCAACAGGATTTGATACTGACCAAAAAAACCCTGTTCCTCATTTTTTGTGTTCCTCAGCATAACAGTTGTGACTGTCTTTTCTTACCATACAAAAGCTTCACTTCCTCTTTGCTGTAATAACTGGTGGAGAGTTTCCATTTATGGCTTTCTGCATGCACACATTTGTCAACATAAAGATTTGTGTGTCCACCTATAGGTTTTTCACCTTGCATCCTTTAATGCAAGAATAGTTTGCGCAAAAATGAAAACTTTGTCATTATTCGCTGACTCCTGTTGTGCCAATCCTGCATGACTTTATTTCTTGTAACACTAAAGAAGAATGTTTCAGCTGTTTTTAACGATTTGATCAATAAATTGAAAGTCATTACATCATTTATATAAAAAAACATCCTTAAAAATATTATTTTTTGTGTTCCACAGAAGAAAGAAAAAGTCTAAGTTCTAAGTCTAAAACTGTCCCAATAATGCTGCATATGTTGCGGCACCTTCTTGCATGTGTGCTAAGAAAGTTCTGCCTCACCCCAGTGCTGGCTGATCAATGGAGATCAGTGGCTTATTAGCACCCCACTGTGACTACTGCAGGGGTTCATTCCCTGTGACTGAGATATAAATAACTTATATTGATAGAATTTCAGAGAATTTCAGCTCCAGGGATTGTATAAACACCATATTTGCCATTTTAAGTCCAGGCATTCTCAATCCGTGCTCATGATTATTTGATATCTCGGGATGTACGATTAATTCATGGCTACTTTGGCTCCACTGTTGTGTGGCCTACAATTTTCTTCTCCCAATGCCCTGGGATTTACCCAAAGCTTGAGGGGGAAATGAGATGGACCTACAGTATGGGTCAGTTTCCAGCAATATCTGCTTTTCTTCTAGGACCCTAGGCCTGCTAATCTACCCTCCACCATCTGTCTGCTCGCGAGAGGAGGGCTGAGCAGGGATTGGCCCTGGAATGAGTCAGACATGCACGTCCACACTCCAGACTCAGTCAGCCTTTAAACCAGCATGGAAGAGATTACTCTGCCAAGCAGCATAGCTTAAGCTTGCCACAGGAAGTTGAGTAATGCCAGTAGGAAAGAGATCCTGCACTCTAACAGAATTTTATATATCTGAGAACAGTTTCAACATTCATGACCTTTGGTCAAACGTACACTTAATGCAAAATGGTCAGAACATTTGCTTTCGTCAGTTGTAAATGATCATTTCAGACCCTGAATAGCACATACAAAATGTCATGATTAGTGGGGTTAAAGCATATGTCAATACTACTACTGCTCATTTTCAAAACCTCTTAACCCCAAGTATCAAACTTCAGCTGATAATTGGTCCTGCGCAGTTTATTCTATGGAAATTGCTTGATGATATTATGCAAATTCCATAGAGACATTGTGTTGGGCTCTGTTGAATTGGGCAAGTTAAGAACCTCTTTATCATCTACTTAAAACAGCAGAACTGCACCCTAGCGACAAAGCAAGTTTAGCACAGGAAAGCTCCACATTTTGTTTCTTCAGAATATGTTTTACAAACTTGCCAGACTAATCACACCGGTCATGTTGGCTCCACTGGATCCTTTTTCTTAATATGGTGATGAAAACTTGATGTCAATTTGTCATTACCCTATTCATCAGACCTTTTATTCTCAAGAGTTTCATATTAATATCTCTTGTGCATGAAAGATCTGCCATTCCTGAGTGAAGCCTGTGAGAAACTGATGAGGTGTGGCACTCGCAGCATCTCTGGCGAGACTAACTGAGTTGTCTTAAGTCCAACTTTAATATTGGCAGAGACCTATACTGGGTCAACTGTGCACAAAACATACAACCAACTCTCCCCTCACATTTAATACCACTGCCAGTGTAACAGCTGTGCACTGACCTAATAATTAACTACAAAACAATGGCCATTTCCCTTAACACAGATTCTTCTTAACTTTGACTTTTAAAAGATCCAGATTTGACCCAGTCAAGAAAATATGTTCATTAAAATACAGCTTCCTGCTTAACAGATTCAAATTCCACAGGCTGAAAACTAAAGGCCATTGTTAGTTGCCAAATAAGGGAATGACCTACACATGTCTTACAGGAAGTGAATTTTTAAGGGATGTCATTTCTTTTGCAAGTTTGCACAGGAAATCACATTCAAAAGTTCTGTTGTGGAGAGAGCTTTACTCAGGAATGTACAGCTGAGTAGTATGTGCTTACTGTTTCTCATCATGCCGTGCAATGCACGCCTCACTCTCACTGATGTGTAAAAACAACATTACAGTTCAAACAAGTTTTTTAAATTACTTTGTAAACAGCTCCCCACCTTATATGGGTGCTTTATTACTTTCAGCAGAATCTGCTCTGAGTTTATATTTTTTAATTGTCTAATTGTATTCTCTGGTTATTTTATTAATATAATTCCTTCCACCATTTCATTTTCTGAACATATTAACACAACCAATACTGGGGACTTTCTTATGACTGTTTGGTTGGAAACTTTTGTGCTACAATCCTTACAAGTCTTTTGCCCTTTCTTCAGTGACTCCAGAGGCACTGATTGTGAATAAGTAGCAAATCGACAAGTCCTTTCTTGTAGAACAATTTGGGAGCTTTTTCGGCACAGGTGTGGCACAGAGCTCTGAAAAATGGCCAACAGAAAGAGTACACGTAATATACATTCAACTGCAGTGATGTAGCGTACTTTACTTTTTAAAAAGCATATAAAACATGATTTTGTAAAAGTAAAATATTTTTAAACACCTTCCGGACTGTGAAACTATGAATGTCATTTGAGTATGACAGCAACTCATGACATCACCAGATATGTTAAGAATTTAGATGCAGAGTGATAAGATACAACATAGCAAGAAATACTGCTTAGCATGTGCTGCATTTTTTCCTCCAACTTTGTCCACAAAAAGATTCTTCATATTTATTTCCTCAAGGGATTTTTTCTGTTGAACATTTGTGCACTTTGGCTGTGGTAGCCTCGCCCTCTGGTCGATGTAACAGCAACCGCCATAAAAGGAAATCTTTAAGTGTGTCACATGGTAACAATGTCAAGAATTCAAGGCTCTTGTCACATGGGACTTTCTCATGGAAATCAGATTGAAACTTCTAGACCTAATGAAGGAAGCAGCGCTTGGTCAAAGATACTGGGGAGTTTTGATTAAAAGAAAGAAGATTTTTTTTTTTTTTTTTTTTTTTTTTACTTCTGGTTAAAACTGCACAATAAAAGTCTCTTTCCTTCACGCATGCTTGCATATTTAAATATCTTATGTAAATCCAACCTTAACAATATACAGAAAAGTTCCTGATATTTGGTTACAGTATTTCCTTTAGGTTACAGTTGTATTTATTTTTTGTTTTTCTTGAATCAAAGCCTCATTCATTACTTTAGTGGAAAAAAAGAAATGAAGGTTTGCCTACAATCTGCCTCACTATGAGTAAGAAGGAAGTGGTTTAACACAATGACAGCGAGGTCATATCCATATATAGTCAGCCTTTGGCAGAGCAATGATGACTGATGATGTCTCAACTTCAGATAGCTGATTTCATCTATCTGTGTTTTGCTGTGTCCTATCAACAGCACTCGCTCACATTGCACTTTCACACTTACGCTTGACACAATACATTAAGCCTAGATATACTATCAATAGTCTCTCGTTCCCTTTCAGAATCTCGTTCACTCTTAATCTGCCTCTCCCAAACATCCACGCATTCTCATACTTGCTCATCACTCTCATGCTCGTCCCCTTCTTACCCCGTTTATACAGCAAACAATTACGAGAGCCGGTGGGTGGAGCTTAGCTTTAACTACAACTTCTCAGGCTCCATATATGGAGAGGACTAGCAGGTAGTGATGGCCAAACTTAGTCATCAAAGCATGCGTCTCATTCATTGCGCACTCAGCTTGTGCTTTGCTGGTTCTCTGAAGGTGTGTGAATCTTGCCTTAAGCTCGGATAGCTCTCTGTTTTGTCTTTCTCTTTACAAAATTCCATGACATAATATGCAGAAGGTTTGAGGAGTTTGAGGTCGCTTGTTACTTCCTTCAGCTGGATTTGCGAGAGGAAATGGCATTGTGGTGCAACAGAAGTCATTTATCTTCAGAGCTGACTTGTGGAAGGGGCCACAGCAGCTTTTCAGTTACGAGGCGTTAAACCCCTCTCATCTGTTGATTATTGACTGAACCAGTGTCATGTTTAAGATTGAGAGACACAAAAGATTTCCCCTTGCCCTTTGGCCAACCAAACAAAAGCAAGTGACTAAATTTGCCAAAAAAGATCCAGTTTGAGTTGTGTTTAAATCTCGGCGTGTTAGGGTTAGGTTGGGGCATTGCTCAATGCCACAACTGTCCTTTAGAGAGGAAAATTATATGCTGTGCCCATATTGACTCAAGAGTTTTGTTAGGGTGGATATGGTTGATGTCCATTTAATCATCAACTTGAAGTTGTGGGATAAAACTGTGTTTTTTGCTTGCCCATGTCAAAGTCTACTTTCATGGAGGCACAGTAAGACATTCCCCTGAGCGCTCACTAGAATTACCTGCAGCTCTTATGTAACTAAATCTTATTGGCTCATGGAAAGCTGACCCTGATGACCCTGTAAATAAGAGTTAAGCACTTGTATCAGTCAACAGCCACTCAAATGTGCATTAACCATTTAATGTATGTGAGCAAAATGTACAGAATTTAATGAGAAATGTATTTATTTATTATGTATTTAAATCTGTGGAGCTTGATTCCACCACAAAATAAAAAATGCTGCTTCCATATAAACTTAATTTTACAAATCATATACAGCTTATGTAGCCAGTCAAAAAAAAACAACAAAAAAAAAACAGGAAAAATATTTTAATGGATACAAAAATAAGATCTTTTTAAAAAAAAAAAAAAAAAAAAAAAAAAGGTCTCCAGATGCCTTAACTAAGGTGACTAAACTGTGTTTAAAAAAAAAGACTGTAGCTCATGACATCCCTCAGTGCAGGCATACCCAACATACAGAATGTGGGTCAGGAATAATATACCCCCTTCCTTGTGTTACATAATGCACTTTTTGCACAGCTGGAAGACCCGGGCCTGTTAACCATGTAATGAGGCAGCAAAGTGAACATAAAAGCTGATGATATTTAGAAAGCTTTAAACTTCACTGACTTGCAATTCAGGAATCATGCATTCAAATGGGGGCTTAGCATTTAAGTCTACTAATTTGATTCACAGCATCCAGGATTTAATGCTATTCATTTTTTGCATCCAGGCTTTAAATCTTCCATATCGTGACTTGTTTTTTGACTGTAATGCAACCAGCTTTTCACACGCCTTCTCTGGTAAGCACTCATGAACAATTTGAAAACGGGGAGACACGCCTGTTTTTTGGGGCTCTGCTGTTCTAGGGTATTAAGATTGAGACATTCAGTATTCTGGCTAGCCCTTTGCCTGGCCTCTCTCTCTATTGACTCCGCCTCTGCGCCCTGATCCCTTCTCTTTCAGCAGTATTTCATTCGCTCCCTCCCTCCCAAAAAACATAGCCAAGCCAACAGCCGCAGGCAACAGAGGGTCAGTCGGAGGCCTTTAAGGGTACCGTGACTGCAGTGATAATCTTTGTAAGTCAAAGAAAAAGCATTTATTTTCCTACAGACCAAGTCATGGGAGGGTCTGTGTTCATACTGTGTGCACATCCCCACCACTGCTCTTTATGTCTGATTTCTGGCTGATACTCTTTTCACTGGATGAGGGCTGACATCCATTCACCAGTTTTTGAGTCTGTAAATATTGCTTCAACAAAGGAAAAAGAGCACTGTGGAAAACCATTGTCATGTAAAGTGTATATGGAGGTCATGAATGTTTAAATGAAAATGATTACATATTAAATGATTTTTAAAGCTGTTGTTATTGCACACACTGACCTCAGGGATCAGGACTATTTGTGCATTCAACTCCTCCTGGGAAGTTTGTGTTTACTAGTTGGGAATTCCTAATTACGACATCAGGTGTGTTCAGATCACTTTGGTCCGAGCAAGATGGAGATGTACATTTTCTATAAAAAAAAGGTTTTTTTTTAACTCTTCTTTTACGAAATGATGAATGAAGAATGTGCATCAAATGTGTTGAATTTATGAAGATCTATTTTTGTAGACTATCATATTTTTTATACACACAACTAGTTTTATTGTAAATAAAAAAAAAAGTAATTGCATACTTTTAAACAAATTTACCATCAACTACAGATGCTGCAGTCCATCGCTTCCTCTATGTTGTCTCATTGACTCGCCCCTGTCTCAGAAATTCAGGTCTCAAAGAAAATCCTGAGTTTCCCATTTCCAAATATGATCTTTCGGACATGACGTGAATGTACCATTATTTTGCAGTTTATTTGTAGAAAGTGGTGTGTGGAATTGTTTCTGTCTTATGGGGGGGGGGGGGGGGGTGCTTTTCTGATTTGAGTAAAGTTATTTACTTGAATGTGAATCTGAGAAGGCTTTCAGTCTAAATAGTTCTAAAAAAAATAGCATTAAATATCTTAAATTGTAATTATGTTTCAGAAATTTTTTGCAGATTCTGACAGAAAGAGAGAGAGAGAACAAAGGAAACACTGTGAACTGAATAGGAAAGGAAGCATGGGGAATCCATTGCCTGCTGCAGGTCTGTGACAGCTATTCCCTAAAAAGGAAATCCAGTCTGTGGGCATGATGGGAGGGGCGGCGAGAGCCAGGAGCTCAGGCCAGGTAACGACAGACAGGTCTCCCTCTTGGAGCCGGCTCTCCCAGTTAATTAGCTACCACATTGCTTTAATTTATGACTGTTTGAATGGAGCTGGGGGAAGCCTCAATCCCCTAATCTCTTTAGCCATCCCATTGACCGTTGCGTTTACCACAGGTAAGCACTACCCTCATCCCACCTATGGCTTCAACACATGCCGCATTGCCTAAAAAGGAAGTTGAGGGTTGACAGCAGGGAATCGGCAAAGTACGTCTAGAAATCTTTAAACCGCTTTTTTCCATCTATCTCTCTTTCTATTTTGTCTCTCTACTCCTCTCTTCTCTTTCATCCTGTGTTCTTCCAATGAAAAATCAGTCTATATGATGATAAATGACTGGAGTTTGACCAGCTAGAGCCACACACAACTGTGAACATGAAATCTTCCAATATTAGATGATATTACCATAGTGGATGGGATATTTGGGTCAGTTCAAAAGGAAGAGGTTGTTGAAATATCACATTTACCATATTCAAATATCTGTTTGTTTTTCCAGTGATTAATATCAGTGGAAAACGCTGAGCTATCCAAAATTCAGAGCAAAATCTTTGAAAGGGGAATTTATGTATATATTACATATATATATATTTAGATACAGATCAAGTAGAGCTATACAACCTCATGTATAATATATATGTATGTGTGTGTGTGTGTGTGTGTGTGTGTATAAGAATACAAAAAACACACTTCATATAATCACATGCAACTCCTACTGTCTTTGTTTCTGTGTTTATCTTGTATCTTGTCCTACTATGTACCGTCTTATGTAATAATAATAATAAAAAGGTCATAACTCGATGCATACATATTCATCTAATTCTGAAACTAAGAATAATGTTTGGTTTTTAATTTCAAATTCTTGTCTACTTTTAATTTAAAAGTGCACAGTTAAATGTTAAAGTATGTTTTTAGCAAAATACTTTAATATGACACAGTTTTCTTTCAAATAAGTATTATTTTTGACTCTTTATTCCGGACAAGGTAGCATAACGTGTGAAATTCTAGCAATTATGGTCCTTGTCCCTAAAACTTAAAAGGAACTGAAACTAAATCGGTCTCAGGGTTTTAAGCGTAGGCCTAATAGTAGAAGAATAGTAGAAGAAAGCTGCAGTCAACTCTGACAGTAACACTTCTCCACACATAGGTGGCAGAATTCTTCCTTCAGAGCATTTCTTCTGTGATTCCTCCCAAAATACACTCAAATTTGACATATATTTCATAAACCATCAGTTTTGTATACAAGTAGACTGGCTGTGCTTTTTTATTTTAGTTCTCAGATTATCTTCCCTTCAACCAAATATTGTTCCTCTGATGGGATATGATGATAACACAAATGGACTGGAGCCAGGTAGACGTGTGCCATGGCAAGCAGATTGCGGTTTGACTAATGAATGAGAGAATGTGTGTTGTTGGGAGCTGGACAGATGGGCAGTGGCAAGCCAGGATCTCAGATCACAAAGACTTGGCTCAGCATGAGATGAGAGGGTGGTGCCTGCAGGCCCCTTTCCTTCACCAGCTTTAACCTACA
Organism: Opsariichthys bidens; assembly: GCA_037194245.1. Taxonomy (NCBI): domain Eukaryota; kingdom Metazoa; phylum Chordata; class Actinopteri; order Cypriniformes; family Xenocyprididae; genus Opsariichthys; species Opsariichthys bidens. Next base: position 13,018,986 of record CM074277.1, on the reverse strand, counting down.
GGCCCGCAGCTGGCTTCTGGTCACCCCCAACTGCCCGCTGATACATGTGGAAAGCATGGGTGGGCTGCACCAAGGCATGGTGTTAATAGCCTTCATAGGCTTCTATCAATAGAGTTTTGGTGTTGTGTTCATATTTTTTATGCATATTTTACCCTTCAGTTTAACAACAAAACCATCACAGAAGTGTTCAGAAGGCAACCCCTATAGAGAGAGAGAGGTTTTGGCACAGCTTCACAGTAAACAATCTGCATCCAATAGAGTGTCTGCCAAAATGAGACAATGGACATGAACCTTGCAGATTGTACTCTGATATCAGTAGTGTATGTGTGTGTTGGGCCAGCTGCGCCAGATGTTAATGAAACATCACTCTGAACAGATGGTTTATGTCCCCACATATAAAGGAAATGACACTTGGTAAGAGACTCTGGCGTCAGTGTCAATGATAATATCATTTTCATTCATGATGGAGGTTTAAAACATTGCCATGTTGAGAAGACAGCTTCAATAATTGAGTCCGTTTTAAATACCATCTCCTTGGAATCTCCTTTAGAGCTGCTATAGTCTGCTTCTTAAATATTTAGTTTAATTTAATTTCTAACAACTGGCCCAATATGTGTGGAGAAAGATAGCAAACAGCTGGTTCTGAATGGTCTAAAGAATCAGCCCCCACATGAGAGCAGAAGCTCTTTGTTGGACCAGAGCATATCATTAGCATATAAAATACCTTATTTACCCTGCGGAGACAGAGAGCTGAGTGAGGACCGAGGGGGAGGGAAGTCAGCAGGAACCTTCAGACAAGCACATGATATGAAAGCTTTGGTTACACCTCAAAAAGTAGAAATGTCATTCATTGTCCTCATTCACAGCATGGATGGCAGTTGATGTTGTAGGGCTTGATGTTACAAAATTATCATGCAGTAAAAACTGACTGTATGCATATATATTTAGACTTACGCTAGATTAATAGTTTTAAAAAGTTTTATATACAACTTCGCCAATAAGCACTATACTTTAAAAGTCTAAATCCCATTGAATTGGTTAATAATGTATTAAATCAAATAGCATCTGCAACAAATGACTCTAGAGCTCTCAGTACTATTTTCATTTTTCTACTTTTAATCAGTTGGTCTCACTGGGATTTTAATAAATGAAGGTATTCCCTGTCAGGTTTACACAGATGTCCTATTGCAGAGTAATCACATTTCTGAACCTGGACTTCATTTGGACAGTGTTAAAGGTGATTTTCTCAATATTTTTATTTATTTGTTTATTTTTTGCACCCTCAGATTCCAGATTTTCAAATAGTTTTTTTTTTTTTTTTTTTTTAATTTACCCTTATGGCTGGTTTTGTGGTCCAGGGTCACATTTTTGCATTTTTTTGTGTCCAAATGCTTCTTGGGTCCTTGGTATCCAGGCATGTGACTTGGCAGTAGTTATTACAAGTGATGCAGTTGCACTAAAGGGACAGTAGAGGGCATAACAGAGCCCCAGTCTGCCACAAAATCCACATAATGCTGCACCCAAATGGAAACCATGTCAGTGTGACAACTGGTTCAGTCAGATGATGTGATTGTACTGTAATTTATTGTGAATAATGGAGCTTAGGCTGGTGGTTATGTATCCTTTCCTCTTCATGATGATCAACGAACTGTTAAAGGTTATTTTTTTGTCTCACTGCCAACCTGACCTTGAGCCATCTCTATATCAGCAGATTCAAGGACATGCTTTCCAGCTCCTCAGATCCTGTTCCCCATCCCTCCGACACACTCTGCACATGAAGATCAATGGAACCAAGGGCAGCGTGTAAGGGGATCTAGGGCCAAGGAGGAGAGCAGAATTGCGTTTTATTTGTTCTGTGGCGCAGCCCCGTTTGACTTGATCCTCTCCCGTTTCATTCATCCGGAAAATCTGCTGTGTGTGAGTGAAAACTGGGGGAGTGGGTCTCACTTGACACTCAGATGTAATGAGGAACTGCCAGTCATGTTAAAGGGATAGTCCACCCAGAAATGAAAATTCTGTCATTGTTTACTCACCCTTTCTTTCGTCTTTTCGAACATAAAAGAAGATATTTTGAGAAACGTTTTAGTGTTATTTTTGTCCATACGATGGAAGTCAGTGATCATCTATCCAGCATTCTTCGACATATCTTTGTTTTATGTTCTACAGAAGAGAGAAAGTCTTAAATGACATGAGGGTGAGTAAATCATGACAAAATTTCATTTTTGGGGTGAACTATCCATTTAAAAAGCACAGTGTTAATTCTTCATTTGCAATTCACAAAAAAGTGTCAACGCTGCAACTGCCCAATGGCAGATTGGGGAGTGTCTGTGTTTTTCAGAAACTGCGCAGAAATCTCTATAAACTAAACAACAGAAAACAGAGGATGCATCAAGAAAATTAGTTTTGGGTCTCTGAGTGCATTGTAGTGCATTACTTGTTTAGACATGACAGAGATATGACTTTAATCCTGTCTTTTGTAATTAACCTCAGGGTTTTCCTGTGTGCTCCTAATTACTCCGCATAAACAATGTGGGATCAGTGCTAATCTGAAAGAGCCCATTCAGAGGCTTTCATGTGGGGCATCTAATGGGCTCTGCAGGCGGGGGAGCGCAGGCTGATCCGGAGGTGGTTGGGGTGAGGGGGATTCACAGGAGGGAACCGTTGACAGATCACCAACACTAAATCCACATACCAGGGCTGAGGGCATAAACTCAGCCTGCTTTCTTCCTCTCTGAAGCCATAACCAGCAAACCCACACCACAAATGCAGCTCCTACCAGTCTCGATGCATGCTTACTGCTTAAGTAAATTGACTTTTTGTACAGATGTTCAGATGTTCTTCTTCCTTTGAAGCCTTGATCCCATTAAAGGTGTCATTACAGCATACATAAAGAGACATACATTTTACTCAAATTATGTTAATATAATTTGAAATAAAAACATTTATTAAAATGATAACGATGCAAAATGGAAGCATTTTTGCAAGTGGTCCCACATGTTTGTTTCCCACTATATGCATCTTTGAATTGTGTGATGAAATGAAATATTATTGGCATGTCACTGTTTTCCTATGGTAATAGCACTACCAAAAGTTTTCTCAGTATGCTTATTTGGACACAGAATGATCATCTTATATCTCACACCATGGGATCTATTTTATCTTTCTCTTGGGAATATGCAATTAAGTCTGAAAGACAGCTGTGCTGATAAGAAAACCATTCATTAAATCATAAGTGGATTTAATTGCTTACTTTTTTCCCGTAGTCATCCTGGATTAGGAATGTAATGGCAAACAATATCATTCCTGAATTAATTTATATATATACTTTAGGAATGCTTATAGTATAATATGTCAGAATGTACTAAAAATGAGTTTAAACAAACCTCTTTTTATGACATTTTCATATAAGACCACAAAATAACAATAAATATACTTCAGTTCAATATTGTGTGCAATATTTTCCATCTGCCGTATCAGTCATCCCAGTCTCAGACTCTTAGCTTTATTTGATCAGACGATGTCAGCACTGTAATCCACCGCCCCTTTTTGTGTGTCATGAAATTTAATTTACTGAACTGGAGCAGGGTCAGTAAAGGCGATTATGATGCTCGACATCATAATAAAATGCCTGCGTGCTGAGTCTTGACATTGAGGAAGATTTGCATCTGCAGACACAGAAGCCACCTTCCGACCGACTCGCGCATTTACTAGTTCATGCGGTCACTGCAGTCACCCCTCCCCTCGCTCTCTCCACATCTCTGCAGGACGACCGCCTTTCCTCGTCCCTTGCTGCCCTGTCTCAGGGTCTGACTGACCTATATCTGCCTGCTCGGAGCGTAATCTCTAGCGCTCTCATGGCGCTCTCTGCTGCCTGCTGTCTCAGCGCTGACAGGCTCAGACTCACTCACGCCACACTCTGAGCCCAGAAGCCCCTGCTGCAGATGTAGGGCAGCCCCGTCAGTTATTCAGCATTTCGGAGTACTGCGCCGCTGCAGTCTGGGTGGAGGGGCTAACCCACCGCTGCTGGAGTGATGAATTAAACAGGACACTCACTCCCCGCCTCTCCCTTTGGAGAAGCTTGCTTTTTTTTCTGCCGGCTTTGCTGCTTTTGGCTCAGGCAGAGCAACCGTTTTCCTGCCGGTATGACAATGGCGGGAGGGAAAGAGGAGGCAAGCGCTCTAGCAGACTTGGGCCTCCACAAAAACAAGCCTGTGACCTTTCACCCCAGCCGCTGGAGGGGTGGAGAGCTCCCCAGTGGTTTCGGGCATGGCCTTTTGTTGAGCAGTGGAGGCCGTGATGAAAGAGCTGCAGTTGGGAAGCAGTACATCTAGAACTAAACAAATCAACACCATTCTTCACATTTGAATACCATTCGGATGGCATTGTTTTTGACTGATTAAATAAAACTGATACCAGCTTTTTTTTGTAATGGCTCTAGTTGTAGCTGTCACTCACTTGTTTCCTGAAAGATAAAACATAATCAAAGCAATCATGAGTGTAAGATTTCTCTCTTTTTTTAAAAAAAAAAAAAACAGTAGTGTAATGTAAAAAATACACCAATCAAAATTGTATTTGAGCTTGACAGCCAATGATCACAAAATGACAAAGAGAAACTCTGACATTATGATAACTTGTTTATGTTCGAGGAGAATAAAAAAGGATGTAAAATATAATGAAGATATAATGAAATAAAGTAGATTTGGGAGGCGGAAGTGAAGGATGACCTTGTTCTCTCTTCCTGCTCCCCTCACCCCATCCCTGGATGCTCTCTGCTTTTACGGTGCCCAAAACAATGTCATTCCACAGTCTCCATGTGGAATAGTCATCAGAACATAGTTGTAGTGCCACCCCTTACAAAAACAAGTATACTTAAGTATATATATTTTATGTATATTTAAGTAATGTTCAAGAATATTTTTATACTTATTACTTTCTAGAGTAAGTATACTAGTATCGATGTACAAGTAGTAAACTTGTAAGTGTACTATTTCAGTATTGGTTGGGAGTAAATTGGCCCAATTGAAGTTTACGTTTAAGTGTAACAGTAGTAAGGTTTAAGTGCACAACTAGTTACAGTTTCTCATTTGTACTACAAGTGAACTTATAAGTATACTAGTAGTTTTTTGGTATATGAAAGTACACTTTTATGTTTACTCTCAGTAAACTACTAGTCGAGTGCAAGTATACGTGTAAGTTTTCTTTAAGTGAACAAAACATCACACTTATAATTTACTTTTTATATGTTATTTTCGCACTATAAGTGTACTACTATGTTCTTACTTAGGTATTTTTTATACTTGAAATATACCTCTAACTCGTTCCATTTTAAAATATTTTATTCTAGCTTCATAAATACTTTTGGTCTCACTTTACAATAAGGTTCATTAGTTAAACAGTAATTAATGTATTAACTACCATGAACTAACCATGAGCAATTTGTTACATTTGTTACTGTATTTACTAATCTTCGTTAATGTTAGTTAATGAAAATACAGTTTGTTCATGTTAGTTCACAGTGCATTAACTAATGTTAACAAGATTTTAATAATGTATTAGTAAATTAACATCAATAAAGATTAATAAATGCTGTATAAGTGCAGCTCATTATTAGTTCAAGTTAACTCATGTTAACAACTGAACCTCATTGTAAAGTTTTACCTTTTTTTTTTTAAATTCAACATTTTAAACAAAAAGCTGAGTTTTGGTTAAAGGCGGGATCAGATTCGGAGCGACGATCAGAACACAGATGGAGTAGATCGAGACCATCAACACCCAAAAAAAGCTTCACAGTCCTACAGCTCGCCCTGAGTCGACATTTCATTCAATAACGTTAAGCAGTTTTGATTTACAGTCTGTTTAATATTTGATGATCGCGTTATTTTACACTTGCATAAGCACTATTCTATCAGCTTCTTCTTCTCCCGTATTTTGATCCGGAGATTCTGTACTCTTTCAGAAGGTGTGTTTTACCGTCGCACAGTGAAAACACTGATAGCCTGAAAATTCAGTCAATGGCAGGCAAAACATTTAAATAAATTCCTATGTACACTACCAGGGAACTAGCCCACTCAAAAATTCAGATACTCAGAAAAAGGAACATATCTGTTTTCATTATGAATCAGTAGTTGCAAACAATGCAAGTTTATAAGACTGTAAGTGAATCCTAATGTGAATCCTAAAGTATTTAATAGGCTATTCAATCAAGAGGTGAAACAAAACTACAAGCCAAGAATATTAGAATACTTAATTATACTTTTAAATATATCTCAATCAAAAGATTGAGTACAAGTACTGTATAGGCCAAATATACTTTTCTGTCAGTCAAGTACACTTAACTGCAATTTTAAGTATATTTCTGTATATAAAGTATATAAAAAGTGGACTGAAAGTCTACTTTCTTATTTTTAGTTTAAAAGATGTATACCAACAGCACACTTCGATAAACTTCTTTTTCATAAGGGACTTCAGATGAGATTTACTGCAGAATTCAAAAACACACATTTTCACATAAATGAAATTCATTTTAAACTTTTTTTAGTGGGCAGTTTAATTAGGGTAGAAACTTCACTACAAACGTGTGTTGATGGTTCATTATATAGACTGTTTTTTTACACAGTTCTCTAGAGTGCTGTATTCTGAATGGTCAATCGCCACATTTTGCTGTAAATTGTTTTTGTAATGGCCTCTAACTGCACAATTGTTGGCCTGCTGTCCAAAGCAAATGATTCCCTCCATAGCTGTGCCATATCACTTCGTGCTCTGCTTTCTCACATGAAAAAATAATTATAACTCAAATGAATATTTCATGCCCAGCCCTCATTTCATACAGCCCTTCTTTCATTGGAGGTCTCTTAAGAATAAACAAGCAATATTCATTTATTTTCCTGTAGCAGTTCAGTAAGGTTATCATTTCTTGTATTGTGAGGTCTGCCCCGTTGTGCATAGTACAAATCAGACCCTCTAATAAAACCCTTTGCACTAGCTTAACGGTGAATAGAAATATGAAAACATTTAGGTTTAGTAGAAATTATAAAACCACAACTTGTCCTAGCTTGACATAACCAATTTGCCTGTGCCAGATCATCATGTTGTATAGGTGTGCGCCAACTGCTTTCATTGCCTAACACACAAAGAGCATCTCACTACTGTATGTAGGTCAGTGAGTCAGTGCAAACTTTCCACAGAGAAGAGTTCAGATCTGTGGGAAACGGGACAGTCAGTGTTCAGTCAGCTGAGAGGAGGAGAGCAGGAGAGCTGAGAGGAAAAAGAGCTCTTAAGCACTGCATCTGGGTCAGTGACCTTCTGATGTGTTTCTATTTGATTCGCCTTGCTATGTCACCTAACCAGAGTTAAGAGGAAGTGTGGCAGAAACACACACCCATGCAGGAAACATCCCTTAACATCCTCTTGGATTCTTCCACTGTGGTTTGGTATCCAAAAATAAGGGCTATTGAGCTTGAGGCTGACGTGCAACAAAAATCCACAGTACGTGTCATGTTTCAGGACGCCATTCTTTGTGCTCAAGTATGTGAATGGCTATGTCAACCTAGTGATATACAGTGACCCCAGACATATTTGGACATTTTAGGTACAATTTAAAAATGTATGACAGGGATTGCAACATATCAAGCCAAGTGCAATTTATTTTATATAAACCTTTGTGGAAAAAGAAATACATCAGAATACTTTTAAAAAAAAATATACGCAGGTGCAAACTTAATGTATTGTTGTCTGACACTTAATTGTATGTTAATTGAAATGAAAATGTAGTATTGTCTAAATTTATATTAAATTCAAAAAGCTAAAACTTAGGGTGATTCTTTTTTTTGCCCAAATTCCTTAATTACTTACAAGTATTTATGGTAAACAATTATACTTTAATGTTAATATTTCTGTTGAAATTTGTATGTCATATTTAAATATATTTGTAATTATGAAGCAGTTTCAACTTATTACATTTAAAATATATTAACTTTAAATGTAATATCAAATTACTCTACTGTTAATACTAGATAAAAAAGTTTGTTGAGAAATAGCTTGAAGTTTGAAATATTTTAAGTTTTAGTTTAAATGTTTTGATAGACAGATAGATAGATAGATAGATAAAAATAGTCAGAGATATAGACAGAAAGATAGATTGATAGACAGATAGACAGATGTGTTTATGAGTTTAAATGACTTTAAATGTTGCTATGCGGTTGCCAAGGTATTTTGGGTGGTTGCTAGCGTGTTGCTATGCGGTTGCTAGGGTACTCAGGGTGGTTGCTAAGATGCTGCTATGTGGTTGTTAGGGTATCTGGGTGGTTGCTAGGGTATTGCTATGTGGTTACAAAGGTATTCTGAGTGGTTGCTAGGGTGTTACTATGTGGTTGCCAGGGTAATTGGGTGGTTGCTAAGGTGTTACTATTTGGTTGCTAGGGTACTCGGGCTGGTTGCTAGGATGTTGCCAAGGTGATTTTTGTGGTTGGTAGGCAGTTGCCATAGTTTTCTGGGTGGTTGCTATGCGGTTGCGAGGTTGTTCTGTGTGGTTGCTCTGAGATAGATAGATAAACCCTCATTAATATAAAATTTTCTCAAAGTACGGTTTTGTACACTTTTAAGATTTAAACTGCATTGCAAGTGCATACTCAGTACAGTTAAGTGAAAAAGAGAATGCAAACACGCTTTTCAAGCAAGTTTTTAAATGCTAAAATATTTGCTATATTTCAGATGTATCGTTCAAAATTAGAACAAAACTGTATTTAAACATCTTTGGTGGTCAAACATTGTGAAATATAAGTCCTTAAGGTTAATGTGTTGAACACCTTAATCCACACGTGTCCAAACATTTCTCAGCGCCACTGTAGATCTTCTGAACATGTAGGACTAATGCTTCATGTTTTGCTGTAAAGGAACATTTGGACAACATATGAATCCGTGTGCATATGTTGCGTTTATTGTAAGACTAAGAGCACGCACAATGACAGAAGTGCACAGTAACAACTGTTTTGCTTACTTTGTCAACTCATGAAGGCTCTAGTGCCCGGGAGGTAAATGTGCTGCTGAAATTAGAAATTACTCATCATGGTGAACACAAAGAAGCTCTGTAATGCCGACTCCCAGCTCTGATGTTTTCTCTAAGAGGGAGGGGCTACATGAGGCTGTCAGCCGCACTGTCTGATTGGCTGGGCTCCAGAGGGGTGTGAGTGTCAAGGATGTGGGCGCTGGAGGAGTCTGCATCTGCTTACAGGGCTGCCGGGTCGCAGACTGACGCAGTACTGCAGCATGGCGTCAAAACGCCAGGCACCGCACCTCTTCCTCGTCTTCTTCAAGTGAGACAGAGGCAATGCAAAATGTTTCCAAAGATGTGCACATCTGCTGTTTGGAGAGAGAGAGAGAGAGAGAGAGTGGGTGCAGCCACGCCAGAGTTTGTGTGCTGTTGCCATGCCGCGTGGCTTCAGGCATCTGCAAAGTCAGCCTCACATCAGCAGTCATGCCCACCCCGCTCTCGGCACACAAAGACAGAACAGTACGCAGAGAATCAGTGCTTTGAGTTGCTGTGCTTACTTAATATATTTGTTTTTCTCAGTATGCTTATTGAGGCTTTTGTTAAGGCTTAAAATGTCCTCTTTAAACGTAAATCGCAGGACATGCTTTATTATAGGAACCCCTCTGAAAACACCTTGTGTTAGTGCAAAAACCATTCCTGGTAAGATATTTTGACCGTTGCTTTCTGCTGAAAGTGGAAGTGGAAGCTTGTGTCTTCTTTGCTGTGATCAGCTTTCATTGTGCTAACGCTGCAGACCTTGGTTTATTTTAGCACAGGAGATTGAAGCATCGTTTCCATGGCAACTGCTCTGGCTTCCCACTGTTAACAAAGATAGCTTTCACTTAGAAATGCAGATAGATATCCCAGCCATTCGGAATCCAACAGCTTTAACTTTTGGAAGGATTAAGGTGAAATCCTGTGTGGTAGACACCAAGTGATTTGCACTTAATCTCTTTAGGTAAACATCACCCTTGACAAATGCCATAACTGTCCGCCATTATGCGTGAGGATCAAAAAGGAAGATGGCTTTGCTAAATGGGCACTTCCTTTTAGATTTGTGTGAAGGAGACGGCCATTCTCGGCTCGTTAATCATCCCAGATAAGCAATGGGAGCTAAATTGCATTTGACTGGAAGATGTAGATTTCATCTGTCTTTCTTGCTCTCTCTCTGTCTTTATGTAAATAACTGTTTTTACACACAATATTACCAAAGCACTGATACAAAAAAGAGAAAAAAGCTCAGTAACATAAGTGCCCTATCCCAGTTATACTCCAAAACCCACAAGTTTACTTTTCAGATACAATTTAAACTGCTCCAAATATACAACATGAACGCTGTTTTAAAAATCCCCCTTTAAACACCTTTTAACAGTATAAAGTCTTGTCTGACATGCAAATAAAACCGGTGACTCATTGTCTGATCCAGTTACAATATACAAATGCTCTCCTTTGTATTCGTTTTTATTAAATAATCGTATAAAAGAATTTGGCTTTTTATGTTGAAATAGTTTGATTGAAATAGGGCGAATTCAGGTTTTTTGGGACAAGTCATCTCAACCACCCTGGTTGAGATAAACAAGCATGTAGATGATTTTTAATGTGCTTGTGTGTTTACACTGATGCATTTTGCATATTCCCTGTAGTAAATGCCAATAAAGACATTTAAAGCATTTCTTAGGAAAATGCGATTGATGTTGAATCATAAGACACACTGTGGAATGTTTGTCCTGCATCATTTTCTCCTGCCTGTGTGCTGCTGTTGAAAGCTTGCCAGTGGTATTTGGATGAAGTTGCTGTTTATTTGACTAGACCTTCCTGAACCCACTGACCAACATGTGCAGCCTATGAATATATCTTTGTGCAGAATAAACACTGCATTGTTTCCTCATCCTCTCACTGGCCAGTGAAGTGGTATTCCTCCTGCAGGAAAACAAATGCTGAGAGCATGAACGTTGTGTAAACCCTGTACCCAGATCTGTTGTGTGATTTTTTTTTTTACATGCTTTCTGCTCTGCATCCTTTTCTCACCAGCATGCAACACAAAAGAAGACATTTTCATCCACTTAACGGGTTTGCAAAGAAACGACGTTGGGATTTTTTAGCACATTTTCATTTTTAAAACGAACTATCCTTTTAAGTGCATCTGAGGATGCTCGCGTCTCTTTTACGCATTAGAACCACTGCTGTTGTATTTCGAAAAGTAGTAGTATGTTAAACGCCTAGTGATGATAGTATCCAGTTCTGTGTTTCCCAACTTAATTTGGGATGTGTGAGTGTGATGGATGGAGGCGGGACGGCGCGCGTGACATCACTCGTGTGTATAAAAGCTACAGCTGTGTCTGTGCGCTCGCGCTGTGAGGCTGCAAAGAGAGAGGCGCGCGCACGCTCGCTCCTTTAAACAAAGAGACCCATCAACATCATCCACCGTGCACCAGCAGAACCCATTCCAGGAGCACCAACAGGAAACATGACTGCAAACGGAACCAGCGACATGCTTAAAATCCAGTTCGGATTGATCAACTGTGGGAACAAGTACCTCACGGCTGAAACGTTCGGCTTCAAGATCAATGCATCAGCCACCAGCATGAAGAAGAAACAGATCTGGACCTTGGAGCAGGACGGCGATGACTCGAACATGTTCTACCTGAAGAGCCATCTGGGGAGGTACATCGCAGCTGACAAAGACGGCAACGTCACGGGTGACAGCGAGACCCCGAGCGAGGACTGTCGGTTCATAATCACCGCACATGATGATGGGCGCTGGTCACTGCAGTCCGAGCCGCACAAGCGCTACCTGGGCGGCACCGAGGACAGAATTACCTGCTTCGCACAGACCATCTCCATCGCAGAGAAATGGAGCGTGCACATTGCCATGCACCCGCAGGTCAACATATTCAGCGTCACCAGGAAAAGGTACGCGCACCTGAGCTCCGAGCAGAACGAGATCGCCATTGACCGAGATGTTCCCTGGGGCGTTGATTCCCTCATCACCTTGGTCTTCCAGGACCAGAGGTACCACTTACAGACCTCTGACAACCGCTTCCTGAAGAACGACGGAAGCCTGTCTCAGAAGCCCGACAAGACCACGGGATACACGCTGGAGTTCAGGTCCGGGAAGGTTGCCTTCAGAGACTGCACTGGGAAGTACCTGGCTCCCTCTGGCCCCAGTGGAACCATGAAGTCCGGCAAGAGTTCGAAGGTTGGCAAAGACGAGCTTTTTGTTCTGGAGCAGAGCCACCCTCAAGTGGTCCTCACCGCTGGCAACGACAGGAATGTGTCCACCAGGCAAGGTAAATGATGCTGCTTTATTTGTTTATCTATGCGAGACCATTTATGTGGGCATCATCAGTCAGGGCTGGGCTCCTCTAAATCCTCCATAATTATCTACAGCTCATTCCTAATTATAGATATTCATTTCTGTTCCCTCTCTTGTGGTTCCTGTGTGGATATGGGCAGAGCCCAGGGGTGGATCAGTGCAAATGCAGGGAAAAGGCAAAAAACAAAAAAAAACAAATCAATATGCTTCACTTTGCTGCAGTTGAGTCCACTCAAAAATGTTTCCTGAAATCGTCATTTTAAGGATTAATCTGGTTGTGCATGCAAGTGAGGCTCCATTTTGCTTCCATTTTTCTGTCTGATGGCTCCCTGTGGGTTACAGTACACTGGTTATTGTCACAATAGAAATCCGTTAGCTGAGAATGGAATCGATACCCTTGTCTGCAGTTTTGCACAATCATTCTTCTCTAAATTGTATAACGCTGTATTTTAGAGAGGCCAGTGTACTGTAATTAAGTTGAGAGTGAAGGCAATCATTACTGTAAACACCCAGAGGAATTGACCGGAGACCGCCAGACTGAAATAATGTATCAAATTATGTAGCGCTATTCACCGGACTGGTGAAATACTGCGATTTTCAGTGTCGCCATAACAGCTCCACTACCCTATTACTGCTGAAAATGAAAAGAGATGATCTGCTATGTTTTAATAACTGCTAAATTGAAAAATGGGCATCATTAAGAGAGGATGTCTGGGGTTTGCTTGGCCATCCCAGCTCTGGTTTGCCAGTATTGCTGAATGAGGCAGGACAGTGCCACTGTTGGGCCTGTGCCAGGAAGCACGTGGTCTCTGCAGGTCAGGATTGGCTCTTCTATATGGCCTTTGTTTCTTGAAATTTGCGATTTCATTTAGCCTTGTGGTAGCGCAAGACTCCTATTTTTAAAGTGGTTCATGTCAATTTCTTACAGCAATCTGGTCTTAATTTTGATTCACTTCTTATACTACACCGAGACCCCACCGATCCTCTCTATTCACGCTGTCCTAAATCAAATATTAGCCTTCGGGATACAATCCCAAGGTTCACCGTTTGTGGCATGTTCCTTTGAGCCTTTCCTCAGAAAATCTGTGAGGGGGTTGAGATTTCAGGCGTGTGCTGAGGGTAGAAGGAGAACAAAGACAGCATGCTCTGGGCCCCAGCTCACCATGCAGCCCAGCTGCTGAGAGTCTTTCGGCAGCCCAGCACGCAGAACAATAGAGCCTCGCTATGCACAAGTTTAGCCATTTCAGCATGCACAAAAAATGCTCTCGCTTAAATGCATCTGTCTTAAAAGATTAGGAGTCTCCCTGCTCGCTTGCCTGCTCTTCCTTCCTTTGTGGCAAGAACATCGGATGTCTGCCATTCCATAAATGCTAAAATGATTTCCCAACAGTGTCTTGCGTTATATTTTGCTCTCATTTGAGAATGGTTTGTCCATGACGGCAGCTGCAATGAGCCCATTTGAGTGTTTGACAATTCACTGTAATTGTGAAATAAACCTAAAACATCCCAAATGTATGTCCCTAGAATATTTTCCTGCCAAGGTTAAAGGCTTTTCACTGGGGAAAAGAATCCCTCCAGTTGTCGTGTGGATGGATGGAGCGATGGGGGTTGGGGGTGTGTCTGCTGGTGGCTTAAAGATCCTCCCAAACCATTTAAATGCAGGTTGAGGATACGTACCTCCCTAGAGTGATTGAGGGAATTTCCCACCCCCTTGTCCTGCCCGAGACTGATTTAGAGTCTCCGGGTGTCTTAGTCATTCTCCTGCGCAGATCTTCCATTTGCAGCCATGTGTTTCTCATCTTGGTCATTTATTTTCCTTGCTCATTCAGGCACGCATTTTTCTGGGGAAACTCAATCCGCCCTCCAGAGAGGCCAGGCCACGACGGTGGTAATACGCAATTTCGTGTAGATGTATTAGGAGCTTGGTGAAATGGGAACATGAAAGCAATCGGATTAAAACTATAGGTGACGTGTATGGCCATGTATATTTGATGAATAAACCACGGTGTCTGTAAAAGTTTCTTGATTTCGCAAACCAACCTTTTTGGCAGATTTGTTTTCGAGTAAATTATAGCTCTTACATGTCATTTCATGGATGTTTCCCTTATCGCATCTTTAATATTTCCTTCCAAAGACCTGACATTAAGTTATGTTTTCCTCTCTAAAGAGGTTTAGACCATAAATGCAAGCTTTATTTGATAAATGTTTGTCTACATGCATACAATGGAGTTTAATTAGATTTCCTGCAGCAGAGGACTGGTGGTCTGGTCTTTCACCAAGCTTCATGAATCCAAACTACAAACCGGATGCATTGACTATTGTTGTCCTGAAGCCTCCCACTAAGCATCCTGGCGCATATGACAGTCCAAAATTCCTAGGGAGATTAACTCTCTCTGTGTGTGTGTGTGAGCCCAAAGCAATTGCCAGAATGATAGACCCTGGCATTCAACACTCTTTAGTGAAGTAATCTCAAAGATCAGCATCTCTAAACTGCCGTTAGCTCTGTCTGCTACTCGCCGTGCCTGATCTAGATCAAAGATGCGTTGTGGGCTCATGCCGATGAGAGTCAGGGGTTTGCTTGTTTATAATGCGGTTTACAGTATTTTGTTTTTGTGTTTGTCAGGCATGGACCTTTCTGCCAACCAGGATGAGGAAGGTGACCAGGAGACCTTTCAGATGGAAATCAGTAAGGACACGAAGAAGTGTGCCTTCAGGACCTGCACTGGGAAATACTGGACCCTCACAGCCAACGGTGGCCTCCAGTGCACTGCCTCTACTAAGTGAGTGTGGCTCACAGAAATATACCATAATGAAGGGTATCATATAAAAGAAAACATTCATGCAAGATTGGGAAAAAAAATCTGTGTGAACTGGTGTCCATTTTGGACAGAAATTCCGCTAAAATCTATAAGCAGTATTCTCATGTCCCCAATTTTCTTCAACATCAGAAGTGACTGTGAATTAAAATTGTAATAAATTAATATTTATGGACCTCTTTGAAAACACAGTTTGAGTTTTTATTTAGACATGTACAGCATTTAAACAAATTGGGGTTGGTAAGATATTTTTGAATGTTTCTGAAAGCGTCTTATGTTCACCGAGGCTGCATTATTCAATCAAAAATAAAGCAAAAATGGCGACTATTGTGAAATATTATTTCAATTAAAACCGCTTTATATATCATTATACACTCAGATGTCATTGTGATGTCGAAGCTGAATGTTCAGCATCATTACTCCAGTCTTCAGTGTCACATGATCCTCCAGAAATCATTCTCAAATGAAGATTTACTGCTCAAGAAACATTTATTATGATCAATGTTGAAAGCAGATTTTTGTGGAAACCATGATGATTTTTTTTTTCCCGTAAAGTTAAAAAGAACAGCATTTATTTAAAATATTAAAGACATAATTTTAATGTCATGACATTTGTCACTTTTGATCAATTTAATGCATCCGTGTGGAATAAAAGTGTTCTTTAGTTAAAAAAAAAAAAAAACGATTTTTTTTTTTTTTTTTTGAACAGTAGTAAAATTAAATTAAAACCTTTACATTTTTATCTAGCTACCGTTTTGGAATCTGACATGCCATTAAAATGCAAAGAAACAATAACTTATTTAATTCTGTTAATTTAATATAAGACTACTCCAGAATATTATGTTAATGGGGTAAATATAATATGTTTTAGGGTTTTGGTCATTGACAATGTATGAATGTGGGGTGTCGTTCCAGAGTTATATTGCATAGTTTCATGTATAATCTCTTCACCCAGGTCTGCTAACTGCTATTTTGACATTGAGTGGCGTGGGAAGAAGATAACCCTGCGTGCCACCAATGGAAAATATGTGGCTGCCAAAAAGAATGGACAGCTGGCTGCCACTATTGACTCAGCAGGTGGGGTGGAGTGTTGTACACTATTTCCCGTGTGTCAACTGTTTGTTTAGCAACTCTGCAGTGATTTCTCTGATGGATTTCCACTTAATCAGTGGCCATGTTAAATAGACCACATCAATAGCACAAACATTTTACCGCTTGACTGTTGTGAGTCTTAATTCAGAGAAATTGCTTTTACAGGCGAGACTGAGGAGTTCCTGATGAAGCTCATCAACAGACCCCTCATCGTGCTGAGAGGGGAGCATGGCTTCATTGGCTGCAGAAAGGTGACGGGCACCCTGGACTCCAACCGCTCCTCATATGATGTCTTTGGATTGGAGTTTAGAGATGGAGCTTACAGCTTACAAGGTTTCTTTGCACTTTAATAATGTTTTCATTTTCACTTTACCTCGTTGAAGGCATTTAAGGGTTAGTTCACCCAAAAATGAGAATTTCTGTCATTAATTACTCTCCCTCATGTCATTCCACACTTGTAAGAGCTTCAATAATCTTTGAAACACAAATTAAGATATTTTTGATGAAATCAATCTGTCCCTCCATCGACAGCTACACAACTACCACTACGATGCTTCAAAAAGAGATCGTAAAACTAATCCATATGAGTTGATCGGTCCAAATTTTCTGAAGAGACCCAATCGCTTTATATGATGAACAAATTGAATTTAGGCTTTTACTCGTCCTTTTAAGACTTTCCTTGACCCCTTGAATCTTTTCTCAGACTCCACAGGGAAGTACTGGATGGTGGGCAGCGAATCGAACGTGATCAGCAGTAGCGACACCCCGGTGGACTTCTTCCTCGAGTTTTGCGACTACAACAAAGTGGCCATCAAGTCAACTGAGGGGAAATATCTCAAGGGCGATCACGCAGGTGTTCTGAAGGCCAATGCCGACGATCTGGACGGCTCCACTATGTGGGAGTACTAAAAGCACTTAAGTAACCACTGTGGCTTTTTCTTTCCAGCTTTTTAAAAAAAAAAAATTTCTTTCCGTTATGCATTTTGAATAAGGTTTTTGAAATATGAGCGCGCACACGGGCCAATAGCAGAGAGAAACCTTAAGGTGAAGGGGCTTACTTTAGTCACGTATACTCGATTCTGTCTAAATACTCCAGTGTTTTACTGCAACTGGGACTTCTGGGACTTAACTGGCATCCAAATTTGTGTTGTGTGGTTAAAGCACATCTCATCTCTTAATCCGCCCTAATATTTGACTGGCATTCAAATCGCTCCACTCTCTGGAAGATGCGGGTGCCACACGTCCAGCCACAGGATTTTGATGTACCAGATTGTAGCGTGATCCCTCTTCCTTGTCTTTGCACAGTCCTGTATGAGCCTCACACTCTTAATATTAACACATAGCGAAATATGTTAAAGAAAACCTTGTGACTGTGAGCTATTGATGATGTAATACCTCCCACTGTATTGCCAGTCATAAGTACCCACCCTCATGATCCGAGGACAAAGGCAATATTTACAGGTAAATGTATGAATGTTGAGTTTTTTTGTTTTTCTTTCTCGTTCCATACACTTGACAGAGTTATGAAGGATGCTCTCGGACCACTGAAACGGTGATGAGCTACACGGTTTTGTTTTTGTATTTGAAGTACGGCAGTGCTTGTACTGCCTCACTATCTGTGCCATTAGAAATAATTTTAATGTTTAAAAAAAAAAAAGAAAGAGGAAAAACCAAGAGAACTGGATTGGTACCGTACTATCCCTCATCTCAAAATTAGGGATGGACCTGGAAATGTAAATGGGCGGGGGGGAGAGAAAGAAATAGATATTAAAAATGGAACTGTTTTCTGCAACTCAAGTGATTTCATCAGTAATTTGTGTGCTGTGCAGCTGTGGGCGCGATGATACCGACGTCAGGTATGTTGTTGCAGGTTCAACACAGTATTTATGGTAAATTAAACCACTTTTCCTTCTTGATCCTGACAAATCCCCCAAAAAATGGCGGGTCTGCGTTCACTGCAGTGGTCTGATCTGGAAAAGTCAACTAACACACTTTTGTTGTATTTTTTGAGAAGGCACAGACATTATCATAAACCTTGTTCCATTATCCACATTACAGTGCATTACCTCAGCGAAAAAGCCAAAAGGAAGACATTAACGCCATACACAAGATTGACTGGTTAAAGATTTAAATTGGTGCTTAATTAGAGTTCAGGTGTGCATTAAACTCACAGATCAACTTTGAGCAAAACTGCTCATTATTTAAGAACGCTCGAACATTGATCTCGCATTGCTAAGGGAATGATAATGACTGTGCCTCAGATGGCCATTATGGGGGGAAAAGACATTCCACACCTATACTTTGTAAAGTCTCTACAAATGTCTTTTTATATTGTTTTGATATTATGGTTATGTTTCCTCATGTGCCATGGGTACAATTGAAATCCTGAAATAAATACGGTTTGAATATGAAACTCTTGTCAGTGAGTTTGTTTTCTGTTCTAGAAAATTCAAAATATATTCTCTTTAAGTAGCAAAACAACCATAAAGATTCGTCCTGGTCTTGCTAATTGTCACGAGGCACTCCTCTGAAGTACGACCGCAGCTCCCAGAGTTTGTTTTGAAATCTTACCCGGCTGCATCAGAGCTCAAAATGAGATCAATTAGTTTTCTCCTGAGACCTCGACTCCATCTTGTTTTCCTTTTTTTTTTTTTTTTAGCTAGCGGCCGCTCCATCAATGAGGTCTTTGTTCTGCGTTATTGCTGGAGCAGCAGTTTGCAAAATGATTTTGATCCCATCTGCTGAATTATTGAAACAACAAAACTGTCATTTATAGAAGTTCAAGGAGTCTAAAATGGTCTGAATGGACGCTGTACTGCCAGCAGACAATGAAGGCGCTTCAGTAGCTAAAATGCAGATAAATACAAATTCAAAGCATGTGATCCTTGCTGTAAACCATAAATAGATTTTAAAAAGCCCAATATTTCACTAAAATCCTCTTAAAAGCAACTGAGGAATGTGAATGGGGATGTCCAGATCATGCTTTCTAAAATGTACATTATGAATTAAGAAGCAATTAATGCTAGTTTGAATTTAAAACGGAAACAACAATCATGTCTAAGTTTCTAAATGGGAATCACTCAAATTCAGCATAAGGTCATGGGACGACAATATGGGCCTCATTTATGAAACGTGCGTAAGTACAGATGTGAATAAAGAGAGTGAAAATTGCTTCGTGCCACTTCGGGTTCCGTAGTACACACTTTTCCTTCTGGAAGAGAGTCCGGTGTTTCAAAATCTTTCCGCTCGACATTCTCCAGTAAAGGATTTGGACGTTGACTTTTATCTTTTATCTGTTAATGACGGCGTACAAGGCGGAGATCTGAAATCATTCAGTTGAGCTCAATTTCAAAATCATAGAGATTTCACATCTGTAGGCACGTTTTTTGTGCGTATACGTTCGTTCTGTGAATCACACGCACGTACATTTGGGACATTATCATCAGATCAAATGTTGGACAGTTTCTTTCTACGCAACATTTTATGAGGCCCGGTCACTGTCTTTCAAATGTTTATTGTAGGAAAACCAATAACTACTAATGCAACTCTTGGAAATGACTAAATGAAGGTTTTTAAAGCCAGACCAGGTACATACAGGGTCCTCTGTACAGCACACACACACACAAAGATGGTTTGTCTCACATTCTTTACGCTGGGAAATTAAGTTCAGGACATTGAACAGGAAGCCGCTCAGCCATTTGTGAGTTCAATAAATTTTAGTTTACACCCAATTGGCCTTCATGAGTGTTATAGGCAAGGATTAGATGACAAATAACGTTACAGCCTGAATGTGACTGCTCAAGATGACGCCCGTTCAGGCTTTCAAGGAACTAAGAGAAGAAACTGAAAGGGTTAAATGATTTAGTCTGGCTGACACGAGGACCAATGTTTCCATGGCAACTCAGACCATGAAAAATGAAGGGCGCTGCAGTTACAACCTGTGGGGGTTGATGGTGGGTCTGGAACTGCAGTTTTCCAGGTGGGCAGGCAGAGATTTTCTTCTAGGCATCATTTTCATGAGACGTATGTGGCGGTCGAGATCACAGAAGCTGAATTCGGATTCAGATGTGGGTATTTGAATAAACGCATCAGAGCAGCTCGACAGCTTTTGCACAGATGTGTCGGTAACGCTCGGTGTGAAAAGAACAATGTTTGCTCTGAGTGAAATGCCATGACGTTTCTTTAATTATGCATGTGGTTTCTAAGTTTTCCATGCATTTGCATATTTTGTGATAGCCTACTAAAATGTTACTTTTAATTTTTTCAAAAACGCTGTGTGGAACAGAATACTTACTGCCTTATATAACTGAAACAATCCGCAGCATTCATACTTCAAACAGTACTAGTGGTCACACGGCCCCATCTTGCAACATTTCACCTTCAAAAAAGTAACCCTAATCCTTGATTTTCAATATTCAATTTTGTGAAAAATGTCAACATTGGGCTTAATTTTTTTAATCAAATTCTGCCAAGAAAGCAAGCAATTAAAACTAGATGAGTAAAGTTCCACCTGCCACTGCGAGCCCAGCCCTCCACACCAGGAGCAGGAACATGAGCGACTATAACATGCATTGACCATCCCGCTGTACATCATCACATCCTCGTCAAATCAATCTTCAGGTATTACCCTGAAGGAGTGACCTGAGCCATATATATATATATATATATATGTCACAGACACTTGAAGGAACAGAAGGCAGAAGATTCGGGGGCACAGATCCAGTTTCAGGAAGCTCTTAAGCTGTGGGTGCATTGAGCACAAGCTGCCAGGGTCGACCCCTTCACACCTGTAGGCCTACAGGCCTAAAAATCTTCCATCTGCTGGCCCATTAGGAGGTTACAATGTCAAACTGAGATCCCTGAGTAATTTTGTCAGATGTTCAGCGTCTGATTAGCAGGTCCACATGAGACCCGAGAAATGTACATTTATTATATAGATGAACTAGTTTGATGATGCTTTCAGATCCCAGTAAGGCTCTTTGTGTTATGTTGCGGGCACTTTTACCTTTGTGGGCAGCTGAAACGGTCATCTGAATAGGAATATGCATGACTGAGAATTCCGCATTGCGGACATTTGTCACATCGACCAATGTAAAAGAGTTTAGAAGTGAGCTTCATGCATCACTACACTATTGATAATGGACCTTCATTACTCAAGACATTTCTCATTTGCCTGCCCCATACCAGGTGTGCCTCAGATATGCCAGTGACAAACAGATGGGTGAAGTATTGATTTAGGGGGGGCTGGTTATATCTAGTTTGATTGACTACACCACCATCCCTCATGTTTTACCAAGAAAAGGCTTGTGTAAGTGCCTTGTGCTCTCTGTGAGGGTGAGTAAAGCATTTAAGAGGCATGAGGGGTCTGAAAAAGGCCTGGGGCAGAGGGGCCGGTGCCAGTGGGGAGGAGAGATGGACCTCCGGCTGGAGGTGTGGATCCTGTGAGCTCCGTTAATGGGCAAGAGCTCTGGCTCTTTGTTGAAGCTCTGGGCAAGAGGACCGGACTCTCCGCAGGAGTCTCACTGCAGTCACGCCAACGGACGAGTCACGCAATATAACACAATAAACAACCCACTTCACTGGCATTATGGGCCTATGTGCTGAATTATTGAGCAGCTCCATTATATAAGCCACAGTTCCTGAATAATAGGAGATGATCAGCCTGATTAGCAGGTCAACATGGATAGTGCCTATAAAAACTTCAGCAGATTTCTGCAAAAGGTTGAATAGGCACTTTTGCGTGTTCTTTTTTTTTTTTTTTTGAAATTGATTGACTCATGTGACCAATGGAAAAACTGCTTAGTTTGGAAGTGACCTCTGAGTAAGTGGTGCTTCACCATTGACGATAGACCTTCTTTACCCATGACACTTAGCCAAAGTTTGCTAATGTGACCACACCTTAACACGCTAGAACTCGCTTACATCCATTTTACAGAATACTGCCGGAATTCTCCTTAATATCAGCTCGGAAAATATGTTTGGAAAATGTCAACTGGGCTTGCTGATGTTCAGCTTTAAAAAGTACAACCCACTAACGTGTATGAACATGGAAAGAAAGGAATTATAATCAAGTTTATGAAAACTCGACAGATCTAAATTTAAAAACGTCCATGGGAAAGCATGTCAAGAGGATGTACCAGAAGAAAGACATGTCTATTGTCTAATTAAATTTGCATATTCTCCACCATCACATTTACATCTACATTTCCTCCATCTACTCGTCTTTCTGAAACATATCAGATAAGATCTTAAATTTTACATTTTTTTTCAGGATTCTATAATGAAGAGAAATATCCAAAGAACAGTATTTATTTGAAATATAAATCTTTAAGAAAATAATTTGAATGCATCCTTGGTGAATAAAAGCATTAAATTATTTAAAAGAAACTGACCGAGCCCTAACTTTGAATGTTAAATGTAACGTAACCCTCAGTAGACAACAAACTGGCACTACAATTAGTAAGTTTGATTTATAAATCGGATATGGCATCAATAACAATCCAAAGGATAATCTGGGCATTTGCATTTCCACGAGTAGATGTAAAATACGAAAAATTAATATGAAAGGGGACCTATAATGCCCCTTTCACAAGATGTCCCCAGAATGCAAATCTAACATAGAATTGCCCCTTGTTTATGAAGCAGTCTGGCGTAAAATGGCGGTTTGGCAACAACACTCTACTACAACAACTCTTCCTCTCTAAAGCAGTCCAACATGGCCTCACACACTTTCTGGGGGCAGGATTTATGTCAATTTTAGGGTTGTCACTAACCTGGGAAGAAGCTCATTGTAGTCCCTGCCAGCCGTTTGCAGTCCAGAACCAGCTAATTTTTAAAAAAGAAAAAGTCTCCTTTTCCATTGAACTTCAGATGTTGTTTATGCTCTAAATCAACATTACACACAAAAAAGTAAGATGAAAAATAGAAATAATAATCAACCACTCCTTTAAACTGGTGTGTTGAATGCAGTGAATAAACCCAAATAAATATATTTGTAATTTCAGAACGCGACTCCTATCGACGGATTTCGCAAACAAACAATGTCAAAATTTCAATCAAGTTCTGGGTTTTATTCAACTGAAAACTAACAGCCTTTCATATTATTCACGGTGTATGTTGTTCAAAAAAATTACTTTCAACAAAGCCAGCAGGCGTCCGTAAAACTCTCCAGAAAAAACAGTTTGGTTCTGGTTACAAAATACGTAGAAAAGAACAGCGAGTGCTAGCAGTTAAGACACAGAAGCTTGGATTTTTTTTTTTTTAGTAGTTCAAATGTGGCTCTTTGTACCATGGTGTCCTCAAAGCTGTCTGAAGAAGGGATGCGGTGGTCCATAGTGCATAGGCATATTGAAGTCAAAGTTCAGGTTACGTGGGTTGTAATTTACTGGAGGGAGGTTGGGCAAGGGGGGCACGTAGGGGGCTGGAATGGGCTGAAGGAAAAGACGCTGCTGTGGCCCGGGCAGCATGACCTGGGGGATGAGCAGAGGGGCACGTACGGCCTGAGGAACTGCGTTGGGGGCCTGCACGGTGACCCGAGGGCGCTTCGCTGGGATGGGCTCAGGGGGAGGACCCACTCGCTTCCCTGTGGTTTCTGAGGGAGAGATTACGGATTACATCCATTAGAAAGGATACAGGTCGGACCAAATGATTTCATATGACACCAAGAAAAGACAGCTTTCCAAAGAAAAGTAAATCTTTCTCACTAGGTCTCTCACACTGGATCTACTTAAGAGACGTCTTAAACTGAAATCAGAGCTCGACTTTCAACCAATGAGATTGAGGGCCTTTTGAGGAGAACTAGGAAGGAGTGTTTTTTAATGACAGGGGGAGAAGTATTGCCCAATCAACTGTCTGGGTTCCGGGCCACACAAATTATAAGTCTTCATCTGGATAATGTACACAGAGTACACAGAGCTCATATATCCAAAGTTAAACAGGCTCAAATGTTTCCTGCTACTAGCCCCATGAGCAATAGATGACAATGTGCCGAGGGGTCAGTAATTCACATGTTATGGAAATGCCCCAAATTATAGTGCTAATGGCGATCGATATTTCACACCCTTTCGGCTGGTCTGCACAGATTAGAGCCAGAACCTCTGGTGGCATAATTCGGAGTCGCTCCAGAAGAGTCATGGCTATCAGCATCAATGTGTGAAGTCCTCGCCTTCTCTTAACTTGTTAGCATGTTGAGCGACACTATTAAAGTGGAAAGATCACCTCCCACCCACTCATATTCAATGGATTAGAGATATGATGTTCAGTCTTTGTCTCGAAAAGATAAGCTTTTAAAAAGAATTTTAAGAGAATGGGGAAAAAATGTTGGTTTTTTTAAGATCTGGCAGCTTTTCATTAACTGTTGATCATTTTAAATAATGCCCTATTTTTGGCTGCTTTTTTCTCTCTCTCTCTCGATGTGTGTACATATATCTGTTTGTTTTTTGGATGAAGGCATGTATAAATGCATGCTTGGTTCCTCTATTTACAACTCCTATCTGAATAAATGGACAGCATGAGCGCTGCTCTAGGGGTTTGTTGGGTCAGGGGATTGTTAAATATGATTTCTAAAAGGAAAAATCAATAAAAAACCGTTGAAATGTGAAAGGATTTGGGTTTAGGTGGTTAAATTATATTAAAGTTATCCAGTTGGGGAACACTGACCTGCCTGATTGGTCTTCTTATTTAACTCCGCTTCACCTTCTTTTTGAATCTCCTGAATGATTCGCTCATCATCTTGCTGTGGATTGAAAAAGACAGAAAATGAGCGGGCAGAAGAAATACAAAAGTAGAGAAAACAAAAAAGCCTTTCAAAAAGGCACAGTAATCAGGCTCTCCGTTTACTGTGCAGTCATGTGAAAAGACCAGCAAACCCCTCCAGAAACAATCTCATGCCAACGTCCGCGTCAGACCACAGCCTTGGTGAAAACGGGACATCAGATGAACTTGGGAGGAGTCCACTTCATCGGTCAAACACAAAACAGCTCAAGTTCACCAGTCAGCCTGGTGTACGGTGCCAGGTGATTAGGCACGGTTCTGAATGGAGGGGTAATTGCAGCCCCCAGGCTGTCAGCAGGACGGCACCCTGACTGCGCTCTTCACACAGAAACGGGATTCAAATGCCTTAATCTGATAATTAGTGAAACTCCTGGATCAACCCGGAAAAGGATTTCTCAATTATGCTCAGTGTTTAGGGATAGTTGCCTGAAAAATGGCAATTCATCATCTACTCATCCTTGCGCCGTTCCAAACCCTGACTTTGTTGTTCTCATGGACTACTAGCAGAATTTGATGGCGAGCACACATCAAGGACAAAAACTAGCTCTCCAATCTGATTCAGTTTACCCTACCCCACAAAGTCTGAACAAATTAAGCTTCTCATCTTTTTATGGTGCGAGGAGACCTGGGCGATTGACTACCTTTTTTAATGATCATTGGAAACCAAAATCCAAAATAAAATCAATCAACATAAAACGTTTATTGTGCCGTATTCCAATGATGCTCTCATTTTGTCATGCGTTAATAATCCAGCACACCCAATTTCTTTATGCCAGTGCTTTTTGCCCCTCCCTTAAAGCAAATATATAATATAACAACACAATACAAATATATATATTTTATATTCTTTTTGGTTATGAATTATATTTAAAATCCACTGTTAGAAAATTTAAGGGATAGTTCACCCAAAAATGAGGAAACTCATTATTTACTCACACTCATGTTGTTCCAAACCTGTTTGAGTTTCTTCTATTGACCACAACTGAAGATATTTTAAAGAATGTTGGTAAGCAGGCAGTCGATGGCAGCATTTTTAATTTTTTCCTACTATGGAAATCAATGGCTACCGTCAACTATCAGATTTTATTACCAACAAGAATCTTTAAAATATCTTTGTTTGTGTCCAAAAAGAAACTCATACAGGTTTGGAAACAACTTGAGGGTAAGTGAGTGATCACAAAATTTTGGGCTGGGTGAACAATCCCTTTAACCACTTTTTAACAAGTTCGTAAATGCATGATGGTTTTTTAAATTCGATGATTAATCGTGTTAGATACTTTTAATGCGGAGTACGTTCAGGTGTACATGAAAGTGCGTTTACATGAGCAGAAACATGAATGACGTTTGAAAGCTAGGGTGGAAAAAGGGTCTTGTAGAGTCTTAAAACCTTGTATTATATTTGTGTCACCATGAATGAACTATAACAAACATTTATGAGTAATAAATGGAGAAATTCTCAGTGTGTTGTCAATAATGAATGAGCAATTTGGGCTTTAGTCGTAGTACTGAGTGCTAAAGATGTAGAAGCAATGAGGCTAATGCATAACGGTAGCTGCAGTATTCATGCGGCAGCAGCAATGCTAATCCATCAACATGCATGAGAACAAACATGCCTCACTGAAGTACGTCTCATATATTAAACTATGAAAGAGTCCTGTATACAAAGCCGACACAAAGCCATTACACCATACATCACCTGACTGAATGACTCTTACATTGAATAAACTATCAACGTATCACACATTTAAAAAAATAATTTGATGTCCATATTAAGTTTTTGTCTTTTGGGTATTGAGAAATTAACAGCTCCAATCACATTACAAAATAAGTCTTAAAGTGGAGTAGCAGAAAGTGCTTCACGTAACAGGAGTATTTACCCAAGTGCAAATACCTTTAGGGTTGTGAACAAAGGGCTTGGAGATGTTTTACAGGAGGACTAAACCTGTTGTAAACCGAGTAGATGAATAGAAAAGTAAAGGTGTTTGCTGTTCGACATGGATGAGCTTTCACTAACGTTGAGCATGAAAGGAGCCTCTCTCAGCAAACAATGCTGAAGTGTAAAGTGTCAGATTTACCGTGGGGTCCGTCCACAGCGAGCATTTCTTGCAGTGTCGGCAGGGGGCACCGGGAGAGCGAGCGTGCTGGCAGAAGTGGTTGTAGCCGTTAATAGGCTCTCGGCAGAGGTAGCACATGAAGGCTCCGCAGCGACACGACATTCGGTTGCAGCCCTCTGACTTCACCAGACCTGTAGCACACTTGTGGCACTTCCGGACACGGGCGGCGGTCATCTTTTCCTCACTGGCCATAAAACAAATGACATTTGTGTTCAGGTTCATATGTAAGCTCTGTTTCAAAACCTACTGAGCTGCCTACTTAGACAATGTTGCTTTAAATTCTAAATACCAGAATGCTGAGCTATAAGTTCAATGTTTAAAAAAAAAAAAAAAAAAAGTTATTCAGTTCCATTTTTTTTTTTCAATCAAAAAGGGCTGAAAATGTAAAGAGAAACTTTGCCACTAATGAGCAATAAATTCAGTATTTATTACTGTTTGTTAAAGTTAGTTAATGAATGTATAACTGGTCATTGTTAGTTCATGTTTATTGAACTTTAATATCAAAAAATATTAAAAACATACAACTTATGATTTTAATAATGTAAATTACAAGGAAATATTAAAGATCATATGTATATCATGGCCACAAATGAACAAATCTTTCCCATGACTTACTAAGATGTTTTAAATAAATATGCACAATACACAAATTATTATGTGCACACAATTAATGAGGGAAAAAATTATTATATCAAGCACGTGATTTACTTGAAACAAAGGAAAAAAAATGATAATATCTTGAGAACCATTTACTAAAAAGAGGGAATAAATTATTAATTAGTGCCCATGATATATGTATATTTTTGTCCCCATGTCACATGCAGGGCTCCATAAATAATAATGTTTTTTAATTGTTAGTTCATATTAAATAATGTAGTTAACTTATGTTAATGAATGGAACCTTATTTTAATCTGTTACTAAGAAAGCTAGGTTTTTTTAATGAAAAACAAGTACAATATTATTGAAAATGGACTATTTTAACCAATATTTGTGAGTGTCATGTATCTCTAATGCTTCCATTTTTTTTTTTTTTAGAAGCATCACATCATTATCTTGCCAACATTTGTATTGCTGCCTATGAGGAGCATTGCAAATGAGCTTAATGCATTTCAATTCAGTTAGGATGCTGTCATTCACAAGCTACATATAGGCATACTGGTATTGAAGCTTACTAATAAAAGATTATCTCACTGCATCGTATCAATGCGAAAACACAATTGGCCATTGTAACACCATATGTAATTCATTCTCTCAGTTAGGGTCTTTAATCCTGTCTCTATAAATGTAGGCAAAAGAAGAGGTTTGGGGTAAACAGGATACACAGTCTTTGATCCATGTGCATGACCCATCCAATGACAGGAAGGAAACCATGCAATCATATCCTGTCCAGTTTAGAGACTGAACAACAGTGATAGGCTTCCTTCACACTGCATCAGTTTACACAGACACTCACGCTCCAGTACACTTCCTCATGAATGCTTGCTGTGCACAGGAGCAGCTCTGGATGAAGTGTATTTGCAAACATAACACTCAAGGGAATCCGTCAAATACAGAGTGTTTTAGTGTGCCATGAGAAAAGCCTGGGGAAACAGCAGCTGACTCAGCATCAGGCTAATCCTAATGATCTCCCAGGTGGTTCGCCACACTACCGAGTACCCTCGATAGTGCATGGATGCATTATTAACAAGCTTGCTCTACGCTAAGTTTTCAGTCGGGCACTTACAAGGCCACCCGCAGCCGAATCTCGTCCCTCTCCATCACCTGCTCGCAGGTCTTTCCCGCATGCTCCTTCCACACCACATGGCACTTCCTGCAACTCTCCTGAGGAAGGGAACACAAACAAGCATCTGTGTTATTGATCACAATTGAAATGTGAGAAACACCTGGACTACAATTCACTCATCCCGTGTGGAAAAAGCACCACGTTTGCGCAGTCACCTCCGTTCGTGCCTACGGAAGGAGCCAGTGTTTCCTGCATTGTTTCAGAGGTGCATATTGCTTCCTAGCCCTGCTTAATGTGCTAGTGTTGTTGGCATGACCCGTCTCACAATGTCAATACAAAGTATTTTATATACACAAATATAACAGAACAAACATTGCATAGCAAATACGCATGTTTAAGTGCATTTCTATGAGCTTTCTAGGGTGTTTTAGTCACTGTTTAATGGCCCAAGGCCACTTTGCATTGGACTTTTGTGTCCCTTGATATGGGTCTTTGGGATTTTCGGCCATGGTCATTAATACCAGCACTCTGGACATTCATACCAGCACTATGGACATTATACCTGCACTATGGTCATTAATATCATTAATACCAAATAGTAAGTCTGTTAACTTAGAAAACCACACCTCAATAGAATAAACAGCAAAGCATTAGTTACATGCATAGAATTTTCATTTTTGAATGAACTAACCTTTTATTTGTAACACCGGTCATTAATTACTCACTATCATGTCAATCCACACCTGTAAGACCTTTGTTCATCTTCAGAACACAGATTAAGATATTTTGATGAAATCTGAGAGTTTCAATTAATTACAACTGTCAAGGCCCAGAAAGGTACTACAGACATTGTTAAAACAGTCAATGTGAGTACAGTGGTTCAATGTTAATTTTATAAAGCGACGAGAATACTTTTTGTGTGCAAAAAACAAAACAAAAATGACTACTTGATTCAACAATCTCTTCTCTGACGCAGTAAGCACAGTGAAGGCTTTCGCGTTTACGCCCAAACGTCGTCTTCCTTTTTGGGTGAACCATCCCTTTAAGGTTAGAGGTTTGTTCACATCCTTAATCCTAAGTAAATGCAATAGCTTTCCTTAGCAAACAATCCAAATAAAGGAACATCCTGGGCCTAAAATATGATAAAAGGCTATAGAATTGTTAATCATAATAACAAATACAGTAATCTAAACTTTCAATCAGAGCTGTTTTCATTCTTAAAATGACAGAAAGCAGCTCCTGCAGACTGAGGGTGCATACAGCTCCCTGTCCTCCACTTTGGATGCGATTCGTCGTCTGTCTGGTTGCCTAGGAACAACATTTTCATCTGTTCCATTTTAGCCATGCCTGCCCACAATGCTTTGCCTTTCAGCTGACTGGAAAGGACATCTGAGTGCAATATGCAGCTTAACATTCAGAGCGTGAAGACCATGTAAACGCCTACGCATTTCACAGGCACAGACCTGGCTATTACAAAACATTAGGATGTAGTGGACACATCTACAATTACAATACCCAATCACAATCCGGTACGGAATGCAGCCAAGTATAATAATTCCAAAATAGCGGAGTTGCATGCTTTAAGATAAATACTAACCAAAATTTTGTGAAAAAAAATGGTTGTTATGTGCAGCTGCCCCTCCCTCCACAATCTATAAACCAACCAGAGAAAGAGCTCCACTGATGGAGAAGCGGCACATGTGGCCACTATCCTCTGAGAGCCGTCTAATCCTATAACCTAGAGTTGCCTGGCAACAGTCCCCATGGAAAATGCCATTAGCATAAATAATTAAAAATAAAGTTGAATATTAATGACAGTGACAGATGATAAATTACAACTTAGTGGGATGCAGAAATCCTCAGAACAATTGCTCCTGGCCCCTGGGCGTCATAATAAATGGGAAACGTATCTATATGACAAGCTAGTCTAGCAAAGTGGCTTCCTCAGAAATGCATTTATGAACTCCAGCCTCAGGCTGGATGTTGTAAAAAAAAAACATAAATCATCATTCATCAGTATCGTACCAGAAACGTACCAGTTCCAGTAGTGGAAATGGTTAATGATGCAAACATCAGGCCAGACAATAGCCATGAGGTGTGAAGCATGGAGACATGTGAGCTATAGTAAGTACTACAGTATTGTACTGCCCCCTAGTGGAGCACAACATGGGAGGGTCAACTATTCAATAGAGAAGTCTTTTAAAAATTATTTTATAAAACCCAGAGTTTGAGATATCATTCTCAAATTTGAAAAAGAACATGGTTACACTTGTGGTTTTAGCTGCACTTGGTTTCTAAATGGTAACAAGATCGGTTTAATATTTTTTTGTAATAAATTGTTTGATTAAAAAAAAACAAACAAACAAAAAACCTTTGCAACACATTTAAGCCATGATTATTTTTTTATTAGTCATATTGATTATCACTTGATAATAACAAACAGCCATATGAGACCACAATTATGGTTCTAGTCCAAAGGTCTCAGGAACTATAACCATTTTAATTTCTGTATGCAAAATCTTGGGTTTGGGTTAACAAAGATAAGTTAAAAGAAATCACGATACATTTTTGAAAGCTTAAATAAGTACCTGACCCATCAAAAAAAAAGTAGTAATTTGCAGATTAAGAATCACTCATCAGCTGATGTGATTATTTCCTTATTTTAAAAAAAAAAAATTCTCAAAGTTTTACTTTCTCAAAAGAAAGAGAGGCATCATAGTTTAAACTGACTCAAGTGTTTGTCGCTAAATTGCATGTACACACAAAGGGTTCATAACAGGAAGCGACTCTCGCAGTCAGAAGAGTGAACACACACCGGTTCCCTCGTTTATATACGCGACTAAAAATACAGCGGTGACATCACACTGACATCACCTTAAACAGTGCTTCCTGGTACAAAGTATACCTTGCACGGCCAGGCTGACACTTCCTGATCAGCAGGGCGCACACTCTCAGACACAGGGCGGAGTCGGCCTCAGATTCACAGCTCTTATCTGTGATGGCACACACCGCAGATTCCTTCAAATCAAGTGTGCGATTTATGGAGTTTTAGAAATTTATAGCCCCATTCTTCATTCATGATTACTAAGCCGTCATTTGAGCAAAATTGACTACAGAAATGAACAAAAAAAATGTTCTTGTAGGGAAAGACATCAGACAGGCTAGTGTACCATGAATCAATACTGAGCCCTGCACAGGGTGATATCACTAATAAGCAGAAGAAATGTGACTTTGAAGAGGAAATTTATCACTGAAATACTGTTGCAGATGAACCACAGGAACCTTTAACCCACACAGGATGCATGTAGCGTTTGCCTGTGCCCACATAAGAGTCTATTTTGTAAAATAAAGCTAGGTGATTGACATCTAGCATAGCAATCAAAGTACCACAACAAACTGGAAAAAACAGCTTCTGCGACAAGAGGAAAACGGCTTTAACGGCAAGTCTTTATCTCAGAAAAACAAGCCCAGGGTGACAATTGTGGTCATGCCGCACATTCTCGTAACATAAATCTGATTCACCAAAATGCACAACCCTCCATTTCCTGTTAATCGCTGTGTGCATACCTCTCATTTAAGCTGAAACCCTATAACTCGAAACCACAGCTCTAGGTAGTCACGCTAGTTTTATCTTAGCTGAACATATTTGTGTGCAAGTCCATTCATCATGGACTCAGCTTTCATTTCACAGCCACATCCCCTCAGATGAGAAACCACATGACCTTTTTATTTAGGCCTTTTTTCCTCTCTTTCAGTGGCTGAGTATTGTAACCAATCACAAATGCATCTAAATCTAAATTAGTCTATTGTCCAATCATCAGTAACAGCTTGTTCTAATAACCACGTGAGTGATTCAACAAAACTAAAACACTTCCATTATAATCAACAAAGTATAAACATGGCAAAAATCAGATTTATTCTCCAGTCGAGGCAATTTCATTGATTACAATGGTAAAGTCCGCAAAAGTCAAGCAGAGTTCAACAAATCCCTTACTTTCCTACGTGAAACACAAAAGATGGTATTTTGAAGAATGTTGGTAACCAAACCGTTTGTGATTACTGATTTTCTATGAATAAAAAAATGACTAAAAAAAAAATGAAAATATCTTCTCGTTCGTTTCGCAGAAGAAAGCAAATCCAATTTTGGAACAAAATGAAGGTGAGAAAATCGTTACAGAATTTAAGGGCTGGTTGATAACGATTTCACTTTTTTAACTTTAGTTCGTGTGTATTGTTGCTGTTTGAGCATAAACAACATCTGAAGTTACGACGCTCAAAGTTCAATGCAAAGGGACATATTTTCTTTTGAAGAATTCTTAGGGACTACAACGAGCTTCTAAAATTTACATAAAACCTGCCCCCAAGAACAAGCAACAAAGCGTGTGAGGCCATGTTGGACTGCTTTAGAGAAGACGAAGGGTTGTAGTGGTTCTCAACCTTATTTCCCAGTGGGCCGCACTATGGACCAAGTGCAAATCTCACGGGCCGCATATCACTTGCATAGTATTAGCAGATATTATTATTATTATTATACCTAGATGTTGCACACACAGAAGAGACGGTGTGGCACATGGTATTTTTTTCTCTCACACTCTGCAAAATCAACAAATACTAGAAGAAATTCATTTTTTTATGTTTTTGAAATGGCTGGCAGTGTGACTTAATATCAAATTGAAGCTCTCATTCAATAAATGTTACACAATCCCCTGATATACAGCATTTCACGGAAAATGAGAACAATGCATTCCACCAAATAAAAACTTAACTTACTGACATTAGCATTACAGTAATTATATAATAACGCTCAATGAACATATACAAAATGTACACAAGCACTTCAAGTAAATATTTAACTCTGTTAAGATCCTGTTGAACAGAATTTACATCCAGTCACCAAACAATGGCAGAATGTTATATAAGCCACAAACGCCTTAAATAAGCAAACGCAACTCTTTTTATAATCAACACTGAGCGCATTGTAATTTCAATCTCTGATGAAATCAAGCATTCAGTCGAAATTCCTCGCGCAGCATCCGTAGGTCGCCATTGCAGTTATTTTTATCAGTTAAAAATACAAGTACATCAAACAAACACATCGAATTCATGTCTTTTGACATTGTAGGTTTTGCATATGCCAAGTACTTTACAACAGAGCAAACAAAGGCTGCCCATCTCGCTC
Organism: Opsariichthys bidens; assembly: GCA_037194245.1. NCBI lineage: Eukaryota > Metazoa > Chordata > Actinopteri > Cypriniformes > Xenocyprididae > Opsariichthys > Opsariichthys bidens. The sequence continues at coordinate 12,984,945 of CM074277.1, read as the reverse complement.
ATTGACCGCAAACTGATTCTTCCATTCTTCTTATCTTCACTGCTGATACTACAACTCTTCTTGTTTGCAAAGTGTTTCTTCATTGGTATGTTCCTCACTTCATTTTTCTCTTCTAATAACAAATTTGCCCATTTTGATCCATAAATTTACAAAAATAACGGCTATTATTGGAATTCTGCCAAAGGGCGCACTAGTAAGTGTTCTTTAACTGAGTATACATGTCAATATAATCCAACATTTAGTCGGTCTGCGCATGTCTGAAAATAATAGGCCTATATGATCACCAAAATGTTTAATCCATTTCAATTTAATTTAAAACCACATAAATTGTAAAACTGGAATTTATTTTTTTTAAATGTGGTCGGCTTATCATGGGTCGCCTTTGCATTTGTGACAGGCCGCAGGTTGAGAACCACTGTTGTAGAGTGTTGATGCCATGTTAGCACAACCTGCAAGTATGTATTTTTTGTTTATGTGTTTTCCATTAACAGTTTCTATTATTATTTTTATGTTGTAGAAAGGACATAAACAAAGGGCAACGCTGTTTGGCTGTGCAAACCAGTTACCCAATTGCATAATTCAAACTTTACCCTAACTTTTATGTAGTGTTTACCCACATGCTTGTTTGGCTACAGGCACACTAAACATGGTTCTGTGTAAAAATGGTTCTTTACTGCACTAAAGTCATGGTTAGTCTTCGTAATGGGCTCATAGTTCTGGTGACATATTTCGCTACACTTGTTCTATAAAGAAAAAACTAACAGTGCTATACAATCACTAGGGATCACTATAACGCAGTCTGTAATCAAATAATTCCCTTTGACGAATATAGTATCATTTGTTAAAACGATTATATGAAATGCATGTTTATTTTCGTGTATGAGGCTTTGAACATGAAAAAATTATGAAATTTGGCACAATAGTAGAAATGGTCATGAACAATCATTGGACCAAATTTGGAGTCTCTAGAACCATCTCTATAGTACCACCTCCACTTCAAAAATTCACTTTTCTAAAGGTTATAACATTTGAACCATTTGCTCTAGAAAAATGTAATTTAGTACATCTGATTTGTCTCTACATGCTGATGCAATTCAGCATCTTACATTAAGTCTCTGCCCATTACAGTAGAGGCCATTTTGAAAAGTACAGAATAATTTTTTCACTACTCAAAAATTTGTCTTTGATCAGACGATCTTTGGACTGAGCCGCACAGAAAAGATTTTTTTTGCATTCATCTTTGTTCAAAAGCTATGTCACGAACTTAATTAAGTCGACCCAAAATTGGTTCAAATGCTTCATCGGAACCAGGATCTGAGGGTCCATGCCAAATTTGGGAACAGCACCTGGATTCCTTGGGTCATGCCGAATCCAAGGATACCAATTTTGTCAATATCAGATGAACCATGTGACTGCCATTTTGAATTTTGTTAAATTGCAATATCTTTTAAACAATTTGACAATATCTTCACAAAAATTAGAACGTACCATCATCAGAATGTCCTGAAGGTACATGAGAAGTTTGAACACAGTGCCACCAAGTGATCCAGAGATAAAGATTTTTGCAAAAACACTTAGAACTTTTGAAAACATTGTCCAAAATTTGTATTCATGTCGTTTTATTTCTTAGCTTATGCTGATTTCACCTCATGCTTTGAGACATGAGGTAATTTAACACAGTTTCTTGTCTCGTGACACTTTGCAGACTATGCTTTGGTCGTGCGCGTTCATGTGTTTTTAAGGAGACGTGGCTTTGGAGGCTCTGAAGGGAGGGTGGGATCTTATGTTTTCTTGCAATTGCTAGCCTCTCCAAAATTGCCTACCCCATCTTTAAAGGTGGTATGTTTTATTAAAGAGTTAAAAAAAATATCCCTTTAGTTAGTTTACCCAAAAATGAAAATACTGTCATTAAGCACTCATATCGTTCTACACCTGTAAGACCTTCGATCATCTTCGGAACACAAATGAAATTTTTTTCTCATCAATTTCTTAGAAGATATTGTTGAATAAAGTCATTATTTTTGCGCACAAAAATGATTCTTGACGCTTCATAAAATTAAGGTTGAACCACTGTACAGTCGTGGCCAAAAGTTTTGAGAATTCCATAAATATTAGTTTTCACAAAGTTTGCTGCTAAACTGCTTTTAGATCTTTGTTTCAGTTGTTTCTGTGATGTACTGAAATATAATTACAAGCACTTCATACGTTTCAAAGGCTTTTATCTACAATTATATGACATTTATGCAAAGAGTCAGTATTTGCAGTGTTGGCCGTTCTTTTTCAGGACCTCTGCAATTCGACTGGGCATGCTCTCAATCAACTTCTGGGCCAAATCCTGACGGACAACCCATTCTTTCCTAATCACTTCTTGGAGTTCGTCAGAATTAGTGGGTTTTTGTTTGTCCACCCGCCTCTTGAGGATTGACCACATTAAGGGATTAAGATCTGGGGAGTTTCCAGGCCATGGACCCAAAATTTCAATGTTCTGGTCCCCGAGCCTCTTAGTTATCACTTTTGCCTTATGGCACGGTGCTCCATCGTGCTGGAAAATGCATTGTTCTTCACCAAACTGTTGTTGGATTGTTGGAAGAAGTTGCTGTTGGAGGGTGTTTTGGTACCATTCTTTATTCACAGCTGTGTTTTTGGGCAGAATTGTGAGTGAGCCCACTCCCTTGGATGAGAAGCAACCCCACACATGAATGGTCTCAGGATGCTTTACTGTTTGCATGACACAGGACTGATGGTAGCGCTCACCTTTTCTTCTCCCATAAGCCTTTTTCCAGATGCCCCAAACAATCGGAAAGGGGCTTCATCGGAGAATATGACTTTGCCCCAGTCCTCAGCAGTCCATTCACGATACTTTCTGCAGAAGATCAATCTGTCCCTGATGTTTTTTTGGAGAGAAGTGGCTTCTTTGCTGCCCTTCTTGACACCAGGCCATCTTCCAAAAGTCTTGGCCTCACTGTGCGTGCAAATGCGCTCACACCTGCCTGCTGCCATTCCTGAGCAAGCTCTGCACTGGTGGCACTCCGATCCCGCAGCTGAATCATCTTTAGGAGAATCCTTCTTTACAAGAATTGAACCTCTTTCCTTGAAGTTGCTGATGATCCTATAAATTGTTGATTTAGGTGCAATCTTAGTAGCCACAATATCCTTGCCTGTGAAGCCATTTTTATGCAACGCAATGATGGCTGCACTGAACAATGATTTCAAGCATCACCCTCCTTTTAACATGTCAAGTCTGCCATTCTAACCCAATCAGCCTGACATAATGATATCCAGCCTTGTGCTCGTCAACATTCTCACCTGAGTTAACAAGACGATTACTGAAATGATCTCAGCAGGTCCTTTAATGACAGCAAAGAAATGCAGTGGAAAGGTTTTTTTGGGATTAAGTTAATTTTCATGGCAAAGAAGGACTATGCACTTCATCTGATCACTCTTCATTACATTCTGGAGTATATGCAAATTGCTCTTATAAAAACTTAAGCAGCAACTTTTCCAATTTCCAATATTTATGTAATTCTCAAAACTTTTGGCCACGACTGTAGTCATGTTGACCGTTTTAACAATTTCATCGAAAATTGTTCTGAAGATGAACGAAGGATTTGGAACGACATGAGGGTGAGTAATGACAAAATTCTCATTTTTGGAGAACTAACACTGTAAGGGGCTTGTCGCAGCTCGCTGCAGTTTGCATGCAAATCCGGGACACAAATTGTCACATGAAATTTTGTATTTAGTGTTTATAATTAGATGGGAACATCAACTATTACTGTGCATGTAATTGTGTATTATACACAATAAAAGCATTTTATTGTAAATTCTAATAATCTTAAATGGCAATATCAAAGGAAATAAATAACATTTTGATTTCTGTCATAATCATGCAGCTAACACGACCTATTCCAGTATATGCGCTGCTAGTTCACCAAAGTAAAACAGAACTAGTTACAGAGAGCGAAATGTTGCGACATCTGTTGAGGAACTCTGAATAAGCTTAGCGCTTCTCTCCTGAACAGGCGCGCAGCAACAGCAGGCCTTATAAGGCAGAAGAGGAGATTTGCTGAGCATCTGATTGGGGGGCTGCTTGTTGTGGAGAAGCAGGAGCCTGAATGAGCCTTAGGGAAAGACCGACACACCCACAGCGTGTGCTAACACACAGCTACATATCATAAAGCTAGAACACAAAACTGTTTTAATGAACTGCTCCAGATTTGAGGGTTTGGCTCATGATAAGTACTGTGAAGCAGGGCTGAACAAACAACTCCCTATAAACTACAGGATCTGTTCGATGGAATGCAGTCTAGAGCAGAATATATACACTACTGTTCAAAAGTGTGGGTAAAATTTGTAATTGCAATTATATTTCATAGTATTACCAATTTACTGTATTTTTTTTAATCAATAATTTAGCCTTAGTGAGCATTTTAGACTTAGACATTAACAAAATCTTACCAATCTCAAATTTTTGAACAGTAGAGCATGTTGGATCATACAAAAGTTAGCTAAAATATTTACTAATTGTCTTAAATACACTAAATATGAAAACTCTTGACCTCGCATGCAAAGACATGAATTCTAGGAAACATGCTGCAGCTAATACAATCTATCAAAGCAAAGCTGAGAAACATGGATACATGGAAAAAGTGCAAACTACTGGGTGCCAGTCTACTGAGCCAGAGAGTAGGGAAATGCATGTGAAAGGCACAACTAACCAATCACAGTGAGAAAAATGCATTTTTTTGAAATGTGCAAAAAAAAAAAAAAAATCTGGGTCAAGTATAAACTGTAACACATTTCGAATTTGAAGGATCTGGGTCTAGCCAATGAGGGTCTTGGATTCACTACCGAGAGGTGGAGCCACAGAGGTAGCTGAGAGGGAAAAGTGTGTCAGTTATATAACTTTCATCTTCACCGAGGGAAAAGAGTGAAAGAGAAGGACAGAGGAGAGGACGTCTCCTCACCACTGAATACAGAAACTTGAGGGCGCATATGACCACAAACAAATGGGACACCAGCCATGAGAGAGACAGGAGGGAAAAACTAAGTCATTAATGGGGGCACTGGGATTCCAGAGTTTTCCACATCCAACGGTCGGATAAATGTGGGTTAGACAGCTGCAAATAATCACCATACACAATGATTAGAGAATGGAAGACCATGAATATTCAGAGAATAGGTCCATCAATAGGGTAAAAATTGTCCCGTAAATCAAACTCACCAGTGGGCAGTAATGTTATACACCTTACGCACCAGTGATACAAGTGCGCAGCCATCCTTAGAATTTTGTGTTTGAACTTCAGTGGAGCTCTGTACATTTCTATGGCAAGAGTAATTAACTGGTGAAATGGATTTACTTATTGTCGAGTTAACGAAAGTTATCGTGAGCATTGTAACGTTTGAAGGGGATGTAAAACTGTAAGATCTTACCTTCATGCTGTAGAAATACAAACCAGAATACAAAACACTACATGCACAGTAGAAAAGCAGTAAAAACATTGTTAAAATAGTCAATGTTTTTATGTCACGTTGACCATTTCAACAATGTTTTTACTACATTTCTGGACCATGAATGAGGGTAATTACGTCACTTTCTTTGGGAGATATAGACACCTCTCTGATATCATCAAAAATATCTTAATTTGTGTTCCGAAGATGAATGAAAGTCTTACGGGAGCAACATCAAGGTGAGTAATTAATAGCAGAAAATTCTTTTTTTTTTTTTTTTTTTTTTTTTTTTCGATGAACTAACTGAAACCAAAGTCAAAAATCTAAAAGGTGTAGTCACATTTACAGTGCAGGTGAAATCCAGTCATTTCAATATCCATTAATTTCACACAAGAGTGAAAGATTTACCCATGTCGATTTTACGGGTTCAATTTGGTCACGCGTATTTGCCGCATTGATCAACAGAAAGCTGCTTGGTTTGAAAATTCTTCTATGCGAGATGAACGCCATATTTCAAATCACTTTATACGTCGCTGCACTATGGACAATAGACCTTTTTTTGCTCTTAAAATTTCATTTACATTTTGCTAATGTGGCCGCACCTCAACAATGATAGTCTGAGACTCAAAGTAAGAGGTTTGTCTTTTTAGTTGACGGTTTCACAACAGCTTACTTAAGTGGAAAATCTACCATTGGAAGTTTCAATTTCAACAGAAATGTAATGTGCTGCTACATGTGCTGAATTTTGGAGAAAACAAAACTTTAAAAACTGAAAAGTTATGATACAAAACAAAATGCATATTTCAGATTTTTTCTAAAGTTCAAATATTTGACACCATTTATATACATTTTACCTAGCGGTTTAAGACATTCAACAATGTGCATTAATTGCAGTGTATCGTATTAATGTTTTGTGAAAGTTTGTGGCAGTTTTATCAAGAAATAAAAAGCGATGGTTCATAGAACAACCTTTAACATCCTTTCAAGTACCAACCCAGATGTTTAACCACTAAGCCACACCACTGCCTACATTACGTTCACTGTAATACACTATTTATCAGGTGGGTGTCATTTTATACAGATTTTCAATCCAACAAATTTGTTCCAGAAAAGCATAGCTTTGGAAAAGTTCTCATGAAGCTGGCCAAGTCAAGCACTGCTGTGCATGAGAGCCCAGTTCTCCATCTCGATAGGAATGCCACGCTGCGAGCCAGAAAGAGGAAGTGAAAGTGGGTCACATTATGAAATCATACCACACAACTTTCCTCTATTTCCCCCATCCAGTCCGGTGACTCCACCAGGAGGAAGATGTATAGAGGAAGAAAATGGAGGTCCTGCCCGATGGCACAATTAATCTATCTGTGGTGCCGAGAGGAAGGCCAAAGACATGGCCATTCGAGTGGCTTCCCCTGCCCCCCTCTCCCGCCCTGCTGTGAGCTGCAGCAGAAGTGTGAGGGGGGGTTGAGCATGTAATCAGCAGCAGATGTGTGGATGAACAAAACTGCACTGGCATTACAAGAGCGCCATCAAGAGGACAACTGACAGCAAGCACAAAAGTACCATGTTGCATACATGATGGTGGGCAATTCAGTTCTTTAAAGGGAAACTCCTATCATCGTGCCAAAGATGGTCAATGGTTCATAACTACTTTTAATTCCATTTGTGATGTATAACGAGTGAAACGTTTCTCAAACAAGAAAATTGTATTGCAGGACTAGATTTTATCCATCAGGAATTGATTGGATGGTTGTGGTTGCAATTGCCGTGATGTCATGTGAGTGACAGGTTACGCCCTCCTGCCAGTAAAAACATCAGAAGAGATGTTGCTGTAAGAGGGAGGGGAAGCTATTTTGATGTGCATGGATAAATCCTTTATAATTAAAAACAAGATTCATCCATTTAGATTTCATGGTGACTTTAAGCATCCTGCTTAAAAAAAAAAAAGTTAAAGGGGTCATGACATGAGAAATCAAATTTGCTTTGATCTTTTGACAAATAAGAGGTCTTTGTACCATTTAAAACGCCAGCAACTTCCATTGCATAAAATGTCTTCCGCATTATAAACAAAGCATTTATTTAATCAAGCTACAAAAAAGGCTTGTTTTGGTACTGCAGGATCTGTGTTTTCACACAGGCAAATACAATTAAATTATGTCTACCTCCAGAGCAAGACATCAAAAATAGTTATACTTCGTCACACCATAGGCCCCACCCACTGGCGTTCAGTCGCTTAAAGGGTTAGTTAAGCCAAAAATGACATTCCTGTTATTACGTACTCACCCTAATGTCGTAACACACCCGAAAGACCTTCGGAAAACAAATTAAGATATTTCTGATGAAATCCCAGGGTTTTTTTTAATCCTCAATAAAAAGCAACGTAATTACCCTCATTCAAGGTCCCAAAAGTAATGCAAACATTGGTAAAATAGTTGATGTGACTACAGTGGTTCAACCTTAATGTTATGAAGCGATGAGAATAAATTTGTGTCCAAACACAAAACAAAAAAAATCTCCAAGAAAACAAATTGTGAGCATCGTGTCAAAAGCAAACAGAAACTATTAGAATCACTAATGCTGTCTACGCTGAATACAGAATACAGATGCAGGTTCAGTTTCTGACACTCCACGCACGCTCGTTTTAACAGCTCGTTTGTGTCTCTGTAAAGACATCAGAAGGATCCCAGCATTTTGGAATAAAGTGGATGGTTTATTTTAACGTTGTCCCAAATTACTAATCGTAGTATTATATGATTGTTTGGAGCATTTTACTTTGTAAACGAGGTACAGTGTAATGGAAAGTTCGCAAAGAAACTTTTGTTGAAAGATGAAGCTGCCAACAGTCCTGGATCTGAAAGCAGCCACATCACAAACCATAAGTAGACGATTTCATAATGCTTTGTCCGGAAATGACGTTTTATATGGATAATGTTTTCAAAACATTTACATGCAATAGGAAGGGAGGCGTTGATACGGTTTCCTACGCAATGATGTTCGTCAACCATAAAAGTGGCCTTTACTGATGAGCCTTAAAGTAGCCGCCCTTTAAAAACGGAAAATGTCAGACAGAGGATCAGAATGTAGGATGAAAATAATCATTTTTCCACATATATACACTTGTTTTTGCTTTTTGGGTGGGTTTGTTTATGCAAAAAACTTTATAAACATTATAAGTAAACCTCAAGGAATATTATTTATACAATAATAAAATGTCATGACCCCTTTAAGTCAGTTATAAGTTTGTCAGCTTCATCCAAGCTGACTTTGCAGGTTTAAATAGCACCACTATGGGCATCACGATCACTCAAACGGGCAAGTTTGACCTCACTACAGCCAATTTCTAACCACTAAACACAAAGAGATAAGTCCCTGCTTGTGAATATAACAAATGGACAAGAAACATTTTCCCCTGGCACTGCAAGACTCAAAGTGATCTGAGAAATGCTTCAAAATGACAGGAAATTAAAACATACTTGTAAGTAAATTACAATATATGTGTACATACATTGCTTTCATGATGTTTGAAAGGCATTCACGATCACAGCCCTCCTACATGTGTTTATTTGTTCAAAAGTGATAGAGACAAGTAGAAATACGGAGGATGGCAGATGAATGGAAAGATATCCCTGATAAACTGCAGATGGCTCTAGCATTCCTCTCAGGCCTGTTGAGAAAGTAGCTGTGGGTTCAGAGTCCTTGACATGTTCCGGCTGTCAGCTGAATTCCACTAACACACAGACGGACTGACAGCTCTCTGTGTCCTGGCACTGCCTGATACATTCCTCACAGCCCAACACTGATAAGACTCAAGACAAAACATCAGATGCACTTGTAACCTAACTTGTAAAGCTACTGTGAATCTTGTCAAGATACAAACTAATAAACCTTCGGTGATTGGCCACTAAATACTCGTGTTAGCTTGATACACATCTAATAGCACCTGCACCCATAAAAATAAATCAAGATGTTTTAGGGCCACGCATTTACATACACAGTACCCTTCAAAAGTTCGGGTCAGTCAATGTTTTTTGATGGAAGTCTCTTATGCTCACCAAGGCAGCATATATTTCACTAATATTGTGACATATTATTATAATTTAAAATAACCGTTTTGTATTTTAATAAGTAATTATTCCTGTGACGTCAAAGCTGAATTTTCAGCATCATTACTCCAGACTTCAGTGTCACATGATCCTTCAGAAATCATTCTGAAACCTATTTGCTGATCAAGAAATATTTATTATCAATTTTGAAAAGAGCTGCCATGTAATAGCCACTTTTGATAAATGTAAACTAATAAACTACTTTTTCAGTTAAAAAGTAATTTATTAAAAAATAACTTCTAGTAAAATGATGTTTTAATGAGGAAAAAAAAAAAAAAAGTTTGAGGACCATTAAGGAATTAAAAAAAAAAAAAAAATCCCTGATATTCCCAGGTTTTCCATGACGGAAGAAAATGGAACCCAGACAATTTCAAATTCTATAATTTAGCATAAAGTTCAGTATCATGAAGAAACAAGAATCAGTGAATCCTTTTTATAGAACTAATTCATTAGAATGAAAACACAATGTGACAAAAACCAACAATCTCATGCGCTATTTTGTCGCTACTTGTTGGGAAAAGGTACTGGAAAAACCTTCATTATTTTTGAAAACATCTGAACAACAATTACACTGTTAAAATGTATTTAAATTAGTCCTTAACTGTAACAAACACAACTGATGATATTCAGTCTGTTTTTTGTAGCCTTGTTTATTAAACGTTGTTGTTTTGTGATTCATATCCTGAAGGTTTAACCCACTTTTTCCTGGTTATGATTTCTGAAAAGTCGTGAGATGGTGATATACTGGAATACCGATTCATCTAGTTATGCTGAACTTCCCAACCCTTGTTAAGCTCTGTTTAGGGTTCAGAGTGCTGCATATTTATAGCTGACATGATGAATGCCTGTCCTGACCTGACTAATGCCAGCAGAGTAAACGCTGCCAATGAAAAAAAACCCCATTAGTTTCACATCCTCTAGCACAGTTCATTTTGGGGCCCAAGATTGCAAACCACAGACTCTGCAGTCATTTTCCACAGCCCCATGGCGCCACCAAGTGACCATTCAGGGGCTCAGAAATAGAAGTGGAAAGAGGGAGAGAGAATTGAACCAGCTCATGAACATATTGTTATAAAGAGATCACTGCAAAGAGAGATGCAGGATTTGAATAACACTCAAACACTTGTGTATCCAGGCACACAGACTAACCTTTCTGCAGCGAGGGTTTGGGCAACTGAAGAGAGAAATGCCTTTATCCAAAAGTGCTGGAAAATTACAAAAAGGACACCTTGAAAACAAAAAGTGAGCAAAATTAGGAATTAAAACAATGAATCATTTAAATCTGAAGCGTGTACATTTTTCTCTGTTTTGTATTGCTTTTCTCACTAAAAGCTATTACATGGCTGTCAAATAGCTGTCGAAAATTGTTTCACAAAAAAAAGTCATACAGCTTTCGATCAACATAAGATTAAGTAAAGTGTTTAACTCACCTGACCAGTTCGTCAGCACAGGTGGCTGCTATGGCCTCCTCTGCCTGCCGCTCATAATATTTGCACAGAATGTTTTCAGGTAAAACTTTCTCCAGTTCACTGGTAGGGAAGGAACAGGTGCAATTCCCATCCATACAGCTCAACTCCGACTGAAAACAAACACAAAGAACCATTTTAATGCAAAACCTAAACACCAAAATACACTAACTGTAAAATTCAGTGAGTGCTTGTCCTGGCAACCTACATACATTAAACCAACAAACCTACAGAGTTTACAAACCTACGAAAGTGAAAGTATAGACACTTATATTGTAACAAAAAAAACATTTATTTCAAAGAAATGCTGTCCTTTTGAACTTTCTATTTACAAAAAATCCTGAAAAAATGAGTTCAAAAATATAAAGGTAAAAATTAGAATGATTTCTGATGGATAATGTGACACTGAAGACTGGAATAGAGATTCGTTCCTTAATTTTACAGTATTTTTGATTAAATTAACACTGCCTTGGAGAGCATGAGACCTGGCGAGGCAAAAACATTTTTTTTTTAAAGTACCAAAGTCCTATGCTAGTGTACATGTCTAAACACTATGAATTTAATTCCATTAGACAAACTCTGCAAACAAATGAAGCTCCAACTTGTTTATGAATATTAGAAAGAAAAGAAATTGGGAGAAAAACTGGGAGGAAACTAAGCAGCACAAGGCTAAATGAAATCAAAATATGGGCAGTGTGCACAATGCCTGAAAACATCATGCCATCATAACATTGTGACCGCACATGCCGTTTCCAGTAATGCAATTCAAAAGAAACAAAAGTAACGTCAGAAAAAGTCACAGATGACTTACCCGTCCTGAGCCGAACACTGCCTCCTGGGCGTATTTTACAAGGCATTCCTTGCAGAATAGATGGCCATCCGTACACTGGGTCATCTCCTCAAAGGCAAACTCCCCACAGCAGCAGCCACATTCTATCAACTGCCCGTCCTGAGAGCACAGGTCAAAAGTGTCACATGCTCTCAAAATCACACAGTTCAGGATTATAATCTAAAACACATTACAAGACCGAATGAGGTCACTCTATAATCTGATTTTAGAGCTGGAACTGTGTTTTATACAATATCTTGCAACAATCAAACCATTGAAAAGGAGAAAATAACTCGCACTCAAAAAAGACTGCTTGTGATTTTTTACATGTTCAACTTTTCTTTAGTGTGTAATGTTGCCGTTCGAGCATAAAAACTGTCTGCAAAGTAACAAAGCACACAGTCCACTCCAAAAGGGAGTTATTCTCACCATAAACAAGAGTCTTTTTGAACTCCCTTAAACAGCTCAATTGCAGTCTTGAGTTTTCTTCTGGGAATGTACACCTCCTCATATAAATAATGTGGAAAATAAAGACGCAAGGCCTGGCTGAGTTGTGTTAGTAGAGTGAAACTCGCTGTTATGGTATAATGACACACTGGTCCAGCCGACCAGTCAGAGCACATCGGGCTTTTCTGAAAGAGAGGCTTCTTAGAGACGAGAACTAAACAGAGCGTTACTCTGTTTTGAAAAATCAAGCATGAAAACCTATTCTAGTAGAGCACAAAAACAAAAACTAAACTTTGTAAAAAGGGCATGATATGGCCTCTTCAAGTTGCAATTTGTTTCCTATGATGTGGTTTGACGTGTCATCACAGGAGCATCAAAAGTACAGAAACAACTCGTTTTCACACCCACCTTTTGATACTGCTGCTCGTTCACTTGCAAAGCCAAAAGGAAATCTTCGTGCTGAAAGCAGGGGAAAAAAGCCCTCGTAATTATTTGAACTATTAACAACCTGTCTCAGTTCATCACAACCGTGTTTCTTTGGGTTATTTCAGGAGGAACCATCAGAAGCAAATTGAAGAAGTGAGCCGTGTGAAGTACCTCAGCCATTTCCTTGGCTTTCTGCTCGTAGAACTGCAGCTCTTTCACGAGAGACGGCTCCAGTGTAGTCTCATTACCGCGGCTCCATCTGCGATTCTTCTCCAAAAAGTACATCTTTCTTTCCAGTTTAAAAGAACCTGAGATGAATGAGACGAAATGAGCATTTCACCTTTTACCTGGTTTCATTTTTGCGTTTGAAAGGCATGCAAAGTAGAAAAACCTATGTATTCACCCTGCTCAAACTTGAAGTCTATGAAGGCGCGTTCATTTGGCTCTCGCCTTCTCTTCTTCTTCCCTGAGGGGTCAGTAGAGTTTTCTTGCCACTTCTTGAGGGCTTCGAATAAGGCCTTGAAGAGATACCAGAGAGATTAATGCCATACAAATGACTAACCATATGGTCAAACAATATTGTTTTTTCAATGGCAGATGCAAATGCCAATATCTTAAGAGTGTGGCCAATTACCAATAAAATAGTGTTAAATTTAATGCAATTTTTATCATAGCAAATGACATTTTGCAGATGAAGGAAAGCAGGACTTGATATGACAAAATACGATAAATGATACAGGAAACGCATTCAAAGCTGTTCTGCCAACTAGCAATTGAACCAACCCAAAACAACTGCTTTTATTTTTAAAGGATCACTTTATAACACTGTAGTGAAGTATTATACAACACTAGCTGAGTAGAGACAATCAATATGAGCGCCTCAGCAACAAGTTTTGCTTTGTTGCTAATTTATAAACCTCCACCCACACAGAGGTCAGGAGCTTGCTATTGGTCGGCACAGCGGATGTGTGTTTACTAAACTTGAAAGCGATGCAAAATTCGCAACGGTGACATTTCTTTGCCACTTGAGGTCCACCAAGCGACATTCTTGATCATACAGATTACCATGAAATGACTGGATTTTACTCACGAAATTTTGCCAAGCAACAGTAAATGTGAGTGTGACCACAGCTTTACACTCAATAGTTGATCTTAAATCATAATTGAGATTACCTAGTTTTTCACGTAAAAAACACACAATATTTGAAAACGTAGAATATCTGCAGTATCTCTTCTAAAAGGGCATTGCTGTTCATAATCTCTAAAAGCCTGATAAAATTGGCTGATTAATCACTACACCAGTGACATCGGCAAGCATCATCAACACTTAAAGGGATAGTTCGCACAAAATTCTACTGAAAGAGCACCTTTCGTGTGATTGCATAGTGTCCTTTGAGGCAATTCAGGGCCCATTTGATATCCTGACAGCTCAACATTCTGAAGTCACCCATCAGCATGTCTGCAGCTTGAATGACCACCTCTGGGCCAACAGTCTTTAGTTTGAAATAATCAAAATAATTCTCACTTTCCTGCATGAGAAAAAGTAAGTAATACCAGATTAGTTACATTTATAAATGTAGTAAATTCATCATAGTAGCAACACCCAAATATCTACGACTAAAAAACTGATAAAAAATAAAGTGCAAACCTGCGTCTCAGAGTCATTCGTCTCGAGAAGAACACTGCTTTGTGTCAAAACTGAGTTTGCTTTCTTCGGATAATCAGGGTTTTCCAACAATATATTGCATATTCTGTGTTAAAGAAGCCAAACGATGTCTCACAAACATCACAAGTACGTCTGAGCAAGAAATGAGCAGATAAAGGTTTGTGCTTACACATTTAAATCTTTCAGGTCGCCTCTCTCTATCAGTTCTGCTACATATGCGTCCTGCACATCAGGGAAAAGGTCCATCTGAAAATTTGAGTCAAAACAAATCAAAACAGACCCCACCTTTAAATGTAGAACATGAACAGTTGCATAATATAACGTGAGGTGCTAATCAGAAGACTCACCACCCCCTTCACCAGGATATCGAGGGACGTCCGGTCAGGGGCCTGCGGTATGAGGGGTTCTCTGGGTGCTGACGGCCCAGGCCTCTCGGTGTCAGCCGGCGCAGGCAATCGTGCAGGGGAGAGAGGGGCTACCGGCTGCTCGTTTTGTCTGACCTCTACTAGCACAGTCTCCTGTGGTGTCCGAGGTCTTTTTGTGGGTCGTTCAGTTCTTGGCCAGACGACAACTTCAATTTTGTGGGCCGAGTCTGACTGACCTGATTCGGTGGTGGGTGGAGCCAAAAGAACAGAATTGGCCTGATTCACTGAGTGTGCACTAGCTGAAGGGTCCTTGTGAATGGGCAGTGAGTCCTTAACAGGCAATGGAGGTCTGTGCAAGGCATTTTCTCTAGACGTCGAGGGTACAGCATTCTGGTCCGTGGTTAAGACACCTATGGCTTGGTTTCCTAATGTAGGATGTGCGACGACTACAGAAGGATGATGAGCGTGTGCGCTGGTAGGATGTCTGTTGGACCCAGATGCCTGGCTTGGGAAGGTACTCGTAGCCCATTTGGCTGCAGGTCGGATCAGCTCACGTTGAGATGAGGGCTGTGGCTGCCAGATGGAAGGAGTGTAGGATTAATATTCGAACTGTAACCTCTCAACACATTTAAGTGCAGTACTTGTGCATCGATTTTCTGGAAATCGGGAATTTAAGCACAGAACAGAAAGACCATTTCTCATTCTCTTAGTTTACTTTTCTTGAATACAAGATTTTTAAAGAAAAATAAATGGTTCCAAAAAGTACTTGGACATTTTAGGCACACTTCACCCTTAGACAGTAGACTTGCCAAGGTATTACGTAATTTTCATATCAGTTCAGTATCCGCATGCAAACCGGTTTTATGGGTATTGGTTGACACTAGGAGGCGCTATGCTGTTTTTGTCAGCCCAATGGCTCTGCTTCAGGGTTACGATGATCACCTTAAAAGCTGACCCATTATGCCCCCTTTTTTCAAGGTGTAATAGAAGTCTCATGTCCCCAGAATGTGTCTGAAGTTTCAGCTCAAAATACCAAAAGAGGGTGGAGCCTACAGCTTGTGCCTCTCTGCCAAAAACGTACAAAATGTCTGTTTGGTTTTGATTATCATCTCTATTGCAGTCACGCTCACATGACATTGCAGTTCTTCATCATCGGGAAAATGTATAACCTGCATGTATTTTAAAGCCATATCAGTTTAAACTTGTGATATAAGGTTTTCTGAGCGCACAGAAAGCTGCCTGTCAGACGGCGTGTCCTGTATTACACACACCAAGTTCTCTTTCACATGTTATTGTGCTTAAACTTACACTGTCACAAGCTTATATCAAAAACACAAAGTTCACAAACACAGTTGGTTACGTCAGTGATTGTGAACAACTCGTACGAGTGTATTACATCCGTGTATTAAAATTAAAGCAGCATAATATGCAGTACCTACTGGTGTTTTTGACGTTAATAAGAATCAAGCAACAAAAGAAAAACAGAAAATCAGTCACTATTCAACGAGAGCGCAATGCGTCATATTATTCTAAGAACTATGCCCACTGGAGAAAAATGTAATTGGTGACAGGATATGCTAGAAATAATCAAAAACATTCATTACTACAACTTTTGCATCCTTAAAGGATAGATTATCTGCACTAGTAGGCTACTACAGAGAGAAATTCAGTACTAAGTGTGTAGGGAGCAGTGAACACTAAACAGGAACCCTGTGAAAAGGAACGCAGCTCCAGTTACCTCCAAGATGCTCAATTCGTCCTCTTCATCATCCTTTACCACAACAGGGGCATTTGGTACGAATCTGACCGGTTCATCATCAGAATCGGACGATGAGGATATGGTTATGTAGGACGTCCTCTGTCTAACTTTCTTAGCTGACAAAAAAAAACAATCAATTTTCATTTTTCATCATTTAGCAGACACTTTTATCCAAAGCGACTTACAAGGGGAGCAATTAGGGTTAGGTGTCTTGCTCAAGGGCACTTTTTTAGTCATGGTATCGAAGGTGGAGAGAGTGCTGTTTATTCACAATCCCCACTTTCAATTCCTGCCGGCGTGGGAATCGGACCGGCAACCTTCAGATTACAAGCCCGACTCCCTCACCACTAGGCCACGACTACCCCCAATCAAGTAACAGAAAAGAGGTCAGGACGTGTAGGGTACCACTATCATAACAAAGCCTTAAGGTATTAGTACCTCCACTGCGATGCGTGTTGAAACTAGCCAGGTGGATGACATCATCATCACTGGAGCCGTCAGCCATGATAAGACACACAGACTCCCTGAGTCGTCCACCTTCTCTCTCCCACACAAACACCCATGCACACACAGGAACCTGAAATGAGACCCATCATCCCATATAAACTCACATGGTGCGTTTTGATCTAAACAGTCATGCTTGTTTAAAGACAGCATGAAACAGCAGCTACAATAGCGTTTTCATCCCAATAACAACATATTTGAGTGAAACGGCTTTTTTAAAGAAGAAAAAAGGGAGGTTTCGTGCCTGTCACGTCATCAGAGAAGAGATGTCGCTGCAAAAAGGAGGGGAAGTTATTTTGATTAAAGATTATCAGGGCACATGATTTTTTTAAAAAAAATAGTAATATGCACGGATACATAATTTTTCCATTTTGATTTCGTGCTGACTTAAATAATGATGCACAACATCGGATAGGCTGCATCTGCACATACGACTGATCTCATTTCCTACTTCCCACGAAGTGCTGTAGTTTCCAAACATGACTAACATTTTTAAAGCAGCCTAGAACGACATATTCATACAACAGTATAGCATTGTAGGCCATCGTCTAAGCTTGAGCTCACGTACGACACAGGACGCTGAAAGTTAATGTGTTAGAAGAGTTGATGTCCTTGAGGAATAACGCTTTATATTTAAAATACGTGCTGTCACTGAGAATCTCTTTGTGCAGACATTTAAGTTCGTCTATCCACTTGGGTAACACCCAAGCGTGCTAAGTAGTCAGCCCACAGCACGGTTTTAAAACGCAGCCTGTTAATTCCTGAAGATTGTCCAGAACAGACGAGTTGATCTCGCTTAGCAGTGCTGGGAAACACTGTTGACGTTATATGAATATGATCCTCTCGCTTTAAAACATATGGACGTTGTTAGAAAAGCAAAATATACAGCAGGACAAAAGAAACAAACAAATCTGTACTCGCTAAAGTCTCTAGCCAGGCTCAGCTAGCTGTTTGGCGTTAACCCTCCGCGCCAGCTGACATCACTTAAACAAGACAGATTTTCATCCTCTGCCGGGTATTTCAACCCAACTTAATGGCGAGGATAAACAAGCTCTAATTAGACTACAAAACACGGAGACTGTTTCTTGAATTACACGTACCTCTCAGTCACAATTTCCAACACATCGAAAGCGTTTGATCGCCGGATATCGAAACAAACGGCCAAAACAAGCCAGAGTGTGACGTCAGACGTAAAAGCGTTGCGCTGCAGGCGGAGGATCATGGGAGTTGTAGTTCTCCTCCGTTGTCTGTTGTTTATTTCGGTGTGTCCTCTAGGTGTCTCTGTTTTCCTTAATACAAAGTGTTTGTACAATCACTGTGGCGCTAACATCAGAACCTTGATTTTATTTTTCTAAACTCGTGACACAAACCTCCGACCAACAGATTATCACAGTGTAGACTACAATTTTAAACTACTTAGATACAATTACATGTACACCTTTAAAGATGTTTGAAGTTTAGTTTTGAATATTGGACAGCCTGAGTTACAAGTGCGGTCCGTTTTGAGATAGCTAGCTAGCTAGATATATAGATAGAATTCTTGGTTACTTTGGAGAGGCACAATTGTGCACTTTGTCTCATATCTTAATATAGCCTACTGATCAAAAATTTAGCACGAACTGTGTCCAAAGACTATGAGAGCAATTACCCATTAGCCTCTCCAACAAAGTGAGTCTTTATTGTGAATGGCACAGATCCAAGTCAAACAAAGTGACCATCCCTCGCTTCATTTTGTGAAAATGGAAAATATGCTGGCCCTGGGAGAGATGAACAGAGGGCAATTATGCTCAGACTCCCTTAAGATGCAACAGGCTCTGCTGCAAAAGGTGATGACTGAAATGATGAAGACATTTCAAAGTAGGTCAGTGTAAGTTGAAAAGCATGCATCGGATGGCCATTACTGGAGTCGTATGGAAGAATGAACTTGAAATATAAACATGGGACCTTCCCAATGTAAACTGCCACCACAGTCGCTGCTTCTCTAACTCAAAGAGAGGAATGCGGCACCTGTGGGCTTCCAATTCATGTGCCATACTCTAAAAGCTTTTGTATCCTCATTAAAAACATGTTTTTGTTCCAAAATGAATGGTTCATTGGCAAATTACTATATCAACTATTCATGAAAGTCAGAAGAAAAAAAAAAATCTCATAAACGGTGGTTTCACCCAGTCAGTCGTCAGTCAAATTCAGACATTAACAGCTTCATAGCAGGAAAATCTATTGCAATGTCAATCAATGAAATCAGACCCTGCAATTATGACTGCCAAGCCTACGGTAGCCAACAGATGTATTCACTTGCAGATGGGTTCTCCTAAATCAGACTTTCATTAAAATAAGGAATAAAAAAATATTTGCTCAATCTGAGAGTTTTTCAGTCCAAAAGAATAGCTTTAATAATCATAATGTTTAAGAGCTTATGAATGTTCACTGAATTCAAAATGATCAGAACAACTCCATACATGGCTTTGCTGTTTAAAAAAAGATTTCAGAGAAATCAGTTTGTTTCAGAAAATTGCTGCCTTGCAATGACTCAAATACGTTCATCGGTTGATCCATAATTTTTTATAGCTTTTTAGTGTTGTTTTGTTATATAGGCCTATGTTAAAAATGTATGCACTAATAAAACTCCAAAAGGATTCACAATTTCCTTTATCTTTTAATTTATTATTTTAATGTTGCTCAATATAAAAAAAACTCTTTAGTAGAAGATAAAAACATCCCTCTTCATGAGAGATGAATATTATTAGGTTTTTCATTACATTTACAGGTGTCTCTCTTTCATTGCATGAATTTTTCATGCTTTTAAAATATATTTTTCGTAAAAATGTTTCACAGGATACAAAGACTTTTGGTGGCAGTTCTACTTTTTTTAAAGTCAGCTAAAACGGTAACACTTTACAATAATGTCTCAAAACATTAATGTATCGACTAACCTGAACTAATAATGAACAATTTGTTACAGTATTTATTCATCCTTGTTAAAATAAGTTAATAAAAACCCAGCTGTTCATTGATCTGTCAGTGCAATGTTAACAAATACATTTGATTTTAATAATGCATTAGTAAATGTTAAAAATTAACTAAGATTAATAAATGCAGTAGATGTATTTTTAAATCATTAGTGCATGTTAACTAATGAAGCCTCCTTGTAAAGTATTACAACTGAAATGTTTCTGCGGGAAATATACTGTTTGGTATGTGATACGTTTACTGAAGCGCAGCTTCCCTAAATAATAGCCATATCATGACGTTTATTACTTCATTGCACAACTAATGGAGAGTCGATAGCAGCAGCCAAATAGATGGTTTCATTTCTTCAGCGTAGAACAGGGAGTACAGCATGTGCAGATGAACAATACCTAATAAGTGTTTGGCTTCAATACCACTCGACTGTTCAGAGAATTCAAAAAATATTTGGAGGATCAGCCTATAAAGACCAGCGAGTGTCCAAGAGACTACTGGATGCTTAACAACGTACTAACCTGTTTATGGAAAACAGCCTGAAGTGACTCTGAGCGTTTGTTTGTTTATTGGTGGTGTGAACCTGATTTCACGGCTCACTGCTCAGCACTTAAGCAAAGTTTACTCAGGCCATGAATACAATAGTCATTCACTGCTGTGGAAATTCTTGACAGTGTGGCTTTAAGTTTATTTCCACAAACAAGGAGAAGAATGAACTTTAGAGGAAACATACAAATAATAAATAAATCAAGCTAAAAAAAGTCTTTCATGCATTATTTTTGACAATTTAGTAAAAACTGAATACAAAATATAGCCTATATGATGTGATGCATTGATAATATTCCAGGCAGTAGAGTTTAAAAATAAACGGAAGCATTGTCACATATGGTAAGACGTTTTTCCAGGTCTAGTCACATACATTAGCTTGCATCCATAGCAGGAAATAGTTTTTGAACTACAACGTAAAGTAGAAAATATTTAATGTATAAGCTTGGCTTTTTATATAACAAAGCAAATGGTACAAATGATATTGAAGGTCATGTGTGATTTTAAAGAAACAGAAACTGAAAATCAAGCTTAATACATAACCCATGTTGCACTTATCAAACTTTATATATAATTGCACACATTTTCAACATAATAATCTAACAATGAAACACCCTGCTTGTGTTTATGGTCCTTTAGCTCACAACCACCTCACCATTTTACTAATAAACATATTTGATCTCTTAAGCATGAAGAAGAAATAGTGCAAAACTCTAAGGAAATGATCTGTTAATCGTGTCGTCTGTCTAAAAGACCTTTATTGTGGCTCCTATGAAACACCCCAGCAAGTTAGTATTTGGTTCCCGTCTAGATTTTTATATTTTTTTTACAACAATTTTTGAGACAACCTAAAAGTAACATACAGATTGCTGCCAAATGGTTGCTTTAAGTTTTATTTTTACATTTACAGAAGGTTCCCTTATCTTAGAACAAAATATCATTCTTTATATATGTAAAGACAGCTTTCGGATTTCAAAAATGTTTGGTTTGAACTCAATGTTCTGGAAACCATCTAACATTATTTGGGACAGGGCTGTAGCCGTGCAGGAAGAAAGTCTGTGGGCCCCATACTGTCCTTTTTTTCTTTTTCTTTTTCTTTTTAAGATAGGAATAATTGATCCTGATGCTATTTTGTTAGTATATTCAACCAACACTGCTGTAGTCTGTGGTTGCTCATCTGTTTGGTTGTGTGAGTATAGCGGGAAATGAGTGTCCTTCAGCACACACGAGGATCATCAATTAATGATCAATTTTCCAGTTCAAGAAATATTCTTACAATTTGCTGTAAGCATCCAGAATGCCATTAGGCTGCGTATTAGTCGAAGTATTCGAGAACTGGTGACTCCCAGAAGACACAGACCTTTGAGATGACGGTCTGAACCTCCTCTTAAACTCTGTGCTGTTTTTTTGTCTGTCTCTCACATATTCCTGATAATTCCTCGTTAATAAAGTGTACAAGAAAGGGTTGATACAACTGTTACTGTACGCCAAACAAGTCACAACGAAGTTAATGTACACCACCGTGCTGCTCGAGAGCCTCCCGTGCGCGTAATAATAGATACTGAGCAACTGCCACAGCCAGAAGGGCAGGAAACACGCCCAATAGGTCAGAACTATACTGAAGATCATATATAACACCTTTTGCTTAGGACACTTCTTCATTTCTCTGGATGGGAACGCAGAGGTTTGGGATAGCCAGTAGGTGCGGGCTAACTTCAGATAGAGATAACCGATGATTAATCCAGGAGCCAAGATGCAGGTGTTGAACAGAACGGTCAGATACACCCTGTACGCGGTCATCTGCCAGGTCGGGTGGCACATGCGCTTCTCCACTCCGTTGTGCACGTCTTTCTTGAGGTCGATCATGATCATGGTCGGTAGAGCCAGGATGAAGGAAAAGAGCCACACGAGGCTGCTGACCGCGCGCCTGTAGCGCCGGGACCGGCCGAAGGTGTCCAGCGGGTTCACCACAGCCAGATAGCGCTCCGTGCACATGACGGTCAAGATGAAGATGCTCGCGTGCATGGTGACGAAATCCAGGCTGAACAGAACGCGGCACCCGATGTCGCCAAAGGACCAGTCCTTTGCGAAATACGTCCAAACCACGAACGGGATGGTGGAGAGGTACAGCAGATCGGCCAGAGCCAAGTTCACAATGTAGACGTACATCGATCCAGTTACGCGCACGGAGGTGCTCATAATGACCAGAGTGTAAACGTTTCCAGCAACCCCAACCAAACACATCATGGTCAAAATTGTGCCGATTATGGATGTTATTAGCATATCGTAAGAGGACGCGTGCCGGTCGGATCCTGCTATTGTTGGTGATATGTTGGCAAAAGCAGCCGAGACGTTCACCGTCTCATTCCTCGCACCAAGTGGATCATCTGATTCCATTTTGGGGGGAAAAATGCTTCACTTCATTCCTCGGTGATTTAAGTTCATCTGAACTGTTTGAGGAGCATTGCAGTTGAATAAGATGTGTGCCAGACTTGAGAATTACTTGAGATTTCCATTACACAAAATATATGAATAGCTATGAACTTACCAGTGCAAAATACTTTTCATGTATTTCCAAATAAACGCGCGCAAAATGTTTGTGTCCATCTGCGCGTAAAACTGTTCAGGTTGCAAGTCCAGCTGGTGTGATATTGTCATAGCTCCACGTTCGTGGGTGGGATTAATGGAAACCACTCTGGTGTAGTTCTTAGTGCATCACCTATGAGAACAATAAAGGCATCTCGACTCCGTGCGCAACAGCTTTTGGATGCGCACTGCGCGCGTTTCACCGAGTGCTTCGGTTCCTTCTGTGTTGGTTGTGAGAGATCAGCAACATGATGCATTTATTAATAAAGGGAATAAAGAGAGTTTACCATAAAAATGACTAAAATGACTGATTATTAAAATTATTCTTAATATTACTGCAGTTCATATTTTAAAGTGATTTTGCATTTAAAACATGAATTTTATTGAATTTATAATATCTTCTTTTTAACTTTTACATCACAGAAAACCTTTTCATTAACTATTCTGACGACATCGTTGTTACTATATATTTATACATGAAACTCATAATGATTTCTTTTATTATTTAAATTCTCACCAATTTAATTAAATTGACCGAAAGTGTGAAGAACTTTTGGAAGCACTTCGATTTCACTTAAAACCTTTTACGTTTTGAATTGGTCATATTCAGTCATATTTGTCTGAAATAATTGAAAGTGATTTTAAAAGTAGAAATATGGAGGTCAAATGTGAAATATTATTATAAGTAACATTGTCTAGACAGTCTTTAAAATATATGTATGGTGGGCTCTGGATTTTGCAGCACAGACCAAATTTTAAACTTTCTCCATATGTAGCCTACTGTATATTTGACCGCTAAATTAAAGATAGCACTGAGATTTATGTTTATTAATATAAACATTAAATATTTATATTTACATATTTAAGTTAAAGTTTCCTATATGTAAAGGCAGTCTAAAATGGCTTTACACATGGGAAATCCTAATACAGACATGTCAATGGATCTCTCGGATAATTATGTTTTCATTACAATAAAAAGGTTAGTAATAAATAGCTGGCAGTGAATATGGTTTGCGCTGGTCTAAACAAGACTATCACAACAGCAGAGTGAAATGAGCCAGTGTCAGCAGACAGTGCAAACTAATTGGCCTTGATTCTGACTCCAGGGTCTGTCAATAAGTGTACAGAAATAGCCTGCACCATCAGTGTGGAGTTATTGCTGGATGAAGACATGTCATTTCTGCATATTTATCAGCTTTTCTGGAGCTCTGACCATCTGAATTCATGTGCATGGATGTAAAATTATATCAGCAGAGAGCAGACAGCTCATTTGTCCATTTCACTGAAAATAATCTCTGGTGCTCTTTAAAACGCATCCCGTCAAGTCTCAGAAAAGTATGGAACTTTATTATGCCCTTGAAAGACTTTTCTCTTATGATTCATATTCATACCATTTAGCACATTCAGAAAGCAGCGTTTGAATGATGAAAGAAAGAACATCATTTAATTCACTGGAAAATACATCCACTGAAATACATCTGTGAGGGGTTCAAATACGCATTATAAAAGCTCTGGATCTTTTCAAATGCAGAAATAGCCTGCAAGTATTTCATTAGGAGACAATTATTTGCTCTCTGGGTCCATTTGTTAAAGCACATTTTTTTCATTTATAGGATTTAGATGTACAGGCAGCATATATGAAATATATAACATATAGGTGCATTCAAATAAAAGGATTTTTTTCTGCACTGAAGGTTGTTGAATTATTAAAGGCAACCAATGTTAAATTAACTGCTTTCACCTGGAAGACGGAAGCATAAATCCCAACAGCAAAATCATCAGTGTTCAATTAACACTCCTGGGGTTTATATGAGTCCACACTCAAAGCGTGAAAAGGTAACACGAAGTTAATTAGATAATTAAGTGATCAATAAAGTGATGAGTAAGCATTATTGATGAACACCTGCTGTGAACAAGCAGAATCACTGAAGGAAAGAGAAACACAAGAACTACGATTTCAGCCACAGCCTTATGAAATCAACTGAAGATAAAAGAAAGCATTACATCTCTGAAGATTACAGCATTACCAGCTTCACTTATTACTAACCAGACTGACTTTATTTTTGTCACACGTCTACAGAAGCTCTTATTGATAATTAACATTTAGAAGTTGATGATTTATTGAAAATAAGTTCTGGTTGATGTGACCATTACAGTGGTTAGTGCTTGATTTAGTTAGGCAGTTTGACTCTTGACTTTTTAACATTATTTTGTCTTTGGCTGCTTTAACTGTTTGTTATGGCAAGAACAGTAATAGAGAATGTGATCAGATGAGCTTGCCTTGATGATGAGAATGTAATTATCATATAATAACCTCATTTACTGATCTCATTCAGAGTTTCTGATTGTATAGGTTATGTTTTAAGAACTGCACATCATTGATTATAGTAGCCATGTCACTGCACGTATTGATATTCATCACTGGTGATCATAAGTTGAAAAATATGAATAACTGTTCACTAAAAAAAAAAAAAAGGGACAGCAACTGAATACACACCGATGTCAAGAATCAGCCTGTGAATCTCAACAATGGTGATATACTTCATGCCGCAATGCATGATGGGAGCCATACATTTTATAGTGCATTGCATTGCGATATATTTAAAAATCAAAATTCAGAATGTCTGATCTCTAGCAAACCAGTATTGACAGGGAAAAATAAAAGAAAATTAAGTAGCCACTTGTGATCAGTAAGGAATTTTTTATTATATCACCTGATCATCTTTGTTTACAGCTTCTTTAAAAAAAAAAAAAATATATATATATATATATATATATATATATATATATATATATATATAATGTATGAGTCAATAAACATACTGTTAGAAAGACCACTAACATATAAATGCCCAGAGTCAAGAGCCCAACTAAAGCTAACACTGGTCAGCACAACAGTGAGTTCAAACCAAACTTTTATTAATAAGAACTTCTGTAGACGTGTGACAGAAATAAAGTCAGTCTGGTTAGTAATAAATGAAGCTGGTACTGCTGTTTGTGGAGTTATTCAATCAGATCTTCAGAGATCTTCAATTGATTTCATCTAATCCTGTTGCTGGACGTCAGTTGTTGTTTTGTGTTTCTCTTTTCTACAGATTCTGCTTGTTATAATCAGTTGTCTTCAATAATGCTCAATCATCACTTAATTACCAAATCAACTTCAACACTGAAGCAGTGTTACTTAACACTATGAGTGTGGACTCATATAAACCATGAGCAGTGTTCATTTAACACCGGGAAATCTGCCGTATGCTGCAATTTTTGTCCTAGACTGTATCGATTCCACTGCAGTGGATGATATCTCTATAATTCACCTTCTGTGTCCTTGCTGGCACAGTGACAGTAACACAAAGACAGATTTCTACTGCTCTCTATTAAATGCATCTGAACTGAACTTTGTACTTCCGCAATACAGTGTTGAGTTCAACAACCAATGCAGTGTAGAATGCTAGCTTTATTAGCAGCAGAAGCTGAACTCGTCTGGGTAAAATTCCATAGCGGTGAATGAGAGAATACATTAAATATAGTTTTTTTTGAGTGCATTCCCATTTGCTCAAATAGGAAAATAAAAACTTGTTTTCACAACTTTCAAAAAGAGGAACAAAATAGTGAGCGATTGATAACGGCAGTCAGAGAGAAAGATGTCACTCCCAGCCGAAACACCCTCACAGCAGGGTTAGATTTTTGTACTAAAGGTAATATAATAAAGGTAATATATTGCAAAGGTAATGTAATACTAAGTATAGTGTTATAAATGTAAATACTTTTTAAAATAAATGAAAATATAAAAACATTGCAAGATTTGCAATGGCCGTTAAAACACGTCATCACGGTGAGGGCCTATAATCTCCATATCAATTCAAAATATAACAGTTGATTGGACAGAAAATCTGATGTGAAGCTGAATGCAGCGTGATATCATCACAATTGTTAATCAATATTGGCAGAAGTGAGAGACTTGAGTTGAACGCTTGAATCCTCTAAATACAAATTCTCATTGTTTTGGAGCTCTCTAGCTTATAGATAACAGAAAAGCTGATATATTCAAACTAGAATTCAAAAAAACTTCGATTTTCATTTCAGTGCGAATTTAATGGTAGAAGATGTACAAAAATCGTTGCTGATCAATAATTTTTTAACCAGAAAACAATTTTTTTTCTCAAACAGTTTTTAAATATTCTTTTATGTTTGCCAAAATGGTTTGGATCTGTCTGAAAAGCAAAAAAGTTGCAGAAAATCTGAGAGTGGGGCTCTTGGATTGATAACAAACAGGAGAACTTAGCAAATGCTTTGGCAGCATTTGATCTGCTTGTGCTGAAAGGAATCTGAGACTGGATGCCATGCACAAACACCATGTGATGTCTTCAGCCAAAATACTGGGGCAAATTTACTGCAACCTTTTCACTGAGAGAAACTATTATACATAACAGATGAAGACCCAAAGACCTGGTCTTTGACATTATCCAGACCCATAGCAGCGGCTCACAGCTTATCTGCCATAAATATGACAGCGGCTAAAGCTCCAGGTGCACAAAGCAGAGTGATATCCAGACACACATCAGTGACGATTCAGGGTCTGAGAAGGAATGCATCCCTGCCAGGTTACTTACAAAAGTCACATTCATATTCATTATAGCTGGAGGACTTTATCAGGGTGAACCCTTGTTTTGTCTGGTGAAGGACTGCAAATAGTTCACTATTATGGCTACTGATATACATCATATACATTGTGTGTTAGCAATCGAGAAAACTGTTTATGAAGAAAACTTATATATATATATATATATATATATATATATATATATATATATATATATATATATGCATACACACACACACACACACACAGTTTTTTCAATTGCTAACACACAATTCATGAAACAAATCTCCATTTTCTCACAATTAATAAACACAATCTCAGAACTACACATCAACTTGTACAAACCTCAACCTGTCACATCAATATCAAATATTCTGGTCAAAACATATTCTCTTTTGTCTGAATCCATCTTTGGCCATAGATGACACTAGTGAGTGTTCCTAGTGAACACTAGTGAGATCAATTCTTAACACTGTTACAAAAACCTTATTGGGATTCGGGAATAATTTTTTGCAACTCAGTGTCTATTATAGTATACAACATATCAGATGCAGATACCATAAAATACAACGAGCTTTAGAAAAAAAAATATTTTTATTACACTACTGTAAAAATAAATTAAGGGAGAATGTAAAATTTAAAGCTGTTTAATGTTTCCTGGTCATGATGATTTTTCCCATTCAACAATATAATAAAAGTTCACAACACCAGCTCCAAACCAAACCTTCAGCAGGGGGAAAAAGATGTGGAAAAAGATTGTATAGATTATTAGATTCCTAACGTAAATAAATAAAATAAAATAATTCACTGCCAGGATCCACAAATATTTTAATATCTTTTATTAAGCTTATCAGAGATCAACAATTAAAGATGATAAACCTAAGAAATGAATATAATGCTCTTCTGTGCCTTGTGTATTTATAGAAAACAAATGAGAGCATTTGTTCAAAAAACAGGGTTGAATTAAAAATGAATAGGATTTTATATATATACTCACATATATATATATATATATATATATAGAGAGAGAGAGAGAGAGAGAGAGAGAGAGAGAGAGAGAATTACTGACTGTTCTCATACTACGTTTTTTAGTATTCTTGGTTCATAAACATTGGTTTATTTCTCCTATAAACAGTGAAGCAGAAAAACGGGTGTAGCACACAATAAAATTTACAGTGCATATTTTCAAGTCTTTAGATGAACTAAGATGAATTTTTGCTGTTAGTTTGAAGAGGGTGTTCTTAACATTTCCAAATAAAAAACAGCCAAGGTATCTTTATTGTCCCATAACAAACCTTTCACAAAAGGAACATCTGGCTTTCTTTAATTTATGTTTATCATGGCAGATGTATGTTGTGGTTGGCTAGTCGAAAAAACTTGGCTGATTGTTTGTTGTAATTTTAGATTACACAACACGTTTATTGAGAAGATATGATCCTGTAGACCGTTCTACTGCTCTCTCTCTCTCTCTCTGGGAGTATAAGAATCAGATGCTTTTGGTTTTATATCACACTTCACTAAAGGCAAATAAATGCACTTCTACGGGTCTGTGATGTACGCACGAATATGAAAATATGTCTCCATTTTCAAAAGTTCTCTCAGGTATGTTGGCGGGTGTCAAAGTCCCACTCCTGCTGTGAACACGTCCTACACGAGCAGTAAAAACAGACCGTGATAAAAATGTCTCTTAAAATTCTACCCTGAATGGAAACAAGTCTACATTTCATCTTTTTATGTTTGACATTTTTAAAAACAAACAGAACAGATGAAATAGAACCTCTAAGAATATTACAAAATGTCTCCCTCAACTTTTACTCTGAGGAACCGTATAAATAAATAGCACACTATACATTTTTTTTTTTTTTTAAATGAAATTCAGCCTTGTATTCCCAATAAATATATCTACATAGTGCTGTGCTATTTGGCCAGCATATCTCAGCAAACAATAAAGAAAATTCTGGATATTACAATTGAGACATGTAATAGGATATTGTGTTGTTATCAGACTAGTGAGTGAAACAGTACATTCTCTGCTTCTGAAAAAAACAAAGATATCGACACTATTTTTAGTTCCAGCTGATGTTGTTTTATTCACAGTTTTACTCTGAATGGAACACACTGAACCTGTCTTTAGCAAGCCAGTCTGCCCTTTTTGGTGGCATGATATCTGCTAAAGGTTGTGTGAATTAACAAAACCAAAACCAAAAACAAAAGGTGGTTTAATATCTGCTAAAGGTCGTGTGAATTAACAAAACAAAACAAAAACAAAACAAAAGGTGGTTTAATATCTGCTAAAGGTCGTGTGAATTAACAAAACAAAACAAAAACAAAACAAAAGGTGGTTTAATATCTGCTAAAGGTTGTGTGAATTAACAAAACAAAACAAAACAAAAACAAAACAAAAGGTGGTTTAATATCTGCTAAAGGTTGTGTGAATTAACAAAACAAAACAAAACAAAAACAAAACAAAAGGTGGTTTAATATCTGCTAAAGGTCGTGTGAATTAACAAAACAAAACAAAAACAAAACAAAAGGTGGTTTAATATCTGCTAAAGGTCGTGTGAATTAACAAAACAAAAACAAAACAAAAGGTGGTTTAATATCTGCTAAAGGTCGTGTGAATTAACAAAACAAAACAAAACAAAAACAAAACAAAAGGTGGTTTAATATCTGCTAAAGGTCGTGTGAATTAACAAAACAAAACAAAACAAAAACAAAACAAAAGGTGGTTTAATATCTGCTAAAGGTCGTGTGAATTAACAAAACAAAACAAAACAAAAACAAAACAAAAGGTGGTTTAATATCTGCTAAAGGTCGTGTGAATTAACAAAACAAAACAAAACAAAAACAAAACAAAAGGTGGTTTAATATCTGCTAAAGGTCGTGAGAATTAACAAAACAAAAACAAAACAAAAGGTGGTTTAATATCTGCTTAAAGTTGTGCGATTATGTTGTTTCAAACCTGTATGACTTTCTTGGATCTGTGGAAATAAAGAGGAATTTTTTTTAAAAAATGCTCATGCTGCCTTTTTGCAAGTAAAGGTACAGGTCATATAATTAGAATAACATAGAATAACAAAAATTGTTGATTTATTTCACTAATTCCATTCAAAAAGTGCAACTTGTATATTATATTCATTCATTACATACAGACCGACATATTTCAAATGTTTATTTCTTTTAATTTTGATGATTATAACTGACAACTATGGAAAATCCCAAATTCAGTAGAATATTGTGAAAAGGTTCAATATTGAAGACACCTGGTGCCACACTCTAATCAGCTAATTAACTCAAAACACCTGCAAAGGCCTTTAAATGCTCTCTCAGTTCTGTAGGCTACACAATCGTGGGGAAGACTGCTGAGTTGACAGTTGTCCAAAAGACGACCATTGACACCTTGCACAAGGAGGGCAAGACACAAAAGGTCATTGTAAAAGAGTCTGGCTGTTCACAGAGCTCTGTGTCCAAGCACATTAATAGAGAGGCGAAGGGAAGAAAAAGATGCGGTAGAAAAATAGTGTACAAGCAATAGGGATAACTGCACCCTGGAGAGGATTGAGGAACAAAACCCATTCAAAAATGTGGGGGAGATTCACAAAGAGTGGATTGCAGCTGGAGTCAGTGCTTCAAGAACCACTACACACAGACATATGCAAGACATGGGTTTCAGCTGTCGCATTCCTTGTGTCAAGCCACTCTTGAACAACAGACAGCGTCAGAAGCGTCTCGCCTGGGCTAAAGACAAAAAGGACTGGACTGCTGCTGAGTGGTCCAAAGTTATGTTCTCTGATGAAAGTAAATTTTGCATTTCCTTTGGAAATCAGGGTCCACAGAAAATCTATGGGGTATTATGAAGAGGAAGATGCGATACGCCAGACCCAACAACGCAGAAGAGCTGAAGGCTGAACACCTGAGCAGTGCCACAGACTCATCAACTCCATGCCGCGCCGCATTGCTGCAATAATTCAGGCAAAAGTAAATGCCCAACTAAGTATTGAGTGCTGTACATGCTCATACTTTTCATGGTCATACTTTTCAGTTGGCCAAGATTTCTAAAAATCCTTTCTTTGTATTGGTCTTAAGTAATATTCTAATTTTCTGAGATACTGAATTTGGGATTTTCCTTAGTTGTCAGATATAAACATCAAAATTAAAAGAAATAAACATTTGAAATATATCAGTCTGTATGTAATGAATGAATATAACATACAAGTTTCACTTTTTGAATGGAATCTTTTTGTGTTCCACAGAAGAAAGCAAGCCATAGACCTACAGGTTTGGAATGACATGAGGGTGAGTAAATGAAAGTATTTTCTCACAATTTCTCATGATGTCTGCTACTAGTGTTCAGCAGGCCCTTTTGTAATCCACAAGGAACAATTTATAGGCAAGTATAATGCACTCCAATATTTTTGGTCTTAGCTTATCAAAACTCATTTCTAGTTCCTAAAACGTGAACAGGTTAGACTGTGATGACTGTCATGTCGTCTTATGTTGTCTGAGCATGCAGACAGACTTCATGGTTCTTCTGCCAAACCAAAGCACTGGTTTTCATCATCGTGACGGTTCCAGCAGAGATCTGCATTGAGATAGAGGAGCAACTAATTTTCTTAAAACTGCAGGAAATAATTTGGATAAACACCTACTTCTATGAGCATCAGAAATTTCTGGCTTTAGTTTTGACTCCAGGTAAAGGTCACGGGACATTATGACGTCCCTTCATAAAGTCTTATTACTGTTGCAGGATCGTGGCACCACTGTCAGCCTGGCACCGCTCTCCTGTCTGCTTGCTTTTCTCCATGGATATCATTTTCAAAATGCTTTCAGGAAACTGGGCAAGGAAGACCTCCAAGGACACTCACAGTTTAAGTCATCTACTCTCTTCAAATTTTCCAGACATTTTTAATGGTGGAAAAAAGACACAGCAAACGTAAGTGGAGTCAGTTCATTTAATGTTGCATTCCTAATTAACTTTTATTAGGGTTCGCTTATTTGCACTTTTTTTCTCCCCAGAGTGTTGGGCAAATGAGAAAACATATCAGAAGGTAATTATATGCTATTATTATGCCACGTTCACATCATGTTTTAATTATGAGATGACAACCTGTGACGTTCTGCACAGAGCTGTTCAAATCCTCTTAATTATGTGTTTCTGGCAACACTATTAACGCCCAAAAGAATCTGCCGCAGTCAAGTGGTCGGAGCTCTCAGAAACTCACCCTGCATCTCAAGCAGCTCCCTAGGTCGTGAATCAGTATATCATGTAAAGGAATGTGGCCGACTCCCTGATCAGTACCCTGATTACTGAACTAGAGATCTGATTGAAACGCAAGCTCAGAATTTAAAGCCACGTTCACAAAGCAACAGAATACGGTTGTCATTCCTGCATTTGAATCCTTAATACAGTTACTTAATACAGTTCACACATGGTACGGTTATTTTCTGGACTCACAACCACATTCTTGGAAAGTTTGCGCTGTGTGAACGGAACAGGACTGGATAATTAGTTGTGTTATGTGTGAATAAAATAATTGTTACTTTTATACGTAATTGATCGTTCGCAAAGACCCCCCTTCTTTAGTTACTGTTGCCATGTCCGAAAAGTCATGCGCTCTCATGCCACACATCATGTTCTCACACAGTGAAAATTGTAATTTTTTAAAAGAAGTTTAAACAATAAATACCATAATGCGTCATGACAAATAGTTCTAGCTCATCAGTTCAAGTGGCTCGTGAACCAACATCTCTTCATACTAGTTCATTTATAGCATCAAATAAACATGAATGAACATCAAGGGGGTATTCCAGAAAGCAAGGTTAACTTACCGTCACATATATCCTGAACTCTCGGATGATTAACCAAACTTTGCTTACTCGAGGTATGCCAATTCCAAAACGCATCAGGGAGTAAGTTTGGTCAACCCAGAGTATGTTCCCAGTTAACACACAAGACCTTCGATGATTCACCATGGAAACAGACGCTAAGAAAAAGTGCGCCATTCTACCTCCTCCTCCTCCTCCTTTTGTTTAATGGAGATTTTCATAACCTACTCAGCACATTGCCACCTATTTGGTGGTTGTGTAATCCTTTTTTCAATCTTTTTATTGATCAAGTAATCTTTATTTACTGAGAATACGAATCATATTGTTTGTTTGATGCTAAATATTTTAAAACATCCTGTTTTAAAAAAGGAAAAAAGCAGATCCATGTGTGAGATTACCATAAAATAAATGCATATTGAATACACATTTACACATTGTTAAAATATAAAAAATAAAAAAATAAATAAAAAAAAATCGAAAAGTTGACGTTATCGGCTTACTTGCTCTTAAACTTACTTGCTCTTATACTGGATATGTCACATAACCTGCTTTCTGGAAAACCCCCCTGAAGGAATCTTGTTTCAAGGATAGAAAGACGTGAGTACACACAATTTTTCAAGTTCAAGTTCACCAATGTTAATCTACTAACTCCCCTGACTGCTTTGTCGGACAAAATGGCGGATTTGGGGTTATGATTGGTCAGATCGCCTGTCAATCAAACTGCCGGCGAAGGGTCAATTAGTGGAGTCACGCAGCCACGACGACGGGATTTGCACTGAGAATACAAGTGCAATATGAGCATTAAAAGTGAAAGTTCTTTTGTTCCTGAATTGTTATTTCTGACTATTCTTCAGTCTTAAGAAGTAAAAAAGGAAAAGAGTACAAGAGAGCTATGCTAAGGGGTTTCGTGTGTGAGGTTTCACTGTCGGTGACTTACAGACAGGGTTGGGTGGGTTACTTTTAAAATGTATTTCACTACAGATTACAAAATACATGCTTTAAAAAGTAATTTGTAACGTATTTCGTTACATTACTCTAGTTTAGTAACTTAACCTAAATACTTTAGAATAATAAGTGTGGAACAAACACAAAAAAGGTAATTGCAAGTTTTTATCTCACAATTCTGACTTTTTCCCTCAGAATTGAGTGATATAAAGTTGCAATTGCGAGTTATAAAGTCAGAATTATGAGATATAAACTTACATACTAAATTCACAATTACAAGAAAAAGTATTACTATTGCAAGTTTATATCTCCCAATTCTGACTTTATATAATTGTGAGTTCAAATCTCGCAATTCTGAGAAAAAGTCAGAATTGTGAAATGCAAACTCACAATTGTGAGGGGGGGGAAAAATGTGAGAAAAAGTTGCAGTGACGAGTGAATTATAAAATGACTCACAAACAACTATCACAAAACATGAAAACAGTCGAAAACATGAAACTTAACTCCACTTTTTCAGACTGTCAGAGTCAGAGAATCACCAATTGCTCTTTAAATGACATTAAAATTCAAAGTAATCACTTTGGGACTCAAATACTTTTCAGATGGTACTGTAATCTGATTACCACCCATTTAAAATGTAACTGTAATGAAATACAGTTACTCAAATTTTGTATTTTAAATATGTAACTAAATTACTTGTATTTTGTTACTCCCCAACCCTGCTTACAGCAAGGGGGTTATATGAGCTGTGTCATACATACATACATAGATACAGCCACGTTGATAACATGGATGAAATTGCGGCTCAAGTGGACTCTGTCCGGTCAAAAGTGATAAGACTTCTCAGTTTTATATGGACGTCGCCATCTTTGATATTAGTTTGGTCACTTCTGACGTAAGTTCATACAGACTCAGTCAAACACCTGTAAGGAAATGTGGTTGTCAAGCCCAAAAACTTAGTGTGAGCGAAGCCAAGTTGTAATTACGAGCTCTACAGTTTCCGTGAACACTTCTTTATAAGGCGGAATCTCGTAATTCCAGTATGGCGTCAACACACCTTTATTATAACTACGAGGAAACTATATTTGCTTTGACGGAAAAAAAAAAAGCTTTCCATTTTCTTTTCATAAAAATCCTCATTAGGTTTCCTTCCTGACAAAACATTGCACCACCTTGCACATGGAGCGTCTACACATTTAGTATTCACATCACAATCTACATGTAATTATAGGCCAGCCCTGCAAACGGCTTGGACACAAGGCAGCGCTTGTGCTCTCGACACGTCCCGACTCACCCGTTCCTTCATTATTTTTGTTGATAAATAAAAC
This sequence comes from Opsariichthys bidens, assembly GCA_037194245.1. NCBI lineage: Eukaryota > Metazoa > Chordata > Actinopteri > Cypriniformes > Xenocyprididae > Opsariichthys > Opsariichthys bidens. The sequence goes on along the minus strand of CM074277.1, from coordinate 12,949,140 downwards.
GAGACTATGTATAATTATGAGGGACACCTGGCTTATTTTTCTTCTTGTTCATTGCCAATTAAAATTCATAGTACATATGCAAACAAAGACCAGAAAGAAAGCAACGGGAAGTGTTTTTGCAATTTAGTTTCTTTAATATAATCTTATTTACACTGAATTTTTTCAGAAATGTTTAGTACATAGTAAGTTACATTACTCTTGCATCGAATAAACAATGACACTCAGGACCTAATAATTGTACAATGTGATGATACCGGTCACATTACTTGGAAAAAGGTTTTTCTTAGAGAAATATGAAAACAACTGTTACTTCAGGCAAAGTCCATACTCATCTTCAAGCTCACTAGCCATTCCCACAAGTACACGACATTAAACGTCACCTCTTTTGTGTTTTATGCAAGTTTAAAAAGTTCACCACTCTAGGCATTCACGGTCTTTTGGGAAAAAACAGAAAACTTCATTTTCGCACACTTGTCAAAGACACAAATTCCAACCGATCCGATACACATTAAGTGAGGAAGGACATTTTAAGACAGAACCAAGAATATAAAGGTGATGGATTTTATTGCATATATCACAAATATGAACATGACCACCGGGGCCCAGCCTACATTACTTGCTGACTCCATCCAGGTCAAAGGTCGGGTGTCGTCCTCTTAACGTCCTGAAGAATCAGCAGCAGGTTTAAATACTTTGATTCATACATAAAATAAAAGAGATTAGTGTACAGCTTTCACAAGAACTCAGCCTTCTCTGAAAACTACGGAATAATGGTAATAGCAGCAATACTTAAAAGGACATTACATGGTAATAAATAATTGGTTAACAAGAACAAAAAAACAAAAGAAACAAAACAAAAAAAACAAAAAAAACGAAGAGTGCGAGAGAGAAAAAGACAAAAGTGGTTGAATAAACACTATGAGGTTGGCTCATTCTTTACATTTACAAAGAATAAACAGGTGCCATGCACATCAAGCACTACATAATGAAATCCAAGACACTCCTCTGCTCTTTCACCACACCAAAACCTGGACCAATCATCTCTCCGTCAGAGTCCAGAGAGGACATCAGCAATCGTCCACAGGGGAGTAAGCACTCCATGATGGGCGACTGTACCAGCCAAAGTGCTGAGTGTTACTCGAAGCAGTGGTTTCAATGAAAGAGCTGCGAATAACAGTCTCGAGGTGATTTTTAATAGTACGTTAAGTTAAAACAGTTAATGCTAAGTCACCATATGACTATGGCTAGATTCATTTGGAAAAGATTAACAGGGTCCATCAAAATTAAGGACAAAAAGAGCTCCTTTAAAACATCCGCCATCCGTTTTCTTTGCGAAGTTACGAGACGAGTTTAGGTGTGTTAACGGACACAATGAATTCGAATGTTGTTCAAGAAGGTGACACAGAAGTAGACTTGCTTCAAAATCTGCATATTAAAAACACCATTCATTTAGCATTACCTTTAAAAAGTAGGTCTGTTGTTGACAACGGAGGAATGCTCATTGGGTTAAAAAAGTAAAAAAAAAAAAAAAAAAAAAGATTTTTATGTGACGAAAATACTGGCTCACTCTGGAAACCGCTGACTTTGCAAGGGCTCTGGGTCCTTCTCTAGACTGCACATGATCGTTGTGCTTCAGCTGAAGAACATTAACACATGGGCGCTGTTACATTCACAGTTCCCATGAGAGGACTAGCTCGCCGTTAAGCATGTTCTTGATCTCAGACAAAAAAACAAAACAAAAACATTTCAATAATACATTTCAAGCAATCGAGTTAAAATCTCTACCATGAGAACTGATGAGTACAGGAAATGGATACCACTGAAATGCCACCCTACAGTGGATGCGAGGAAATAAAGTAGATAGTACGGAAACAACTGGAGACGTTACATACATAACGAGCATGACAACGCTGACCACCCTTGTCCTTCGAGACACATTTGCTGTAGGTAAACTGGTTTAATGGTCACAGGCTCTGTGTATGTTCATATACTCCACCTAGACTAAAACATGAGCTCTACTTCATGTAGATCACAGGCTCAGCGAGGCTCTACGTACTGCAGCACAAACATACTCGCATTACAGTCAGACGCCATCAACCCACCGCTTCAGTGACAAAGACAATACAAACTGGAGTTTCGAGAGACAAAATAAATGTTGATCAGATTTCTCCGTAACTTAGGTGGTAATGCGCAAACAATTACCGAATCACACCGTGAGGAATCGTTAGTCTTTGAGAGTTTTGCCCCTGGGTGGTCGCTCCCCTCCACTGCAGTCTCAGGCTGGCGGGTGATGCTAAAGTCTGTCAGGAGACACCAGTCCGTCTGTCCTAGAGAAGGGGAGGGTGGTGAGAGGGATGGCTGGGGCTGTTTGGTGGGTTTGCTGCCATTGCTGGCTGGCTGGCTGGAAAGGGCACTCGCTCACTCCACTGCAAAGCCACACGTCTCCTCCACGGCCGTTAGGAGCTTCTCGTAGAGCTTCTCGTATGACTCGTAAGGCGGGATGTCGATTCGGTTGAAGCTGAAATAATACGCGAGAAGATAAATCAGTATTTCAGTGAGAGCTCTGGCTCCATTCCAACATAAATGAGTCCTGTCATGCGTTTGATATTTATAAAACGACAAACAATTTTAGTAAAGCGCCATTTGAACATTTTTCACACCCTTCTCTGGCCTGTTTGTTTTTTCCCCCTACGTGCCTTTAAAAACATACATGCATAAATCATTCTAATATACTGATTTGGTGCTCAAGAAACATTTCTTATCCTCACTGTTGAAAACACTGAGATCACAAGAACAGCATTTATTTTTAAATGGAAATCTTCTGTAACATTATAAATGTATTTAATAACACTCTTAATCAATTTATCCCTTTAAGGGACAAACAAAACTAAAGACTCAAAACTCCAAAACTACAGCAAGGAGAGTCAAAAGGTTGGTATCGCTGATAGAAAACTTTTTAAATTTTTTGATTACATTTGGACATTCTCATGCTGAGAAACTGCTGATAAAAGACCTTGCAATATAGAATTTATTATAAAGTTAGATTTCTCATTTGACATGAAATAACTCAAGAAAATAAGGGAGGACGATTCTTTTGTGGTGAAGTTCCCCAACATGCGAGTTGCATCTGGATCAAATTTGGTGGTGATAGCATAAAGTAATCAAAAATTACAGCATTTGGAACCAAGGTAGGCCATACCTCATGATCGCCGCTCTGGATTACGTTGATTTTGGACTCATTTTAAATCGGAAGCATAAGTAATGATGCGCCAGTTTCTACGATCTGTACATGTTTCATGAAGTTATAAGCGAAAAACATCTTGTGAAAGCTGCATTTGTTAGCACCTGTGGGGTGTTATGTGTTGTAAATCCACGAGGAAGATGTTTTCATTGATTTTGGACTCATTTTAATCGTGAGAATCTCCTGTAAACAATGATGTGTCATTTACCACAATCTGATGTTTCCTGAAGTTACGAGTGAAAACGTTACAAATACCGCATCCATATGTTATTTGCATATGGGTCTTGCGGAGCTTCACTTATAAAAACTCGCTCACGTTTAATCAAAGCCCAAAACAACAATTACTCTACTCTGTGAGACCTTTCAAATGACACATAACACATGACTAGCTGTATAATGTTTTTGACACATTGCAGTACGTAGTACAAAAGTATTTCATAAACTTTTTTTTTTTAATCAGCAAATAACTCAGGAGTTACTTAGAAGTTAATCAAATTCTACAAAAGGTCAAAAAACATTTGAATAGCAAATAAAATGAAGTTTGTTTTTTTTTAATAAAAAAGGATCAAATATAACTTTTTCAATAGTGAAATATCTTAAATGTTCTCGCTCTCCTACAGCTAGTTGACACACAAACCGGCCTCCCCCACTCAACTCCTTTCACATATTCTAGATGAATATTGTTGGTGTTGCAGGGCTTGAATTTCAGCATGTATTGCACATAATTTTACTCACTCCCACAGATCTGTGCTCACATTCAAAGTGTGCGCACAAAGCTGCTTATCTGTACTAATTTGAGTTCTTTTTTGGTTGCTTACTGCGCTTAAACGGTCAAAAACACACAAAATAATGTCAAAATGCCAGTCTTGGTGAGTATTCATGAAAACGGTATTCATGATAACAGAGTTATGTTTTAAGTGAACATAAACAGTTGAGAATGAAAATGCATGTGTAACAGTTTAATGGATCAGTGTGTGCTGCCAAATTATGGGATATTAAAAATGTCTATACAGCATTTTTTCCCATGGTATCGATGTCAAAATTGTGGCCAGTGAAAATGTGGCTAGTCACTTTGGAAATCCACTAGCCAAAGTCAAGCAGTGTATCTGTGATTCAGGTTTATAGCTAAATCTTACCATGTGTGGGCTTTGGGCAGGTTGTCTGTGTTGGCATCAATTAAATGAATAGTGAAGAGTCTTGGTCCTGCAGAACCTGTAGAACCTTACAAAGATACATTCTAGTTATCACTGTTCTCCAAATCATCACACTCAACAGTAGTGAGCATGAACACGATCTACTTTAAAAAGACACATTCACAACTCATGTAGCTTCCATATTGTTAAAGGTGAATCAGATTATTCAGCAGGATGTAAAGTAGGGATGGGCTTGAGATTTGTTTGGAAGGGGAACCTATGAAACATGTTAGGCTATGGTCTTATTGGTTAAAATTGTCCTGGCTGTGTGGTTTTAGATAAACAAAAAACTATTTCATAATGTGCATGTACATTTTTTTTTTTTTAGAATAATATGCACTAACAAATTGTTAATAATAATTGATAAATTCTGATTCCATGTTAGCTTTATTCTGAGAATTTTTCACTAATTTTAAGGCCAATACAAACTAAATACTGACAGACTAGGAAGTTTTGACAAGCACAATATGTCAGGTATATTGAAAGTGCACATGGCTTATCCATTAGCCACCTTGCAGTGCTTTGAAGCCTTGTAGGGGAACGCGTGTGGAGCCCGTGACAAACTGTAGCAGTCTGCCTCTCCTCTCTTCGTCAAACGATTCAACTGCCTGCCAGAACCACTTCACTATGTTACTGTCAGCCACACAGTGCTTAAGCCGCGTGTTGGCCTTCCAGTCATTCAGATCAATCTTCCCCAAACCACCGATGATCAGCTACAAGGCAGAGAGAAACATAAACATTATTTCATATGCATTTGCAATGGTTTTTTATGGAGATACACTACCGTACACTACCAAACCTTTGAACAGTAGTGTATGAAAAGAAAAAGTGCAATATAAAAATAGCAGTACTTTAAACAATTTATATTAGCCATTAAAGGATTAGTTCACTTTCAAATGAAAATCACCCCAAACTTTACTCACCCTCAAGCCATCCTATGTGTGCATGACTTTCTTCTTTCAGATGAACACAATCATAGTTATATTAATAAATATCCTGACGCATCCAAGCTTTATAATGGAAGTGAGCGATACCAACGAGTATGAGCTGAAGAAAGTGACTCCATCCATCATAAACATACTTCACACAACACTGGGGGGTTAATAAAGGCCTTCTGAAGCGAACCAATTGAAGAAAGCATAAACTGGCATCGCGTAAGGATGTAGTGTAAGCTTTTTGAACTGCCAGAGTTTTACTCTTTCTTCGTAAGTCGAATTTGGAACGCAGTCTGGCAGAAACTAGATATTTTACTTCCTAACGTGTTAAATATGGATATTTTCTTTACACAAATGCAGCGCTGCCCTTCATAAGGCCTTTATTAAACCCCAAGCTGCGTGGAGTACGTTTATGATGGATTGAGGCACTTTCTTCAGCTCATACTAGTGACCCCTGTTCACGCCCATTATGAAGCTCAGATGCGTCAGGATATTTATTAAAACAACTCTGATTGTGTTCATCAGAAAGAAAGTCATTTACACCTAGGATAGCTTGAGGGCGAGTAAAGTTTAGGTAATTTTCTTTTGAAAGTGAATTAATCCTTCAAATTCAGGACTCAGAATGCATTTAGTTGTCATTTATTATTTTGCTTATCCTGTTTATTTTGTGTCGAAAGCATGCCTGATTTTTTATTAAACTTAAGTCTGAAATGTCAAGATTACCTCAAGTTCCTTGTTGTCAAAAGGCTTGAGCAGATGCTGCGGAATGAGTTCGTTGAAGCCTTTCTGCAATGCGAGGAATTGGGCCTCAATGCCTCGCATGAACCTCCAGTTGACATACAGCCTAACAGAGACACAATCCATCATTAGAGATCTGCAGTGGAACATGGAGAATGCTAACAGGCAACTGCACCCCATGGTTCTCCATTAACAACCTGATTCATTTCTATTTGGCAATGACTCCAAGACAATAAAGACTCATAAAAATTGACATCCCACTAACATTCTTGATCGGTAGCTTATATATCCAGGGTTCACTCAATCAAATTGACAGTGGAAAAAGCAGTGAGGCTCCTAAAACCTTTGCCAAGCCCCTTTAGCCAGGGTGACTGCTGCCCTCTGCTGGTTGACTGTCTCAGAGAGTGATTATGAATCTGCTGTGCCAGATAGTTCATAAGCTTGCTCCTCTTCATACCTCACATATTCTTTCTTGTTCTCCTCTGTGACTGGGATGTTCTTGCCATTTGGTTTCAGCTCATGTTGGAGGAATTTGCCAAACGCATTATGTTCAACGCAGAAGGTGTGGTCCAAAACAGATGTGATATCATTCTCTCTGAAAAACACAAGAAAAATTTAGCCAAGTTATTCATATTATTGCTTACATTCAACAAGCTACCCATTAACAATCCATAAATAATAAGTTTGTTTGGCCACACTGACACCAAAATACACCTGGGCATTTCATCTTGTTTTTACTTTTTTGTTGTAATTCCATTTGCAATAGTGATTCTCTCTCTCTCTCTCTCTCTCTCTCTCTCTCAAAAACAAAAAACTACAATTAGCAAGGGTTTTAAATTAGAATACATTGAAGGCAGCCCAAAAAATTCTAATGTGATGTTTAAATGCTTAAAGTTGTTTCATAGACACATAAACCAAAGTTCTCTACAAAACAAAATTCCTATACAGTACTTCCTATTCTTGTGTCATTAAGTAGTTATGAAGACTTTATTATTAAATTTGGAAAATCATAACAACAACAAGCTACTGTATCGTTTTAAATATATTGTGTATGTACTAATTGCATGTATTATGTATTTATTTTAAGGCTAAACAATAAGATTAAGGGGTTGCTTTGTTTTTAACGTTAATGTCATGGGGGAAAAAAATACAATTCTGTACATGGTCACATTCTGGCTTGTGGACTTTAGGTGTCTTTCAAGTATGACAGGCACAATAGTGGCGTAGAAAAGTCCATGAGAGATAAAATCGCTTTCTTAAAGACTTGATTTTATTTATTTAAGCAAAATATGCTTCATTTAATTCTACTGAAATTGAATCAGACATTTCTTAAGGAATTTACTCACAGGATCCAGACAAGGCTCTTGTGCAGCTCTGGGTCCACAGTCTCAAGGTCACAAAGCTGGATGGGCTTCCCCAGGAGCTGCTTGTAGAAGGGCAAGGTAAAGCCTCCATTGATGTAGTGCCCGTGGAAAACAGCCAGACCCATAATCCGCCCAACAAAGTGAAAGTAAGATAAGTGGTCCTGAAAAAAACAGCAGAGGGCGTGACAGGAAAGTTAACGAGACCTTGCAGCAGAGCAACACTCAGCTCATCCTTTTAAAGCACACATGAAGACCACGAGGTCCAAGCAGCACAGCCTTTGCTAAATTTCATCATAAAATACTGATTTACTGAGTCTTGTTTAAGTGTAGGTACGTGATCCAAGCTGCCCAAAACATGAGAATTTTTTATTTTAAGCTTCGAGCTAATGCATTAGCATAATGTTTCGCATGGCTTGCACCGTCAGGCGCTTCGACAGATGCGAATGCTGTTTGATGTGTGATGTTACCTCAGTGCAAAACTTTCATTTTATGGTTATCATTATCTGTGTCACAAATTCATGTCAGTATTTCTACATTGCATGAAGGCTCGTCCTGACAGTTTGCGTTAAATTTCAGACTTTACTGAATGAGCGCCGATACGTCAATCGAGTCAAACAAACTGGACACATTAGAGAGGGAGACAATTAAAATTCAGCTCAAAAATAATTTTACTGAAACATATGTTGTTGGGCATTAAATTTGGGTTTAAAAGTCAAGTATTTTATGAGAGTGATAACTGTAAAGTGTTCACTGTTGGCCAGAGGAGAACTGGCCCCCGACTAAGCCTGGTTTCTCCCGAGGTGTTTTTCTCCATTTGTTGGAGTTTTGGTTCCTTGCCGCTGTCGCCTCTGGCTTGCTTAAGTTGGGGACACTTGCTTGATATTCAAGAGTGTTTTTGATATGCCTGCATTGGCGCCGTTGTATGCGAACTGAGCTGTGCCGGACGATTACGTCACTGTTTTCTCCAGTGCTGATATACATAAATTAACTAGATTAATAACTATTGATATTTGCAACGGAATGAATCAATACTATATAGAATAAGCTGCACAATAAGACCATTTTCTTATTAATGTAAAGCTGATTTGCCACAATCTGCATTGTAAAAAGCGCTATATAAATAAAGATGACTTGACTTGACTTAAAGTGATAACTCTGAGTAATAATAATATAAATGTAAGATGTTTCTAACATTTACAGGATAAAGAAAGGACAGTGCTAACAGGTTACCGTGTCCAGAGTGAATGTGTGTGTTCCTGCAGAACATTCCTCTTATCTGTTACCGAGTTTGTGTTTTTGTTTTTCTTTATTATCTTGTTTCATTTTTAATATAGGGACTTGAAATGTCTTTTTTCTTTATAGCTCTTTTGCATAAAGCATAGATACAGATATATTCACTACATATGTTTTCAATAGCATTCAGTTGGCATGTTTGTTCGAAGGACAGCATTGGACAGGATGTGGAAAAGTGGTCTTTCTATCAGATTAATCAAAAGAAATAATCAGCCAACTGATCGATTATGAAAACAAATCGCCAGTTGCAGCCCTATTTAAGAGAGAAATCCCAAGCATAGGTCACCAAATGACTTACAGGGTTGATGGATGAATCTGGGTTGATCTGTAGTGTGTAGATGTTATCAGTTGAGTACTGAAACAGGCCGTAGTATGGATTTAGCATCTCATGACAGAGAAGATATAACCACTCCCTGGAATTAAACAGGAATTCAGACACAGAAGTCAGAGATTTTTTTTTTAATTATAAGATGCTCATATCTGAGTCTTGCTGGCTGCAGTTTAATCTAAACTCTGTGCTCAACAGGGGAACACCTGCAATATCGTGAACATGATACCCTGCATGCTGATAAGCCTGGCTGAGATTCAGCTAAACTGTTGAAATTATAAAGTCAAGTCTGGCGAATGAAAAGAGATGGGGGAATAATGAGGCACAAGGGAAATTAATTAATGAGAACCTTTCATATGGAACAGATTCATATGCTACCTAGCAACACCACCGTAATCCAGCCCCTCCTCTCCTCTAAACTTCACCATCAGCCGCTTCTTCAGGTCTTTGGGTCTCATCTTCATGATCTGCCTATAAGACTCCTATTGCACAGATAAAGTAGCACTTAGAGCAGTGACAAAACACATTTTACTTCCATAAGATGCAAGTCAGAGTGAAACATTAATTCACAAATTATACGGAATTAAAACGATAGTTCACCCTAAAATGAAAATTAAGTCATCACTCCTTTACTGACTCGTGTTAAAAATGCCCTGCTTCCACTCATGCATATAATGTCAGTGAATAGCAACCAGTATCAAGCTTTAAAAAAAAAAAAAAAAAAAAAAAAAGGACAGAGAATGAGAATGATCCCATGCGACATGTGCCATATTCCAAGTGTTCTGGGGGTATATGGTTTGGTGAAAAAAAACAAAAGTTTAATGTATTATTTAATAAAATTCTTGACCTTGGTCTTCTCTGAATAGCTGCACGACGTGAGCATTCACAAAACTCTTATGTCTTGCCCAGAAAAAGCACAGAAGTTGTGAGAAATCAAGACTAACAAAAACACAACACGAGGATGAGTAAATCATGACTTCATTTTCATTTTTAGTGTGAACTATCCCTTTAAACAATTATAAATGAAACAAATTTTAAATTAGCCTTAAAATGAAAACGTACATTGCTATTTGGCTATTTTTTTAATTTCGCAAAAAATCAAATGCAAATACTAAAATGTTTTAAAAAGCACAAAATTTCAAAAGCATGGGGTCCTTTATTCAGCAAGAACCCAAAAATTTATCAAAAGCGCCAGTACAAACATTCATGTTACAAAAATGTATACATTTCAAATGAGTGCTGATAAATCTTAAAAAAGGTATTGCGGTTTACACAAAAATATTAAGCAGACTCGAGTAATGGCTGCTGGAATAAATAATATTTTAAAATATATTGAAATAGAAAGTTATTGTAATAATATTTCAAATTCACTGTTGACCGTAACTATGCAGTCATAACAGACTTCTTTCAATAACATTAAAAACATCTTACTGACCCCAAACTTTTGAATGTTAGTGTAAAAAAAATACAAAAAAAAAAAATTCTCTTTGGAATAACATGCAGTGACGAATCTTCACATTAAAAACAGTAATGTGTATTGAAGTAAATAAAGTGAAATATGCATTAAAACATGCTCTCATAAAGATGCTCTCATCTTTCTCATGTTGCTGTGACCAAAAATTGCAGAGCTACTAAAAATACTGAAATTGGCGTCCTAATGTCAGAGACCAAAAATTAAGCAAACCTAATTGTGATGCATGTATCAGTCACTTCCAATGACAGAAAAGTTCCTAAATTACGCATGCTAACATGACTGGCAGTATTCAGCTTTGTGACTGCGGGTACCTCAAAGATCTCCTCACGGGACACTTCTATGCGGCAGTGGCCGGCCTGAGGCTGCTGCAGGGAAAGCTCATGGCGGAGAACTTTAAGTTTCTGGACCAGATCTCTCTCGTAGCGCACCGGTAACTCTCCTTCACCCTCCTCCATACCAACCTCCATCTGTACGGGCAGAGCCTGGCTCGACTCCTTCACCTGAGAGTGCTGGCTGCTCATCACGTGCAAAACACACACAAATGTCCCATGTGAACCAATACTTCCGCATTTTATCAAACCACTGGTCTAAAATCATTTTCATGCATCATTTGGGTTACACTCCCACTAGGGACAATTAGGGATTAAATGTTGAGAATTAATTTAATAAACCCTTATACAAGCAAGCGATTATCATTACTAGCAAGTTTAATTGCACAAGGATGATTTATTCATTGTGGTGAATAATTAACAGGATAATTTAAGAGCTGGGATGAGTAATCAGATGTTATAAGCAGAGCCGATGTGAAAGATGTTTTACCTCATGATGTGATGTAACCTGGGGTCGGTGAACTGCGTGGTTCTATTATTGTGGTCGACAAAATAAATTCGTCCTGAAACAGTGCTCCTGATCTCCCAGCCGGGTGGCAGAGGGCCCAGCTCCTCACAACTCACGCTGTTCAAATCCCTGAAGGAGCAAGCGCACCCATCACACCTGCTGCTCAACACATATGATGGTGACCTAAAACTCTGCCTCTTTACCCTATTCCAGGGTGGGAAATTAGCTTCTTTTTGTCCACCAGCCACTAAGATTTTATCAAATATTTTATTGTTGTCCTTTCAAATACACTACCATTCAAACGTTTGAGTTAAGATTTTGTAATTTATTCAGTTATTATCAACAAGGAAAACAGTTGTGCTGATTAATATTTTTGTGGAAACCGTGATAGATTTTATAAGGATGCGTTGATGAATAGTTTAAAAACGAAGGGCTGCCTCCTAATAATTGAATAATTATTAAAAAAAAAATAAAAACCTCCACATGAAGTGGAGCAATCCGTCTGCGACAAACAGATTGTTAACGGCAGGAAATCCAAACATTCGTCTATCATACGATTTATCACTTGAAACATGCAAGTAGTAGCAACTTTACAAGTCTGCTTACTCTAATGTTAACCTAGATAAATGTGCCCTTTTTTTGACGCGTATCCAAGTGTTTGTGTTGAGAGCACGCTTACTGCATGACATGGAGACGCCAGTACGATTACTTACATTTTACTTAAGATACTCCGTCGTTTTTTGGTCATACAGATAAGAATAATCCAACATTTTAAATGTTTTATTTCCGCTTTTATTTACAGCGTTGCTACAAGCTTTATGTGTGGGCTTGAGCACTGAATATATAGGCGATTATAGGCTCATTTATATGGTTTATTAATATAAATGAGCGACTAGTCGAATAAACGCTTAAATAAACAATGACTAGTCGAATAGAAAGATATTTAATCAAGGCCAGCCTTATTAAAAACAGCATTTAATTTGAGTAGAAATCTTTTGTAACATCATAATTGTCTAAACAATGACTTTTGAGCAGTTGAATGCATCCTTGCTGGATCAAGTAGAGTTAATACTTATTACGCTTACATAAAAAAAGCTGCCAAGCAGAAAGAGATGTTGGCGCAACTAAAAATCCAAACAAACAGCTGACCGTATATAAGAATTTTTTCAAAACATACACACATGCATGTTGAATATACAAGCATGTTGTTGGGCCAATCTGAAAAAGGTCCATTTAAGAGGTCACACGCTACGGTGACTGATTAGGCAAAATAACCTGCCTCTGCGGTTGACTAATGGCTTGTGTTGATTTCCCACCCCGCTTCTTCTCAAGTCTCTTTCCTTATGCTCCTGGGGTCATTAATATGATGACGAGCAAATTATTAGGCATTAAGTGAGATTGCTGATTATTAAGTTAGCTGATTGTGGACATTAAAGAACTACGATTAGAGCAATTTCACAATAGCAGTGAAGAGCAATCAAACAGGGGCAATCGTTATTTCAGCAAAGGCGGGTGGCGATTAAACCTACCGGGGTATTCTAGGATCATGCCAGGTGCTCACGCCAGTCTGTGTGTGTAGAAAATAGACTTGGCCCTGCACAGTGGTCCTTTGCTCTGTATTAGAAAATAGAAGAGACACATGTCAAGAGTGAATGAGCAACAGCCAACTCAGTCAGAGATTTACACGTAACCTGAGTGAGCGCCAGGGCTATTGCAACAGGAGGGCGAGCATCCAGTTCTCAGACAGCACACAGCTAGTGTGGCATGTCTAGTCTGAGATTTAATTACACTGGCGCCGTCCACTGGTCACGGCAGAGGACTCGACCACAACACCACCAGGGTCAGGCACAGTTACACTCCAATGAGATGCTTTACCACAGCCAATCCACCTGTATAATGTGGGCCGCAGTAGCCACACGGCTCAGCTAAAGCAACGGTGCCACATAGAATAGACTTCTTTCAGAGCTCAGTCTCTCCAGTTCACTGCACTTCAGTAGCCTGTACACAGAGCGCTAAGCTGTATTAGTCTCAGTGGACTCCAGTAGTACTGAGGGTAAGAGATCAGGCATACATACCGGGAAGTGCAAAACTACATGTTTTTTTAGTTTTATATATATATATATTATATATATATATATATATATAAAATGTTTTATTGCAAGTCTATCACAGACCTTAAAAAAATAACAGTGACTTGCAGATTATACATATTGACATGAAAATTGATCACAACAGGTGATTTGAAGTGTATTAATGTAGGTGAATTTGGTAGGTGAACTCGATGCTAGTGATATTTTAAAGCACCGGCACTAAAAACAATTAGATTAAAAAAACAAAAACAAAAAAAAAAACACGTAAACTTCACTAAATCGACCATGCCGACCCATTGCTACTGAGAGAACACACTTACCGTAGCCCTCAGGGAGGTCGGGAGACTGGTGTCCGTGTGGTCGGTTTAGGGGGGTGTGCGCGTGCCCTCGGGAATCTTGGTTTCTGATCCGTTGTGCTTGGAGTCGCTGCTCCTGATTGGGTGACTCAAGTGCACGGCAGTTTCCTCCACCAGCGGCCCCTGTGGGATCTGTGTATGGCATGGGCTCCTCCATGAAGCAGCTGAGAGGCCGTCCAGGCCCCGAGTCCTCAAAAACTGGCCTGAAACATATACAGATCAGATGTGAAAACACAGACACACAAACATTAAGGACAACATAAAACTGCCCCAAGTGTTTTAATGACACCGTCTCATGACTTATACTACATAATTGAGCCATACACATTAAATTTTCATAATCTATCAAGACTTGTAATAAGTCTTGAGTCATGTAACATGACTTTTCAGCTGATTTCACACAGGCCACATAGGTGTGGATAAGTAATATCATAATCATCACACCCATATCAAATCTTGGTAAATAAAAAAAAGTTCCGCCCTATATTATTTTTCCAGTCTGGGCCAAATGTAAAGACTACGTATTGATGATTAAAATAGCGATGAAGCGTGAGACTAATTGGTCTTTAGGAAGTTCAAATAAAGTGCTTTCTATCTGGGCAAGTAGCCAGTCAAATTCAGTGCTCAATTAATGAGCATCTTCAGGACAGAAGACGACGACTCACCCTTCATTCTCTACCAGTCCTCTACAGTCCACCACAGGCCCTCCACTGCCAATTCTGTCTCTGGTTTGCAGGCTCACTACAAAATGAAGAAAATGATCTAAGAAAAGTCTTCACATTGAGGTTCTTCGTTTAGCAGAAACTACTCATTAAGCTATGACAAAGAGATTTTAGTTTGACCATTTATATTCAAGTTCACACAGTGGTCCCCAAGTATTTAAACAAAAATTATGAACTTCAATGCATTAAATATAAAATATCAAACTAAGTGGCATCTGCAAACAAACAATGCAAGTGCTTTTTTCAGAACTACACTATTATGAGGCAAATAAATATTCTTGCGCTATCTTTCCGAAATAAGTTGCTTCTATATTTTGTTTATCCATCATTATCCATTTAAAAGTGTTGCTGAAGTTGCTAAATACATTTTAGGGCAACCGTATCTAAAAAGTTCTACCAGCACTGTTCAATACATACCAACGATTTGTCCACGGACAGCATCGCTGTCAGATGGGTTCAGCTTGCACAAGTCTAAACGCTGGTCTGATGGTGAGAGATAATACAATGCAATCAAACTTTTGATGTATGAGGTTATCAAACTACCAAACCACGATAAGGCACAATGAAGAGATTATAAAAGTATCACACTCACAGCCTGTGTCTTTTAGTCTGCTGATAGCGTTGGACAGGAGCCGCACACAGCCTAAGAAACCCGCCCCCTGCTTCTTATGGATCTTCTTATGGTTCCATACACTAATGGTGATGGAATCAGTCTTCCCAATATACCTGTGGGAAAGCTCTCTTTAGCAAGTTCCTCCAGTTTCAAATCACTAGCTAATATTACTTCCATTATTTTAAAGATTAACTAAATGACCGAAACTGCACAACATCATGAATACCACTGAGAACATTAAAGAAATTAGACGCAAGTAAGGAAATTTGCTCACAGGTCATAATGCTGATTCCACTTGGGGTCCAATGTGCTTTTGACCGTGTCTGTAGAGTGGCATTGACCCGAGCCATCCACCACCACTTTTGCGAAAGGATCAGGCAACCCTGCAGCAGAACGACAGTGTGGCAGGAATACAAATAAACAACAGAGGACAAACTCGACTGTCACACTCTGTCCTCACACTGCCCTCTGAAAGAATGGGTACAATCTGGACAGCTAAGCACAAATTCTCCAAGAATTTAGATAGACTGCAAATACTTGGATGTTTTTTTTTTTTTTTTTCCAGAGCCCCAGACCAAAAAGAATGACCCAGGGAGCTACCGACTTTTAGTTGCCAAATTACAGAATTTCTGTATGCATTACATGCATAAACATGCCCTTTTTGCAATTACATACGAAACATGATATCAAAAATGTTTTCAGATAAATTAAACTAAGATTGTTTTTATTATAAATTGTGCTCCACCAGTGATCCTGAAATACACTATGTGATTTTTAAAATCTGAACATAATTGAAAATGATAGACATTATAAAATTCCTGAGCGTAAATGTTTTCAGAGAAAAACTGGGCATCAAGAACAAGCAGAATTCCAACGAACTCATGCAGAAACATTAAACTCATTGCTAGGAGATGTGTGACAACTGAAAATCAGTTTTAAAATTAGCTCAAAATATCAAATATGTTTGACTTTGTATTCAGTCTGCAGCAAAAAAAAAAAAAAAAAATTAAATTTAAAGGTGTAAAAGTAAAGTTAAATGTGCTCATCATACACCAACTCCAACAGGCTAATATTGGCAACCAGCAGCTTACTTTCAGTAATGTCAATGTCAACTCCTCCAGCCTGCAAATTTTGGGCAAAAGTCAAGTAACGCATTCTAGTCTTGAGAGTATTTTGGCCTGACTGAAAATTACAGTTCATTCTTGCTTTATGTTTCCGACATGTCACTGACCAGACCCAAGCAAAATGGTTCACACCAAAGCAAATTTCTCCAGTAAAACTAATTCCACCTTACAACTGCTTGGCATAGTGAACAGTTAATGTACATGCTAAACAAAAACCCTACAGTATTTAGGTTACATGGCGACATATTTGGATGTGTATTAGTCAGTTGTTAGATTATTCAAACTGAAAGTGCTTGACTGATTCATTGAGACAAGCAGCTCAAAACACTAATTCGTTTGTGAAATGAGATTATGGGTTAGAAGAAATCTGTTAAAACCTTCTATCAACCGTAATTTTATAGTTTGTCGCCCACAGCATTTATATTTTAAATTAGTCTCCAATGTTTATTTTCATGTCACATTTATGACCATTTTAGGTTAGTCTGGAGTCCTGTAACTTGTTGTTTGGTTATAGGCAGTATGTTTTGCTCAGGACATTCTCTGTGAACCGTTCATGTGGCGGCGTTAAACTATGAAGAATGTCTTTCAACTGAAATTATTTGAGTGGGGAGAAAAAGACTACTGAAAAATATATGCTGCATTAGTTGTGGAACATAAATACTAATAATTCATTGTATAATTATCGGGGACAATTGGTCATGTTTTGCCTGTCTTTGTCATACATTCTCATGTGGCCTTTTGTTATACGAGAAGCATAATGGCCATGGCACAGAAACAGGATCTATGAATGACGCACACCAGGCATTTGAATAATATGTGGGACAAACACTGACGAGGCCAGTGGGGCGAACAAGCCTGTCAGTCAGAACAGCTGGGATGGAGAGCCCTGGCTCCAGAACAGTGAAGTGTGCTCATGCTGTAGTGGGTGGAATCTGATGAGGAGCCACTGAATGAGGATGTGAATTCACCCAGTGATAAAAGCAGCCAGTGGGCGGAGGAGAGAGGCCCTAATGTTCCAGAGCTACAGAATCACAAACGGTTCCTATACAGACATTTCTGTGAATGTGAAGGATTTGAAGTAGAGTAATAATTTTAACTTTTTAGACCTTATTTGAAACAAAAAGGTGAATTTGAAGAATATCCTGGCTCCTCTTTTCAATATAAATGTAAATTTACATCAAAAGTGAATGAGGACTGGAGCATTCCAAAATAAATGCAACTCAATGAATCACTGTGGTTACAAAACATACCCTACATTTCAAGTTATCTAAAATAACGCAATACCTTTGTGTGAGAAACAGATCAAAATTTAAGTCATTATTCACTGATAACAATCCACTCAAACTCTCCTTGGCACATTTATGAAAGTTAAAGAGAAAAGTAGAGATGTCCTATTTTCCAAAGGAATTGTTCTTTGAGTCGAATCTCTTCAATGAAATAGTTGGTCTAATTCACAAAACTGATTTGAATGAATTCACAGCAGTATTTTCAGAGTTACCAGATTGCCCAGAAGACTTTGAATAGAGTGCACAATTCTCAAGGCCTTCTTCTATGATACATTTCTGTCCATTTTTGAAGACTGAAAATCCAATTTATTATAATTACATGGAAAAAGAGTGCATTATTCAAACATTTTCCTATTGTGTAGGTCTGGAGCGAATGTGGGTCAGTAAAAGGAAACATTTTCATTTTGAACTAATGAGGGAACTAACTTTTAAGGAACACAAAAGGATGAAAACAGTGAAAAAAGGAGGTGAAATGAGTTATACTTACGGAAGAAGTCTTTCTTTGCCAGATTCTTGGCACATAATACTGAAAGAAAAGAAAAAAAAAATCAATTAGATATTGCAACAGATGCACCACTTGCTTGGAAATGTATGAATTTGGAAAATAACTATTTTAAAATCTGATGCATTTTAAATATCCACAAGCTTTGCTGCTCTGAAAACGGAGCAAGAGACCGCTTTAAAGAGAAAGCTGGGCCTCATTCCACTAACTAACTGACATGATCAGGATCCCTTTCCTCTAGTCCCCCAAGAGGGACTGCTGGGGCCGTCCCAGCACAGCCTGCACCGAATAAATCAGACAGACTTCCTCTCAACGCTGTTAGTCAGCACCCCAAATCCACAGCTTATCCCTGGATATGTAAAGCTTAAGCCGTCTGCCTGAAAGGGTTTTTATTCTTGGCTAGCCTTCACCTAATGTGAAAATATCAAAGGTCATTCTGTGTTAGGCTGCAATGTGATTTCATGCTTTTCAGTGGGATTTGGCACACTTAAGAGAAGCAGCATTTGTGAAGAAGGTTTGTGTCAGCTCATGTTTGACACGCTGTGGTGTGAGAGGGAGCAGGTGTGGTCAGCAATATTCATCTTATCAAAAATGCACCGTGTACACGGAGGACAAAGTAATAGAAAATCATTGACCTGCATCGTTTTGGACAAGAAAAATGAACATATCAGTGCAAAAGTGGTAGTAGCAGAGTGTAAAAGCCTATACTGCAGTGCAGTCACAGCACAACAGGAAACAGAGGGGAATCATATGCAGTGCAGCTTGACAATGGTTGATTCTGAATTGTGTGCTTTTATTATGAGTGTTGCTGGACAAACAGTAAGGCTGTGTTCTACCTCTAAAGAGCTTTTTTTCCTCCCATGAGGTCACTGGACTAATTCATGCGTGCTGTCAGAACAGGAACAGTACAAATGAATGCCGCTCAACACATGACATGGAAAACATAACTTTCTCTAATTTATGAACGCTAAAACATGGTTCCAAACGGTGTGTGTTTGCAACCATGTTTGAGTGTTCATAAATTGGACAAAGTTATGTTTCATCGCTTTTCACGATACATTTATCTGACAGCTGTTACAATGCAGAAAAACCTTTCGCGTACAATCACTTAAATGTCCTTGTTCAACAAGGTTGTGTTAATTATTACAAAGGAGAACCGTTAAAAGGACGGTTCAGGCAAAAATGAGAATTCTCTCATTTACTTATCCTCATGTCATTCCAAACACATCCGAACTTATCTTCTGCACAACACAAGTAATGATATTTTGAAAAATCCCCATGTCCACACAAAAAAAGTCAATGGGGTTCAGTCTTGTTTTGGACCCCATTGACCTTCATTATATGGACAACAAAGCTGAAATATTCTTAAATATCTCATTTTGAATTCTGCAGAAGAATGAAAAGCCCCTTTCGCACTACGTAGTTATAGGAAGCAGGTTGGTTTGCAGAGAACTGATTCCCCCCCCCCCCAACCATTTCCCCGGTTGCATTCGCACCGGCAGAAGGATCTCTGAAGTGGCCGACAGACCACAGCTGTCACATTAGCACTGCATTTACGGTCAACAAATGGAGAATGGAGGACGTCAGGATCATAGCTGTGTTTGTTTTGAGTTTCGTGATAAAGGAGATGGAATACGTTATGCAATTAAAGGGTTAATTCACCCAAAAATTTAATTTCTGTCATTACTAACCCTCATGCCTTTCCAAACCATTAAGACTTTCGTTCATCTTTGGAACACAAATTCAACCTTAATGTCATAACATTAAGCGACAAGAACACTTAGGGAGTGCAAAAACCAAAAACATAATGACTTTATTCAACAATTTGAAGGCCAATCATCCTACACTTACGTCACTGGTATTTCCTATAGTGGTGGGTTAGAGTCTACTCTGAATTTGGGGCTAATTTAGTGCCCTGTAAAATTAAAATCACTCCTAGTTCCTGCGGTGCGAACACACCAAAAAGCGAGAAGTTCCGCCAATAGTTCTAGGAACTAAGAAAAGGTTCGAAAGCCCCTAAAGCCATTCAATTTTGAAATGACATGAGTGAATGACGAGCGCTTTTTTTGGGTGAACTAACCCTTTACGTAAGTATAAAGGCACAATGAAAAAACACTGCATGTGAAGCACAAAAAATTTATAGCTGGATCCTGCTGATGACAACAGAAAAATCTTCCCTCAATCCCAGTGTGCACATCAAAGAAAAGCTTGCCAGGGTTTCTGTTAAAATCAGGCTCCCAGAAAGAAGTACAGTAAAGACAGCAAAAAAACACTTGCTTCCTTTCGGTATTCTCGGTGTCATTGCAGAAGTTTTTTTTTATTGAAATCCAACTGACAATACAAAAGATGAAAATGAGGAAAGGCAGCCAGTTCCTATAGAACAGGAGTCATGCAAGCTCATCCACTAATTGGTCCAAGCGGAGGATTCATGCTTCCCTAATGCTTGGTGTAGTTTATGCCCTAATAATGAGCCAAGAGGACAAGATCTTTAAAAGGTCAGAGAGCTGGAAAGTCATCGCTGTGGACAGAAGAGCCAAACGGCATACCTCTGTTAGCACCCACACACAGCTCCATGACTTGGGGAGGGCACTGCCTCATTAGCTGTGAAATTCATCTCGGCATTCACAGAGAGAGACGGAAAGAGCGGGGGAGGGTGGTTCCACAGTCCATCACGTCTTCAGCCTCCAGGCTGTCCATCACCTCCCAATATTGGTTACTGTGGCAACCAATAACCCAAGTAGAGGTACCACGATGCATAAGAGGCCCAGATCAAAGTCCGCAGGTGTGACGGAGGCAGATCCCTTAGGAGTGGCAGAGCTCAGCTACAGCAGTCACAGAGTAATCAAATATACATGCAGCAGATATTTCAAAGCTTTCCCACCCTAGCTTCCCTTTAGGAGCTTTCCACATCTGTAGCCATGGAAACAAAGGAGAAGCAGAGGCAGAAACTTTGCTGTCAGACACAACTTTTATCACAGGCAGCCAGGGCTGTAATATCCCCTCTATTTATAGCAATTAATTCACATGACAGGATTTTATAGACTCAGACCAGCAGATGGATATTTTTTCCGTTAATTATTGATTGCAAATGTCACATGTGACCAATGGCTTTTAGCCAATTTTTCACTGCTTGCAAAAAATAAAGTCCATATCAAAAGGTCTCTATTTATCCTATTTACTAACCATTGAGGTGTTGGTTAATGTTAGTAATGTTTTTTGAAAGAAGACACTCACCAAAGCAGCATTTATTTTATCTAAAAACAGATAAAAAAAAAAATGTAATATTGTGAAATATAATTACAATTTCCTTTTTTGAATATATTTTAACATTCATTTAAATTAATTATTAAAATGAATAATTTTTTACAATTTCACCTTAAAAATAAGGGCCCTTTGAAATTTGTTTTATCTCTTCCCAAAATCTATTTTTTCCCTCCTTCAAATTTTTCTGGATTCTGGGAATCAATTTTGAAAATACATAGTTTTAACTAGATTATTATTAAACCATGTCACTGATTTGAGCAAGAACATTTAAACATTTTTCTCACCAATTCACCAAAACAAGGTTGATAGATATTAGATGCACAGATACTAAATTTTTAAGGAAAAAAATCTCTCCAAACTAGCGCCGTAAACTATCGGGATACCCTCTCATTTGGTACATATTACTACAATATTACAGGTTAAAATTAACAAAAGAGCCTAAACTATTATATTCAACTTCTACTTATTAGTCGCTACGAGTGATTTTACTGACGTTTTTTCTGCGGTTGAAACACTGAATAGGTGATTACAAGAGACATGATTGCATTTAACAACATTCCTTTTGATGTTAATGTATTTTTTGTGCTATAACTTACATTAAAATAGAAGAAAAGACTCGCTCTCTGCGATGCCGCTTGAACTGAGGCGCTACAGCGATCTGTTACGTCACATTTAAAAGTGTCAAAATGTAATTTATTGTTTGAATTCTGTGATAAAATGGACAGAATTTGAAATCAATATTAGAAGAAACAATGCACAAAGCTCCTTGCCATTATTTTTGCTATGAACTACATACGATTCTGGCTTGAGCAACGGGCGATACTGATTATTGCCCAACACATCGATGCTTGGGGTGCAATGGTACACGTATTCGTACCGAACCGTTTAAGTACAGGGCAATTCAGTACGGTGCACATGTGTACCGAATGTATTACACTGTAACATTAAAGACTAAAATAAACAAAATGTCATCTTTCAAATTCTGTCCACGAAATCACGTAATGTCGTTTTGACATGCTTTGATGTGGTGTGACAGATCTCTGTATGGGCGCTTCAACTCAATCGGCAAACTAGCGGAGCGCCAGTGAACATGATAATCTCTTCCTCTTTAATACTAGTTGTAGAACAAACATATCCCGTGTAATCGCTCAGTGTTTCAACGGTGGAAAGACATCACAATAAAATAGCTTGTAAACAATGTCATGTAGCATTCACCTCAGAAAAGCCATTCAGTGTCCACAGTTTGTTAGTTTGCCAGGGAAATGAACGCTTTTGCTTAATACTGTATTGGCCTATATAGTGATGTCTTGATTATTTAATGTAAATTTAAATAAATCTTCCATAAAAATTACAGCCACTGTGTTAAAAGATTACATTTCAACACCGAATTGGCGTAAAACAATTTTCTTATTAGATTTATTTATTAAGTTAATGCAGCTTACATGTTTGCATTCAATTTGTCATTTTAGTGTCAATTAGTACAGAAAAAACATATAGCGATTGACTTTAGGCTAATAGTTTGGGCTCAGTTGTAAACCTTTAATATTAGCATAATATTCAAGTAAGGGTTCCCTACATAGTTTATAGAATTAGCAGAGATATTTTTTTTTTTCTTTAATCTTTTAGTTATAATTTAATTTAATATATTTAAAGACAGACAATTTGTTAAAAAACCACTGTTTAATAATAATAATAAAAAAAAGCAATTTTATGTTTAGTTTTCTCCCCACCTGCTGTCCCGAACCCGTACCGAACCGCGAGTTGTGTATGGTTACACCCCTAATCGATGCACCCCTAAATGAAAATCCTATTCAATGAAGGATTCTCCAAGCTTAGTCAGAGCAGCAATGATTTTAAAATCCTGAAAACACAGAAGAAAACCAGACAATCCTCCATGCCAAAAACCTCAAAAAGAAACTGTATGACAGATCACATGACAATTACTAATAGGAAAGCACATGACTGCCATTCTCAAACACTGGCAGAGCTCCTCTAAAAGAAGTTCAACGGTACACACTTTAAAGAGGTTTTTTCCTGTTGCTCTAACTGCTGCCTAATCATAGTGAGTGTCTGGCAGAACAAACATGCACAACACTTCAGAGTTGCTGCCGCCCAGCTGCACAAACTCACAAACAACCCCAACGTACACGTAAAAGCGGTGTGTTCAGTTGGTGTTATTTGCCCAGTGCTGAGCGTGGAGAACTGCTCGGGGCTGTACAAACAGAACTGCCCATGCACTTTCATTAAGCCCTTTGATAGGAGGCCAAACAGTCTGGTATGATGTTATCAGACATGGGAGATCATCCATCGTCTTAACCATTTCATTACAGTGGATTTACAACTCTAAAACAGTGTTTGTAAACTTCTATAGGCCAATAAGACATGCACAAAAGTCCTACTAGCTTCATTTGGTTTTGCATCTGCAGAACGGTATCCAAGAGGAAGTTTACTGGCTGCCAAAAATGAATCTTTGTCCCGACAAAGATTTATTTGATCATTTAACGTACGTGATGATACGGGTCATTCAGCAGTACTGGTGCCTGAGTGTTTGTGTAAACACTTTGAAGAGCATCAACAGTTTCCATTTACATGCTTTGCGGCGCATCTGTTGGGTGTGTGAACGCAACAGCCAATAACTTATGTTTTTAAGTTAGTCAGAATGAGGTTGTTCAGTGCAAGTTCTACACATAATGAAAATATTCACACTAATAATCGGATAATCACCCGGTTGTACAACATACATCCGAACAGTGTAAAAAATGAATGCAGAAAACCAAATCAGACTATGGACAAATCACATTTAGAAGCCAACACCATTATCAGAATGAGCCCTTGACTCCCTAAAAAGAGAGAAAATCTATTATTTGGTCTGTTGGTGATATTTGGTGAACAACACAGAATTTAATCTGACTGCACATTATTGTTTCATTTTTAGTTCAAATAAATTAACTTTAAAGTCTGTAATCTTCCTTGTGTATGATATATAGCAACAAAAAATATTCCATAGTGCCACTTAGTATCTTCAAAACAATATAAATGATTTAACACATAACTGCATCGCTTTTAAAAACATAAATACACTGAGTAACCAAACATTTAGGTGAGAATTTAATTGATGAAAAAAAAGTCCAAAAAACTCATTCAACATGACATGATTCTTTTTGCATTCATTTTAGGCTTCTTAAGACAAAAATTCTGACATGAAATCCTAAACTCTTCCTTAACGTTGCCAGAATTTTGGCGCAAATGAATCTGTAATGTGGTAGAAATAATCTGTAGCCAAATTAGGCAGAGAGCGGGCTGTGTGAATGCATGCTCAAAAACCATAAACAAAACTACACCAGGAAAAAGAAACAAATGAGCCAGACTACATTAAATATAGTATGCTTGCAATAAGGACATGGTCTGTCTGACCTGACTGCAAGTTTCTAAAGTGAATTATTGACTAGCAAGAGCATGAAGCCATCGAAATTCAATTGTGCATGCTAAACAAATCTGGTACGGAGTTGCCACTTTAAAATCCCAACTCAAAACCAGACAGTTCATCATCTCTGCTAGTCAGTGCAGAGAATCTTCAATAGCTCGGCTTGTATTAGGACAGCTAGTGTAGTGACTGATGAGGGTGGGTAAATGGGAGACAGAAGAGGCTCTATCCTTGGTTTCCCACCCACTTATTTCCTGACTTTAATATAAAAGCACTGCTTTACCTGACGTAACGGCGGAGAGCTGGTTCACAAGGCAGTTCTCATAGTTAATTAGCAATAGAACGCATGTGTAACCAAAGGAACATTCCTCAGTAGATGGGAATGAGTCTCTGGCGGCTTCTGCAGCTGTTTGCAAGGCAAGTAGTTTGCTGATATATGAGGTTAAAGCTTGGGGGTGGGGGCACTGTAAAGCTGACATGCAATGGTGTAACTCACCAGAATATGAACCCATGGTTATTTACCTCTGTACTACTTCAATATGAGTAGAGCATCCAGTGAACAGGGGTGGAGCATATGAGGCAGGTGCACAGCAAGAAGAGCGGGGGTGTTATCTCCTCGCCTGTTTTACATGGGTTTCCATGCAGAAGCTGGCTCACTATTGTCTGATGACAATTTTTCAGCATTCTCTGAAAATGGAAAGTCTCTGAACATAAAAGTAGGCAGACCTCGCGCCCGCGGCAGTAGCCCCTCACTGCAGAACACGAGTGAGAGGAGTTGGATCCAGATCCAGGGGGTGGATTAGGTACAGGTAGGTTTAGGGCAGTAATTCTTAAAGTGTGGTCCGCGGACCACTAAAGATGACCTAAACTAGGCAAGCTCTTAACCCGCACCGGATCGCGGGCGGGGGGTTGACGTCAGTGTGTTTTAATAACGAAAAAATGGATCATATCATTGCATTTGTGTTTGAATAATTAGTTTTTGACTTGAGACAGTTGCATATTAAACTTAAATTTAGTTTATCCTTCCTATTTTGTTGTTTTTGGGGGACGTGTTAGAGTGGGATTCTGTTAGGTGGTCCTCAGAAAAAAATTGGAAGATAAAGTGGTCCTTGGGCTGAAAAAGTTTGAGAAACACTGGTTTAGGGGTATATAAATTGGGAGAAGTTGGATCTACCCGCCCCCCTGGATCTCATGTTCTGCAGTGAAAACCATCTCGCTCACAGGGCAGTACTGGCGACATCTTCCAACTTAATGAAAGCTAGGTTTATCCAAAAAAGTTGCTACATTTGTCAATTTGTATCTTTCATGTTAAAAGGCGCGAAAGGGATCTGAAAGTTGCTAAATGTAGAGCTAAAGTCGTGCCTGTGCGTGTGAGACGCTGTAGTGGATGGCAGGGGGCGGTGGCTATCAGTGGCGGCCAATGTGGATACTGTGGCAGATAAATCAATGTGTGGGAAACACGATCCCATATGATTGACAGATTGTCCTGCCTTTGCGGCAGTAAACGCACAGAGAAGGGATGTCACTAGAAGAGGGAGGGGAAGTTATTTTGATTTAATTCATTTAAGCCTTGCCAGCTTAAACATTTGAACGCAAGATGTGAAAGAGAACTCACACGCACACTTGGGGAAGATTTGTGTACTCATCGGAAGCATGTGTACAGTGCGCAAATATTGAGTTCTCTTTCCAGTCTTGCACTTGAATGGACAAAATCACACAAAAATTGTCAGCATGCCCGTCTTGGCGAGTATCTTAGCAAACATAGTAGGTTGTGTCTTAAGTGAACTTAAAATACTTGAAAAAGAATGCATTAGTGCTGCAACGACGTCGATGTGCGTGAAATGCGTCGACGCGTCACACTGTTAACGCAACGGAGAGAGTTCCATTCTATCACAAAAACATAGACCATGATTATCAAAAGTATAGGAATACTTTAAACAGAGGCCAAATAAAACTGTCCTTTGTTCCCTTTGCAGAACCGAAAAGGTGTACCACCAAATTTTTGCGCGTGCAAGATCACATTGTGAGCGTGCAAAAGGGCATTTCGCGCGCGCGTGAACTGAGTTGAGGAGAAATCTTCGTCTCGCAAATAAGAAAATATTCAGAGCGAACGAAAATCAGTTTTGCATTTCAAAGACGTTTATTTGGATGCGCGCGGACTTTCTCTTTCGCACGTGCGAGGTTTCAGCTGCTCGCGCTCCTGCTACCCGCCCCGCGCGCTCGCTAAGCGCCGACCGCGCTCGCCTGCTCAACATAAACCAGCGTTACAATGTGCCAAAATTCCAGCTAATCAGAGATGAAGCTGCTGAATTCTGAACAGACAGAGCAAGAGGAAAAATACATGGTTCAGGAGATGTTTGTTCAATGGCTTGAACACTATCAAAGTTCCTTTTAAGACTGTATAGAAAGTCTTTGACACTCTTCATGTTAAAGTTCAAATGTCTACCACTGGACGAACACACATAAGTGGCTTATTTTTAATCAAAATCAAATCGTATTATTACATAATGGCGTGTCCCAGTGTTTCTACACCTCAATGAACTGCTAAATTAGTTCTAACTTCTTACATTAAAAAAAGATCACTAGATTAATTTTAAAAAAAGTAATAAAAATAATCGTTAGATTAGTCGACCAATCGAAAAAATAATCGTTAGATTAGTCGACAGAAAAAATAATCGTTAGTTGCAGCTCTAGAATGCATGTGTTCATAATTGATTATAGCCTACTGATGTTTCTCTGACATCACTCGTCACATATGACATATTGTAACTTAAGTACACAATTAGACAGTTTCATGCACTTTTAGTAATTACTTGTGTTTCTTAAGTCTAAAAGCTCCTGTCGTATGCCGTCTTCAGAATTAAGTTTTGTTTGACGTTGCTACATTCAGGTTCCATACCTGCTTGGAGCATATCAAATAAAAAGGGAATTCACATATCTGACTGCTTGTATTCATTGTCGAAAAATGTAGCCATGTGCAGTAATATTGAAAATTGAAGATGTGATGCATTGTGGAACCGAATCGAAGAAGTGATGATCGTAATCGAATTGAATCGTGAGACCAGTAACGATTCACACTCCCACTGCATGGACAAATCATATATAATTTTTTTTTTTTTTAAACTAATATCCCAAACAAATATAAGAAATGCCAATTGTCATGGTGACTGTAGAGCAAACCAAGCCTGAGACAAGTTCTGAGACACCAAAAACACTGTTATGACCTGCACATCCGTATACAAACACAATGAGGCACTTCACTCTGCAACACACAGCAGATGTATTTAAATATATCACATTAAGCCTCATTGCGATTTCGATTTACTCCAATAATTCTCTCAGTCCTAGTACAGACAATTCAGACTTTGCATACACAAGCCATCACTGCAATTGAGTGATGAACTCGACTGTTTAACAGATGAAGAACCAGCCAGGGGTTGAAGAATGTGGCCTACTCGACTCATTTCCTGCCAGAATCAGAGGTGATACTCCCATTCACAGCTTAGGTTTGAGTTACAGTGGCGTGAGGGCTGGAGCGATATGAGAAAGACTGTGTTGCACACACTTATGCAAAGCCCCAGCATATGCAGGGCTGAAACACAAGACACTGGGCCCCCAGCACGAATAAAATATCCATGAGCTTTTCCGGAGATATCCTCCACCCTCCTTCCTGGTTCTTTGTTTCTCTTTCTCCCACTTTCCACAGCCAAATCCTCACTCTGTGCTGAAGATTAAACTGTGGGAAGCCATTTTGTAAGGTCGATCAGAATGCCAGAGGCCTTTAAAAACATATCCCCATCAACCCCATACAAATGAGTCGTCAGCCAAGAGGGTAAACTGGAATGCTAAACCTCATGTGCATGAAAAGACAAGGCATTTCCTCAGGCAAACAGTACAGTAGGTCAACCGCTCCGACTTCCACGTTGGATCCGCCAAGCTCCCCTAGGAAGAAGCAAGCACGACGATGGGGACACTGAGTCACCGGGCAAAGAAAGGAAGGGAAACCTGAACCATACCTTGGGGGTACGAGTGGTTAAAAAGCACAATACAGAGGAATGAGAGAAACGCATTCAATCAGGAGTGACTGGAGGAGGACATCCTGAATCTCATGTGTGGCGCATTAATCACAGCAATGAGCCAACACCAGAGAGACTGCAACCTTATGGCGACAATGTCGACAGATGTCCGCCTGTCTGCGTTCTTGACAGCTTGTCTGACACCATCAGAAGTACTCGGACACAACACGCAATGATGATTATTGTGCTTTCAAACAAACTTCAAACTGGGTCTGGTCTGCAATGACAAAGCTAATTGGTTCCAGAGTGCACTTAACTCACAAAAGAGAGGACCGGCAGGAATTAGCCAAAAAAAGGTTGAAAAGAAGCAGGTTATTTATGCCACTCAGTTTAGAGAATTGCCCTTGGTCAACTGTCATCCCAGTACAGATATGAGCGATGCTTACAGTGACAGCAGCATCTGCCCTCCACAGAGACAGAGCTGAGAGGATTTCTCCCACCAAAAAAAAAGAGAAAAGCATAATATCGCACTGGCCTACTTATGTGCTGCGTCATAGCGCGAGAAACATTACACTGAAAAGTAGAGTCTTCAAGTCTGACAGGCTGAAATAATCCCTGCATTTAGTGTTTCTTGTTTACAACAGCTGAAAGAATGTGTCCTACTGCAGTATGTGTGTCCGGTAGTAACCTGGGGGAGGTGGCTGTATGACCCCTGCAGTAACCTAAATCCAGACGAGGCGCGTGGGAGCCGCCCAGGCTGCTGAGGGAGGCTAAAATCACCATATGAGCTCTTCATCCTGTCTGGAGGCCCCACAGACTTACGACACTGTATAACACAGCACTGTCTGCAGCTGACCACAATGCTGTCTCACACACACTTGGACACAAAGACCTACCATGTCACACATTTTTATCAGGGCAACAGGCTGCACAACTCTACGTTTTTAAAATATTTGCAAGGTGAATTTATCACGCCATAAAATGTAAGAAAATAAAAGAGGCGAATCTGACAGTGGTTTGCATTCCTCACAAAACTCAACACGATTATTTTTGTTAATTTCAAACACACCCCTACTGTCATGCTATAACCTTCTCAGAGAGCTAGTGTCCCCAAACTCATCCCTTTTAAAGCCTCATTGCCACAGCAAAAGCAAACAAAGCACTTTGGTGTCATGATTTGTATATGACTTGTATTATTAATATTTAACATTATTACTATTATTCAAAACACATCATTATCAGCGTATAAGATAATCCTTGTGTAAAGACATTGTGTCAAGTAAACAATTGTTAAAGTTTGAAAATAGCTTCTTAAGACCCCCGAGTTCTGGTGCACTGCGTCCAGATGCTCCGTCTAGAATTAAAAAGCTAATGTCTCATCAAGTCTTGTGGATTTGACAAACCAATTATTCATTACGATAACCCACTGACTAGTGGATTATGAAGATGTGGTTTTGCACAACTATAGTCTTAACTCCCTCTTGTCTTGAAAGTTGTGAGCCACAAATAAACTTACAGTAATACATCTTGAAATACTAAAGTCATTGCTTTAGTTAACAATTAACCCAGTAATAATGATCACATTATAGAGGTCAAACGATTTGGTTGCCAGAGCGAGTGACCATAATACAAAGTCTCATACTAATCATCCTCACCTTCATAACTCCTCAGTTCAAGGTGTAGTGTCTTACATAAGGGCGAGTCTATTATAACACATAAGGTTAAATGTGTGACTTCAAGTGCATAAACATTACAAATAGAAATACATAACAAAAACCCTGAGTTCAGAACAGTGGTTTAATACTTTGAGAAAATAAAAACGGATGGTATAAACACCAAACAACAAATACTATAATGGTTTGAGTCATATGTGGTGAGGACAAAATGACAATGAATAAGCACTTTAACATTACAACACCGGTTAAACTTGTGAAATATGCATGTAAGAGCATGATAAGAGCAACAATGTAAAATACAGGTTACACAAATAACATCTGTTTGGTTACCATTTCTTGTTCCTCACCATTTTAATCATCTTCCAGCTAGAGCTGCATGATTCTGGATAAATTGAGAATCACGTTTTTTTGTTTCAAACAAGATTCTTGATTAGACATCTAAACAAAATAACGTAGTTTACTAGAGGTTCTGACAAAATGTTAATTGCTGCAGTCTATTTAAAATGTTTAATTAATCTGAATGAATTATTTATTTAAAAAGCAGTTTGAATGAATGATTCAATGACTCACTCATAAATACTTCATACGTTTCATTGCTAGATGATTCAGCGTTTTTGATCAAATCTCTTGAATTATTCAATGACAAACACATTTTTAAGAGTCACTTGTCGCTGCAACGATGTAATCGATACAATCGTCATTTGAAGTATGAAGTTACTTTCAAAAGGTGATTAGCTCTATTTTGATTTCTTCAGGGTTTATTTCCGAACTATAAACCTCTATTCTGTGATAATACAGAAATAACGATACTGTGGGATTAAAAATACTGTTTGTGAAGCCGTTTCATACCTGTACACACGACAACTCCTCTCTCAGGACGTGTGAGTTTGTCAAAGGTTTAATAGACAGGCGTCATTGTCATTTAGGAATGAGAAAGAGTGGGTGTTTGAATCGAGATTGTAATCTTTTAACGATTAATCACGCAGCTCTACTTCTAGCTTTTTGCTAATCATTGCAGGGGTTAAATAGTTTACAATAACTATGCTACAAATAAAAAAACTTGTTAAAGTTGTTTTAGATTAATTCTAGCATGAAAAAACAATTTCTTTTACAGCATGTTTCACTTACAGGTGAGGAAAAATAGCTGCTAAGTTCTAAAAGCAAACACAAACTCAGGCACATTTCCTCTGTATATAAACTGTCTGTTGCTTTCGTTCCTTTTGCTTTCCTAGAGGCATTAATTTACACAGGACGGGTGACGGCCTGGCTCTGATCAATAGTGTCAGTTTACAGTGCCCCTACACTGTATCCCCTACAACCCCCCAGCTGGACTTCACATCAATATCATGCACAGGAATGCGAGAGGCCACATGCCCCACATACCTACACAACCATGAACATGAAACTCACGTGCGAGTGTGCGGGAGGACAGTGAAAGAAAAAGATAAGGAAAGGGGGAGAGGAGAGGAGAGAGAGGAAACAGCCAAGCAGGCAGCACGTGACACAAATACGATAACAGCAGATGCTGCTGCTTAATGAATAAGCAGGATTCCCCAGTGTCCAGCTCTCTGGTTCTAGCACAGACTCACAGTCAAAGTGGGCAATAAGCCTCTTTTCACGCGGCTTCTTGTGCCTGGCACAGTAGCTGGCCATGCCATGCAACTACATACACAGAGCATAATCCAGACTTCTTTTTTTTTAACAACAACAAAAAACACTTTTGGACAAATGATTATGGAGAGGCCAGACACAGTCAGGAGTTGAGCTTGCAAGGTAACATGGGGTGTTTCATAAATCATTCATAGCACCGACTCTAAAGTCAGCACATCGAGCCAACCTAACAGGCAAACATGGCTGCATTTACACTGCGGGGTTTAATGCACAGTTCCCATTTTTTGTGCAACCTATTTACTAGGGATGGGCGATGTCTTATTGTTTGCGGTAAAAATGCTCCATACGATAATTATTAGTTTTCCCGCAATAATATCGATAAAGCCTATTGATGACGTATTTGTGTTTTCTTTTAATTTTGATGATTATAACTGACAACTATGGAAAATCCCAAATTCAGTATCTCAGAAAATTTGAATATTGTTAAAAGGTTCAATATTGAAGACACCTGGTGCTAATCAGCTAATTAACTCAAAACACCTGCAAATGCCTTTAAATGGTCTCTCAGTCTAGTTCTGTAGGCTACACAATCATGGGGAAGACTGCTGACTTGACAGTTGTCCAAACGACGACCACTGACACCTTGCACAAGGACGGCAAGACACAAAAGGTCATTGCAAAAGAGTCTGGCTGTTCACAGAGCTCTGTGTTCAAACACATTAATAGAGAGGTGAAGGGAAGAAAAAGATGTGGTAGAAAAAAAAAAAGTGTAAAAGCAATAGGGATAACCGTACCCTGGAGTGGATTGTGAAACAAAACCCATTCAAAAATGTGGGGGAGATTCACAAAGAGTGGACTGCAGCTGGAGTCAGTGCTTCAAGAGCCACCACGCACACACATATGCAAGACATGGGTTTCAGCTGTCACTCTTGAACAATAGACAGCGTCAGAAGCGTCTCGCCTGGGCTAAAGACAAAAAAGACTGGACTGCTGCTGAGTGGTCCAAAGTTATGTTCTCTGATTAAAGTAAATTTTGCATTTCCTTTGGAAATCAGGGTCCCAGAGTCTGGAGGAAGAGAGGAGAGACACACAATCCATGTTGCTTGAGGTCCAGTGTAAAGTTTCCACAGTCAGTGATGGTTTGGGGTGCCATGTCATCTGCTGGTGTTGGTCCACTGTGTTTTCTGAGGTCCAAGGTCAACGCAGCCGTATACCAGGAAGTCTTAGAGCACTTCATGCTTCCCGCTGCTGACCAACTTTATGGAGATGCAGATTTCATTTTCCAACAGGACTTGACACCTGCACACAGTGCCAAAGCAACCAGTACCTGGTTTAAGGACCATGGTATCTCTGTTCTTAATTGGACAGCAAACTCGCCTGACCTTAACCCCCTAGAAAATCTATGGGGTATTGTGAAGAGGAAGATGCGATATGCCAGACCCAACAACGCAGAAGAGCTGAAGGCCACTATCAGAGCAACCTGGGCTCTCATAACACCTGAGCAGTGCCACAGACTGATCGACTCCATGCCACACCGCATTGCTGCAGTGATTCAGGCAAAAGGAGCCACAACTAAGTATTGAGTGCTGTACATGCTCATACTTTCCATGTTCATACTTTTCAGTTGGCCAACATTTCTAAAAATCCTTTCTTTGTATTGGTCTTAAGTAATATTCTAATTTTCTGAGGTACTGAATTTGAAGAATCAGATGATTCTGAGTGTTCAGGCTTATTAGATACATATATATTAGAACGTACAAACCACCCAAAATAAGTAAAAAATCCATTTTGGACCAGGGTTGAGAACAACGTTTAAAACTAGAAATAAAAAAGATTTAGCATTCGATAATGAGTAGTTACTAATTATTCAACTATGTATTTTGATTGGATTGAACAAAACACCTGGAGTTTAGTTAAAGAAATGCTATTTGTGAAAGCACCAACAACACACGATTTAATCTACAGAGGCTTTAAGGAACAGCTCTGCCAAGTCACCTGGTAGCTTTACAGTTTTTGGAAGTATACAACAGAGTTTCACATACACCACAAGTTAAACACAGCTGTTTTGCAGTAACAAGCAAATATTTTTGAAGCCTGAATGCTCATGGCCTTAAAGTTTACTATCCCCATGTGTGTGAGTGTGTTTAAAAGTAACAGCAGCAGGGAAAGAAGTTATAACAGAAGCAGAATACAAATCAAGGACTCTCTAATGTTTTGCATTTTTTTACAGTTGCATTTAGACTGCCTTATTCATTAACACAACAATAAAAACCCAACTAATCCACAATCCCTTCAGGGTGAAACACAGCAGAAAACATGTGAAGTCAAGTACTTTCTCAGGGCATTATCAGCAAAGACCTTTCTGAGTAATGAGGAAACAACAATGAGAAAATAAGAAACTTGCATTTCTCCCCGATTACTCTGTAACCATGATGAGGGCAATATCGTCTGAGTGAGCAAAAAACAATAATAAAAAGAAAACAGCCAGAGGTGCATGCTTCAATGATGACACAAATATTTACAGAATTATCCCCCTCTTTTTACCACTCTAATAAAATTACTGAAGGGTATAATGAGGCTAAAAACATCAATTCAGCTCAATCTGACAACAAGTTCTATAATTCAGACCATTCACAGCGAAAAAACAAGACACTAACAAATGTATGTTTTTATTGTTGTGGTCAAATAATTATTTACTCAGTATGTCAAAATCAGAAATATGTAACAATTAAAATGTGGTTCTGCATATCAATTACTGAACACCTAACAAAAAAATCTGTAGGCTATTATTACCGTGCAAAAACAACAACAACAAAAAAGAAAAAACACTGTCAACCGCTAAAAGAAGACATCTCAGAATTCTTCCTACTTTCTTTGGTTTCATGTTTCATACAACGGGAAGAGGGACATACTAAAATACATAAATTAATAAAGAAGAGAAACCTAGTGCAAATGACATCATTAACAGATGCAAAAACTGACAATTAAAAAAGGAAAATATCCAGTCAAATTCATTTTCTAGAATTTGCTTTAGGCCATTAAACATAAAGCTATATTTAAATGTACTGAAAAATGAATGAGGAGGAAGTTAGAAAACATGCAATCTTCAATCTTTTCTTTTTTTTCCAAGGAACTTGATCTGATCACAGCATCATCTCAGGAACAAAGACTTATTGTCTACGGCCCCTTGCTGATAAGGTCGCAAAAAGCATTCTGCCGTCAAAGCCTCCTAGACTATAGTGTGAAGGTGTTGATTGTCAACACTTGTCAGATGACAAAGCCATTACACAGCGAAACTACCAGGAATCTGTGTGAAAACTGATGCAAGTTGACTAAAAACAATTTTAACCATTATTGACAAAAGACCACATTTCTAGGCTAGCACGTGGGATTTAGGTACAAGGACTTTTTTTTCTCTATACTGAAATATCATGCATCATATGGCTCTGAACCTCGTGAACTGTTACTGTTTTGTAGCACATAAAGCTCATGAGACTTAACTCAGTGCTGTTACTGACTGGTTGTACTTTTGAAGTTAAACATACATGAGTTGCATGTTAATATGTTACAACATTATTGTTTGTTTTTGTTTTTAGTATTCCAATATAATTGGGTTGAATTTTGAAGGACTGCACCTATGCCACCAGAAAAGAGGTTGTGAAAATTCATTAAAAAAATAATTGCAAAAACATCATTACATGTGTTCACCAATGTTTAAATGTTCTGCTGAAATCTGAAATTGTCTCATTTGTCAACACTGAAGGCAGTAAAAACAATAAAAATGTACTAAAATAATCATTAAAACCCCCAAAAAACAAGGGTGAGCCATGCCAGCATCTGAGCTATTTTCATGGCAAAACATCAATTACAAAAATGCAACTATCACATTAACACAATAAAAACCACACTGTTAAGACTTACAGCAAAAAAGCCCAGTAAAATTTATTATTTACAGTTAACTACAGCAATTTGCTCTGCATTATGGGTATTTTCATGAAGTTTACAGTAACTTACTGTATATGGGAATTTGCCGTACCTTGCTGTTTACGCAAAAGCAGTAGTGCTACTGTAAATGATGAAGAGATTTTTTGAAGTGCAATAATATTTTTTAAATGTCTTGGTAATAACAGCACAATTGTGCTGATATAAATATAATTTTTAAATAAGAAAACTTTGCTTTCAACTCACTAAATTTAAATTACTTCTCGCAAGCTGCGTGCAAAGCCCACATGAGGTTCGTCTCAAGTGTGCGCATAATGGACGTCCCTGCGGAGTGGTTCGCCAGCTGTGAGTTTTCTTGAGCTAAGTACTTTTTACTTAAATTTTGAAAAAAATGTCTTTTATGAATTATATATTAATTTTACAAGGTAAAGCATTACCGATATCAACTAAATATGAAGAAAGTAAATGAGATGTAATTTTAGGCTGTTACTAAGAGGACACTGCCCTCAAAAACTTCCACTTTCATATGAAACCCATTACATTGTCATATAATTGACTGACTTCCTTTTCCAGTGTATGCTCCCAGTCTAGTATTTACACAAAAAATGGTTTTACGTCTTTTTTTTATGGCCACTTATGGTATATTTTAATCGTCAGTTAAATGAATACCGTTAAATGACGTCATTTGAAGTAGTAGCAAGCTTTCTCAAAGCCTTAATTTTTATTTTAAGTTGGATTGTGTAAGTGATCAATCTAGCAGTCATCCTATATCTGTGATTTATCATGTTCATAACATATAGTGAATAATTATTGATGAAACATAATAATGTTTCTTCTTTTTCTCTCTTTTGCCTGTGTAAACAGGATCTAACTCAATCCAAAGGCTCCTTTAAGAGACACTGCACTTTGGGTTTGTAAGTGTACGTTTTGACAAGCTATCAGATGCATTATGTCATCTTATACATCAAATTATACATCTTGTAATGCATAACATTTTATTTCAAGAATACAACAACTGCCAACATTTCTGCCTATTTGGCATCTATTTTTATATTGTGTTTTTATTATAGTCTCATGTGCAAAAATGCCTCTGCAAAACATGACCAATTAATTAAAAACGATTCATTGCATGCACTAAAAAAAATGTATACATTATCTTATATCCAGATCACATCCCGCCAGTGACCAAAAAACAGAGAGACTGAGGAACAGAAGGAGAAACTCACATCTTTCATCGCAAAGTCAACGTCAAAACCTGAAGTAGGCACATGCAAGTATGTACAGGTGCAAGTATTTATCTGAGAGACTTTATTCATTTATTTTTTCAGCCATCCTCAACCAACATGTCAGAGCAGGAGGTGACGTTGCCCATCACAAGACGGGTGATCATGCTAGGTATGAGAAATAGTTGTAGAGAACTCTGTAACGTGCAACAACTCAGTTGAAGTTACCTTTGTTTTAAAGAGTAGTCTGATGTCTGCGACCCACTGGATGGTCAGCACTGAGCGGAAGGTCTTCTATGAAGCTAACCAGCTGCATGACTTTACCAGTGCTTTCGCTGGCTTACATAGATAGCAAATTTAGATGAGAAACTCATGACCATTTCTCACACATTTTGCCTGTTTTATTTCAGAACAGCCACCAGTGGTGTTTTGTTCATGCTTTTTGTTGCCATTTAGTAATGATCTCTGCTTTGATTTGTTGTTACAATAGTGACAGTGAATAATATATAGAGAGTATTGATTTTGTAAAATAAGTTGCTGTAAGGGTATTGTACTGTAGAAAGAAAACATGGTAAGGAGTTCATACTGTAAAACACATTTACAGGCAAGTTACTGTAAAGAGGCAGTTACAGTAACTTACTGGCTTAACTTAATAGTGCTGCCGCAAAAATTCAATAACATTTCTAACAGTGCAAGCAAACAAACAAACGCAGAAAGTAATATCATACAAGATTTCTTAAATGAACATGATAAAAATTCTGAAACCTTTTCCGGCAAAATCTAACTAAATAAGCCCTTAAGAGAACTTACTCCACAAAAGAGCTTTCTACTTTCTACATTAAAACCGGGACAGCCCAATAGAAAATGTTTAAGAGAAAGAGGGAGTCTTGCAGAACATGCATAGAGTTTGGTCTTCACCTTTAAGCAAAAATGAATGAGTCAGTCTTGTAGACACATACCACATCTGGTGAACAGCACTTGATCAAATCTGGCTTTAAGGGAGATTAAAAGTCTGTTAGAGATTACCGGATGGATTTGATGTAATTTATTATTTATGCACACATCTCACTCTTCTTGCCACTTACTTAATAACGATATAATGATATCTGAGGGACGAATTTGACATTCATTTACTCCCCGATTAAAAGTCTCCATTGCAGCTGCATCATCTCGCTCATTTTCTAAAAGTCCAACAAGGGTGAGTAAATGATGACCGATCCCATTGACATTTCTCACAG